>VZTH01010764.1:59350-343707 GCA_013397815.1 Aleadryas rufinucha
GGCCGCCTACAGCCCCCACAATGCCGCGGGGCGCCGAGGGAGCGCGGCGGCTCCGCGCGTCTCACATGGCGGGGGGCGCGGGAGAGGGGCCGGCGGCGGCGGCGCGTCCCCCTCACGGTCTGCGCCTCTCCGAGACCGCTCGGCTGCCCCCCGGCCGCCCCCGGCCGGGGTACCAGCTGCGGGGGAAACCCTCCTGGGGTAATCGTTATTCGATAATCCCCTAAATGCCCCTTCTCAAACGTCGTTGCGTTCGGAACAAAATATCTTTCCAGAACAATCCTGTACTAATCCAGCAAAGAGGAGAGAGCGCTTCGCCTTGGCAAAGACCTGCTACGGCGCTCGCAAACTGTTTGTGGAGTATTTTATTCCAGCAAATAACATGTTCTTTGACTGAAATTCCGGGGAGGTGTTAGACAATCAAAGTGTCCTTAACTGCGGCTGGATCACGGCCAAGAATCCTTAAAATCGTTATGAAATGTCACTAATTGGAGCCCAGCTTCACGTGTTACCTTCAGCCACCACTGCGAGAAGCTGCGTACCTACGGACTGACCCGCCGTCTGCAGAGCTCTGTCCTGGCTAGAAGGGTTTGAATGCGATCAGATGAAGGAGAGCGCGGTGTTGTCAGCACCTTGAGAATTTACTTGTCTCTGGTCTTCTGCACACAGGTAACAAGGAGAAATTTGTTCCCTCACACTGCCGCAGGATAAATCTGCCTGGAAAAGTGATGTGGATAAATAAGCAAAGGCTTCTCAGAACCAGAGATTCGCAGAATGTGTCAAGTTGGAAGGGACCGCAGGTCATCTGGTCCAAGCTCCCTGCTTAAGCGGGGTCATCCTAGAGCACATGGCACAGGATGGAATCCAGATGGTTCTTGAACATCTCCAGTGAGGGAGACTCCACAACCTCTCCAGAAAATCTGTTCCAGTGTGCGGTCACTTGCACAGTAAATAATTTCTTCCTCAGGTTCGGGTGGAACTTTTTGCACATCAATTTCTGCCTTTTGCCTCTCGTTAATGTATGAACTAGAAGATTATGTGTTGTAGCCCTAAAGCCCAAATGAATGACTGCTGGTGCTAGTCTATTAGAAACAAATTAGTAAGAGAACCTGACCTGTATGAAGTAGAATTGAAAGGAATTATTTTTTTCAAAAAGAAGACTAATTTTAGTTTTTCTGAAATACTCAAGCTATGAAAAGTGTTTGGGAAATGCCTACAGTCCTTTCAAACTGCTTAGTTAAGATTAATTTTTCATCAAGTGGAGTGAGATACTAGAAGGCAAACCAGTGATTTTAACCTTTTTATATTAGGTTTGAAAGCAGAAGGAAAATGTGTTGGAAATACATCAGTTTTAGTTTGCTGCATACTTAAAACATATTTAATATGCAATTGAGTACTTGTCAGCAAATAGTAGTACTAGGGTAAGCATTTACACAAAAAATGCTATTATTAATCACTATTTACATTTGACTTGCCTTTCAGCAAGTTCAGCTGCAGAAATAATAACTGGTACAACTACTTATATTTATCTATATTTGCTTACATTCCTTGTACCCAATATGTTAGGTTCTCCCCCCATGGCAGGCGATCTGATGGGGTTTGATCTTATAAACATACCTGGGAGTGATTATTTCTTTGCAGGCAAAACAGAGCACCCAATCCTTTCATATCTTACTTTCCCTATGGTATCACGTGCCATCTTCAAGGATAAATAACTGTATTACCTACAAAACAGGAGAAATCTGCTTCTCCATATTGTACAAACAGGACATCCAGGTCAAAAGGATGATGCATATGCATTTTTGTTAGTCATGTAAGAAATGGTTACAGACACAGTGTAGTTGTAGAAGACTGGCCTTTCCTAATGCAATTTTCTGTTGCATTCTCTACCAGATTTTTAAAGCCAAAGATTTTACCTAAGCCTCCCAACTTCCTCACCATCTGTATGACACTGACAAGTGTGCACCTGTATGTAAATCATGAGGTGATCAGACCAAACCATTAACTCAATATCCAGAAGTTCCTGTAAGTAAAGAAGTTTCAATTCTTGATGGCTTTTATGAGGACTAGTATTTGGGGAAGCAAGCTGATATTGGAGTGTCTCAACATGGTTTCAAGGCACCTAGTTTTAAGCAGGCTTTTTAAAAACTGCCCGTATAAAAATTAGATTTTTTCCTAGATTTAAGAATCAGGAATATGTATACTATGAAAAGAAAAATTGATCTGGAATATAGTTTCTAGATAATGTTTTCTGAAAACCAAAAGATTTTGAGTTGGTTTATATTTTGATTCGGGTTATAACAATCGTATAAAAAATACACCATTTTCATTATGCTCTTTCTGAGCAGATTTACTCTTCTGACAGTACAGACTTAGAGGGTACCTCTGGCACACAAATTATGGTCCAGGCACAACATGTTGGCCACAAGAGCTGGAGACAGAAGAGACAGATATTTTATTCCCCAGGCTGCTTGCAAACTTAAGATGCTTCTGTTAAATTTGCATAGTCCCTCTGGATAAGCATCTCTTGTCTGACACAGAGAAGACATGATGGATACCAGAGCTGCACTCATCTACCAAAGATAGCCAGTCCATAGCATTCCGATTTTTTTTTAATGTTTGTTTGCCTAATTATTGCCCCGAGTGGGCAGCTGTGATATTTTTAGGACAGCAGCAGCAGATAAGAAGAGCAAGAATCAGTGTGGAGCTGTGTATATTTTAGCAGAGTTCATCCCCAGGGAGTTGTGTTTTATTGATCTGTGTGCTCCATCTGAAAGCAGAGGAAGGTCTGATGAGAGACTCCATTTTAGGGGTTTTGGGCTTAACTTTCTCCTCACATAGCAGTAACGCTGATATATAACATTTCACAAAATCTTCGTGCCATTAGTTTTTCAAAGAAAAAATATTAAAAGATATTACAGATCAGGGTATGAAGGGCTTTATTAGTTTAAAGGGTTGTAAATTTGCATCCCAATAATGTGTTTTACTCTTTTTCCAATGTTCGTAATCTAAACAGATTCACTGTCCTATTGAGGATTTATCAATCCTTTCCTTACCTTTCTTAGGGTTTTACAAGAAATAGATTTTGCTTATCTTCCCAAACAGAAGAAGGGTCTTAATGCTTCCCCTTTCAGCTTTCTGATCCAATGAAGTGCAGGTGCAGAGGAGTTCCCAGACTCCTTTGGGAGTGCCTAGTGTTACTCCATCTAAGGTGCAGGATCTGACATTTCACTTGTTAAGTTTTGTCCCTTTAATCACTAGCCAGTGTTCCAATCAATCTAGATGCCTCTGTAAAGCCCCCTACAGACTCAACAGCACCTCCCAGTTTGGTATCACCAGCCCATCTGTTAATGGTGTGCTCATCTCCTGCGTCCAGATTGTTGATAAATCTATGGAACAGAACTGGCTCTAGACCTGAGCCCTGACAAAGTTCCCTGCTCACCAGCCAGATGTGGCCCCTTTCACTGCAGCCCTTTGAGCTCTGCCTGCTCTTCAGCCAGTTCTTCACACAACACATTATGAACCTGCTCATCCCATGGACAACTTGTCCACAAGGGTGCTGTGAGAGACAGTATCAAAAGCCTCACTAAAATCCAGAAGAACTATATCCACCTTCTTACCTTCATCCACTAGGCAGCAGCCCTGTCATAGAAGGATACCAAATCAGTTAAACAGAACTTTCTTTTTGAGAACCCATATTGACTGTGTCTGATGACTGCATTATTCTTTAAGTGCCTTTCAGTAGTACACAGTATAATCGTCTTAATTTTTCCACTAAACGTTTTCCGAATTAACTTCCAGTTTGTTTAAAATTGTCTATTATTTTGCTGACCCTTTAATTTTTTTAATTAAGTTTTTGCATCTTCTTTTCTATTTGGAGGAGTAGCTTTAAGTTTTGCTGAGTTGGGTCACAGTTATCCAAACTCACTAATATAGCAATAATAAATTTTACAGTTTTAGTTGACTCCTTGACATCTTCATGACAATCAAAAATAGAAATGGGACTCAAAACTGCCCATATGGCAGCAGCTAAATCTTGACAAGCACATCTCAGAGAGCAAACGGGAATGTCTTGCAGAGACATAGAACATCAAATATCCAATAATCAGGCAGCAGCCAGCTGGTGGGGTTAGCTACTTCATGTGCAGCTAGAATATGGTTATTTTTAACAAGTGGCACAAAGACTTCAGGATGCATGTACAGAAGAGAACAAGGTTTGTAAAGTCCTGCTGAGACCTACAACAGCAAATACACTTTTAATCACATGCCTGGTAAGGAGATAAGATGTTGGGGAATCGCAAAGCAAATTGGCCACATATTGTTTATCATTTCATTATTATCTATCACTGGATAGATAATATTCTGGCTCTATTTCATTTAAAATAATTTACATGACCTGGTGCCATTTTCCCCTCATGTTGCTTACCTTGCCCTAGGATGGATGTGCTCTGCTGGAGAAAGCACCAGGTGGCTGCTTCATTTGTTGCAGCAGATGCAAGGTCAATGAGCTGGGACCACAAAATAGGGGTTACAAGGCTAAGGGTCATTGCTGCTTGGGAGAAATGACAAGACCAGAAGAATCACAAAGTTAAATCTTTCATGTTGCTTTTTTTCCCGTAGTTTCTGTGTGTTTGACTTGCAAAAGGCATTCCAGTTTGTGGAGCTGAGGACTCAGAGCTGAAGGCTGAGCAAATGGGAACATTGTGTGAGATGCTGAAAGAGCTAACTCTGGAGCAGCAGGTACTCACAATCTGTCCAGGCTCTGCCTCAGCTTCCCACTGTAAGATGCAAATAGTTCCACCCTCATATCCCTCCAGGATACTGTGGAGATGCTTTGTGAAGCAATCCGTGATGAGCACCACGGAGAAGCTCATCAGGGAACAGTTCTACATGGAAAGCAGAATTTGTGAGTAAATCAGGCCTGGGGCTACACAATGAATAACAACACCAAAATAGTACTGACTAACTGCTCATTAACTGAGCACTGCCTATACTGTGCCTAGTGGGAATTCCTGCAGCGGTGATCTGGGATAGTAATACATACAAATGAGAGAAGCAAATGGAATATGCATAAACAAACCTACCTCTGTAATTTCTTAAACAAGTGCTTAAGTTGGCCTCTTTGATGATCTTTTAATGTATTTTTTTCATTTACTCAGATTCTGTTTAAGTATCCTCAAATGTATTCACATCCCTGTTGCAAATATTTGTTTAGCTGGTATGGACAGAACTGTAAAGAAATGTAATCACTTTTATGGCCTTTTAATTTCTGTTTCATAGTTGCTTTCTGTAGTAATTTTCCAGAGTGTGGAGCAAACTCTCAGAACAAAAGGAACATGTGAAGTCTGAGAAAGAAGATTTCACAGAGGCTGCTATCTGCAACTTTTTTTATATTCTCAAAGTTTCTGTAGAGGAATTTTTTCTTGAGAATCTTAGCACCTGAAGTTTTGTCACTTGATCTTTAAAGGATATGACTGACATGTTCATATCAGCACTGCAGATATATATATTGGAAATCTATTTATGTGTATTGTGTTCTAATGAGTAGGATAAAAGCTGGTGTGCTCTCCAGGGGGAAGCCTCTCAGACAAGAATCCATGCTAGTGACCAGTTTTTGCAACAAGAAAGTTAAGGATAAAAAGTCATGTGAGCCACGCTTGCCAGAGACAGGTTGTTAGACTGTAAATATCTTTAAAGTTGAAAGGTTTTTTAAAAGTCACAATGGTTCTTTTCTATAAAGTATGGCTTATTCCTTCCTTTCACTGAAAATTTGTGCATGTCTTTAGAGAGTGCCATAGAGAGAATGAAGGGCTCAAGGATGTCACCTAAAGCTCAAAGACACAAGAGGGTATGGTGCAGTGACAAGCTACATGACAAATACGTTTTGTGGGATGGGTGGTATTTTGAAACACATCCTTATGGCATGCCTAGCGTATTTTCCATAAAATGCCATTCTAAGCATGAGCAGTGGCCTAAGCTCTGCCCTGGCTGTATTATTATGCTGTGGCATATGAGGAAGTATTTGGCCCAGACTCCAGTAATTGGAGAACACCCCCACCCCTGAAATAAAAAACCGAACAGGCAGGAGTGAAGTTTGAGTGTGAAGGAACAGAGCAGCAGTCAGTGAGTTGGATGCTCTCTGGGCTGGGGGCTCACTCTGGCCGAGAGTTGAGCCTTACTGCTGTTGGCAGCCACCTCACGTGCTCCAGGGAGCAAAGGGCACAACTGATGTCTCAGCAGCACTGAGGAACAGGCATCTGAGTTAAACTGGATAATGAGTGCCAATTGATACACTTAATGACTTCCACAACTTTTGAAGGCGTTTTTAGCTAGACACCTGACATATTTAACCAAGTAATGTTGTATTTGTCTTTTGTGTCTTCTTAATCTGAGCAGTCTGGAAATGAAGCATGGGGTTTAACTGCACCCCAGCAGTGCAGCAGTGCCAGGTGAAACCTTACACAATGCAGCCCACGAAAACAGGAGTGCTAGCTCTCTGTTTTGGACAGTTCATGTATTAATTTAGGATCCCCCTTTTGGTCATTACTAGTTGGTGTTAGTACTTTTTTGTCTCAGTGATGAAGTTTATCACTTTATCAGTAGGTGGCAGTAATAGACGAGCCTGTGCAGTTTCTACTTGTAATAGGAATTCGGGAAAGAAAAGACCCAATTTTAGGGTAAAGCTGCTCATTTTGTTTGTTCACAAGCGTGAGTGGTGTAAATGTACTTGACAAACTCAGACATACATCTTCCTCTAACAGACAGAAAAGTTGTTCCCATACCAGTTCTGGTATTTATGGCTGTACTTAATTTAATAGTGCTATGATGCTGAATTCAAGTAGATCCAAATGTACAATATTTGCCCAAAGATTAAATATACAGGTGCCTGTAAAATTTTATGTAACACCTATTCTGATAAATTTGCACACTGTTTTTCACACATTACTATTTAAGTCAGTCTAACAACTTTAAGTATAAGTTTTCAGTAAAAGAAACCTGTATTTCCTAGGAACCACTCCTCCCCCAAGTTTTCTTTAGTCTACTTGAAGAAACAAATTCTTATTCTGATGCAGACCCAAAGGACAGCCGTAATTATGGCATTTCCTAGGAAAATTATGTATAGAGATTTTTATCCCTGTATAATGAAGGTATACGAAAAACTCCATAATCAGGTCCTCCCAAAGTACATGTTTTGTTACTCTTTTGATATCAGAAATCCAACTGGGTAAATGACTGCCTTATTGAAGTTTAGGCTTTAATATATACCTTTACAGACTGTTGTTCCCAAAGTGTTCTTTCCTTCTGCTGGAGCTGATCCTGTTGTAAGTCACTGCAAAAATGCCTGGTTAAATGTCCTTATGAATCAGTGTTTACCTTAGTGTCACTGACAGCAAAGCTTATATTTAATTTAACCTCTGGTGTGATGTAGGATAGCTTAAACTTCCCTCCATACTTTTTTCCTCCTTTGACCATAATTTCATAGAGGCTAGCTGAAAAAATTTACCTGTCAGCACCAGCCAAGCACCCTGCTACTAATTTAATACAAGGTATAGGAAGCAAAGAAGGGGAAATTAGTATATAATAGAGAGGAGGAAAGTAGTTTTTAGTATTGAAGTGGTAGCATCTTAAATTCAAAGTAAACCAAGGAGATTAATCTGAAGGAGGCAAAACAGCCACCCCCACATGTGCTATTGAGACATTACAATTTACCACCAATCCATCATTGGGAACTCTCATTTCGTCAGAGCAGCAAGAGTTGGGGTATGAAGAAAGGGTTACTCATAACATGTCCTTGAATCCAATTCTGTTCTGAAGTTCTCACTCCGTGAGATGACAGCCCCAGCTCACACAGTTAAGAGAGAGCACCCATTACTTTCTGGGCCTGAACTACAAATAAACAAGCCGAATGGCATATGAAATGAAATGCAGAGAGAGAGAGAGGAGTACAATGTTAGGATGGCAGCAGGCCTGGTCTTGTTTTTATTGAAGTTAGTAGGAATCAAATCAGACCGTTTGATGAAAATATAAACTCATTGCTTTAGCCTACAGGAACCCTTTCTGTTAGAAAAATCCACATGTTGGAGAGCTTTTTGGTTTTTTATATCATTGTATGCTTCATGATATAATATGTATTCATTATTTAGAAAAATGTACAAAATCATTCAGATATTTTTGTGTAGAGCTGAGGCAAGATGCTTAAGCATGAAACTCAAGTATCAATAGCAGATTATCCAAACCAGCTCAAAGGTCAAAGCAGCACAAAATATAATAATGACAAAGACATTTTATGGTTTGCAGGGATTGGAGGAAAAGATATTATTTTAAATGTTGATTTGTGG
This sequence comes from Aleadryas rufinucha, assembly GCA_013397815.1. Taxonomy (NCBI): domain Eukaryota; kingdom Metazoa; phylum Chordata; class Aves; order Passeriformes; genus Aleadryas; species Aleadryas rufinucha. The sequence continues at coordinate 67,687 of VZTH01010764.1, forward strand.
ATCGAGTTGGCATTAAAAAAAAGCAAACCAGATGATGCCATTCTCTTTCAGAGAGTTAGTTTTTTGATGGTGTTCTTAAGGAAGGTAATATATTTGTATGCAATCCAAAGCTGTTACAATTTTATGTGAAGTGCTGATCTTCCAAGTGCACCTCAACCTCTTCCCTTTCAAATTAGTAATTTGCCAACAGTATATCTTCATTCTAGGAACTGGTAAATAAGGCCCAAGGATATTAGAGAAAGCTGTTCTGTTTTCCACTAAGGAGTTATGCTTCTGCAGTTTAACCTCTTCAAACACATCATAGACATCTGCTAACATAAATATGCACTTTATGGTATTCCATGTATTTATTTATTTTTAAATTAGAAGCATGAAATCATCTTAATAGATGCATTTTCTTTTTTTTAACCTAGTGAAAGTTGTGAATTGATGAAAGAAACCACAAACATGGGAACCAGCTATTTAAAACATAACTCCAACACATTCACAACTCCTTGAAGAAAAATTTTGGAGAAAAACCTGAGTATCAAAAGAATGACATTCTCCTCTTGTGAAAAATAATTCTCGATTTTTGTAAATGCAGCTCTTGTAACCGGAGATGTTCAAAAGCCCTGTGAAATGTTTCAATCTCAGGATGTCAGACACTAACTCTAATTGGAAACAGAAAGCAAGCTGTTTGCAATACTGTAATGAGCTGTGGCAATTTTGTTATTTTAGATGGGAATGTTAATGATGAGCCACAAATGCAAGTTGTTACAAAGCCTTTGAGAATAAAGCTGTATGCCCTATATTCTCCTCCCATGCTGTTCCAGTTAAAACCATACATGCGGAAGGACAAATGAATATGTTGCCATGGTGATCAGAGCAGTTACCAAATCATGTACACTGTAGAAAGGATTCCCTAAAGAACCTTATTAAGCATTTTGTTGCTCTTTTTTAATAAATATTTTCAGAAAGCCTTTTTTATGTCACTGTCAATAAAATAGCTACTCCGTTAGCTAAACCCTATTTCTCTACCCCAAAAATAAAAACACACCATGCATTAAGAAATATTCTTCTTAAAAGTTAGGAATGGGATTCTTAAGCTGAAAACTTTAAAATAGGAACCAAGGATGAGCCTACCAAAAATAAGACCTGTTCAAAACACTTCAGTGTTTTTCAGCATAGGTATGTCAAGCAGCTCTGTGCCTACTAAGGTACTGATGTCTTCAGCTGCTCAGTTAAAAAACCAAATCTTTGAAAGAAAGACCTCCCAAAAGCCTATTGGTTAAAAGGAATATTGTTATGTAGGGGTTTTTTACAATAATGTTGCATGTGAGACATGAGGTGAGTTCTGTCAGCAGCAGAAGCACAGTCCAAAGCCTTCTGACTCGTGTGACCAGACTGGTAGCTGAACACAGTCGGGTGAGGCACATTAGCCAAGCTGAATGGCAAAGAAAACAAAACCTGTGCAGTGCAGATATCTTGTATTTCCACTGCTCAAAACACTGCAGCAGACATCGACGGAAACTGCTGAAAATAAGCTGGAGAAGGTACATGCACTTTGGGGGGAAATGCACGTGGCTTTGTTCACCAAACTGCCCTTTTTAGCATCTAAATTCAGAATTTAAGTATATCCCAAGGCCCTCAATTCCTCAGCTAGTTCTTTGCCTTGCAGGTATTTAAGGTGTTTATGGAAGAAAAGTTTGTGCAGAGGAAGGGAGGAAGCTTGATCTGTTATGGGTGGCTGTTCAGAGTCTCAGCTCAGACCAGTGCAGTTCTCCAACAAAACTGTCTCCTGCCTTATGGGGCTGACTGATACACTGTACATATGAGATACTGCACTGAGAGGACTGTCCTAAAGCATGAGATTGGAGAAGAGCTTTCATTATTTTTTTTAAGAAGAATAGAAAAAAAGTCTGTAAAGTAACAGTTGCTTCCATCAGGTGCCTTGTATGAGCTGAATTTTACTTCTTGAAGAAGGCAGTCTTATTTCACACCTCATTCTTTTCCTCTCACTTTTAAAGTCGAAACAAAAAAATGTCCCAGAACCTCCACAAATTACTTGCTGACAACTTAACTAATCTGTGGCCACAAAATATACAAACATAGTGGCTGTCAACAGCACAGTGGTCTTACTGCATGTCCTAGAACAACACTTATTCACCATTACTCTTCATCCCCATGAAGTCCTACTCTCATAGGCAAAAGCATGTAGAGGGCTGCTCAGAAAATGTAATCCCCCTTCCTATGCTGTTCAGGGCAGTTCTACACCCTCCACTAAGTCCCTCAGGAACAGTTATTTCGCAGTTCAGTTTACTTTCTAAAGAATTTAAATCATTATAATTCAAAATAAGATACAAGCAACCACATTTTTCTACAGTTTTATTGATGCAGTCCTGGTGTGTGACTATACATCTTCATTCTGCTTGTAGCTACAATGGCACTCTACTAGGATTGTTTTTGTAGTCAAGTTTCTTACAGTCTTCAGAAAACATTTATAGACACCACTTACTGTATAAGACTGATGATTCCAAACATTGTAAATCACTGGGACTTTTTCCTGAAAAGTGCTACTTGAGGAAAAGGTCACACTACTCTCTTTAGATAGACATTTGTAAAGGCAAATTAATTGAATTCACCTTCCAAAGAAAATAAGAATGTTAAAAATAGCTTCAAGATTTGGTATGACTCATTTAGGTCCCAGAAAAATCTATGACTGGCAAAGATATCTACAATTTGATACTGTACTCGATACTTTCATTAAGACGAAAAAAATATTTATGAAGAACTGAAATTAAACTTGTACATTGCTCTGAAAGATAAGAATTACCTTGAATTTTTTAGTTTGTTTTTTTTTTTAATTTTAGGGGGGAGTTTTAGCAGAAATAGTACACCTTCCAAAAATATTGCAGTTATGGGGTAAGTATTGACATCTGAAGAAAATAATGCTAAAAGCATGCAACAGTGATACCAAGTTTTAGCGGATGACATTTTTAATTGGAAACTGACTCAAAGGATAGTACAAAAGAGTTTCTTCTCCCTAAAGGGATTTTCAGATGCAGGTACAGGAATAATAAGGGGATCTTCTCCAATGTGTGCATCACAATATGCCAATAAATCTGCCGCAGCCTTGGATACCTAATAGAAGAGAAGAGAGAACTACTGTAACACTTAATTCTGAACCAATCTGAATTGCATAAATATTTTTCATAGAATAAATGATAATGGAAGCTATCATAAAACAGGGAGTAGATTGCTTTATCCTTTAAATTATTAGACATCACATCTCTCAATTTGCTCTTACTAGGCGTTACATACATTTTATCTAATGTAGTGACATAGATGGTATCAGTTGATATGATCCATGTCAAGCTGTTCCTCTACATCAGAAGGAGGTCAGGAGCACAGAGTCATTAAAACATTTATACGCTAACCACCCATAGGCAATACGGATTCTCCTTGACGTGTCTCTTCCTGTAGAAGAACCTGCTTCAGCTCATACTCCCATTCCTTGGTTAAGGTTTTCCACAAACACTCTCTCTACCCTTTGCTCCTCTGGATGCAAAATAAAAAGTTCTTTAGGCACGTGACCATGGGATTAAAAAGAAATAATAAATCAGGAACAAAACTTGAATGCCATGTGTCATAGCTCCATTTAAGCTAAATACTGCTCTTTTCAATGAAGCAAGACTAATGTCTTCTGCTCAGTAAGTTACTATAAGTCGTCCTTTTTTCACAGCACTCATTTAAACTTGAGCATTACCTTAATATTTTTTAACTTAGTATTTTTATACTTCTAAAATAAACAGTTCTCAAGTCTCCAAATTCAGAATATGGGTTTATGCTTACTGAAAAGTCATACAAAAATATAACAGTGTGTTGAATATTTGCAATACAAGCTATTTTGCATTAAATGAAAAATGAAATATTAAACCTTGTAACTTTTGCAGCTTTGTGCCATAAGAATATAGGTGACAGTAGGCCATGATGACTCATTTATTTTTTCAAGAATTTAGGAAGTATATACAAAATTCTTTTGTTCTGCTCTGTCAGCAAGATATGCATAGCTATCTGTATCTCTGTTTTGGTGACTTACTGTGTTTTCAATATTCTGATATTTGAGAAACTGAATTCTAACCCCAGATTACAGCCTCCATATTTATTGAGTTCTTCTAGTTGGAGTGTTTGCTATAATGACACTCACCTGAATTTGCATAACCATGAGGGGATGCTACTTGGTTTATGTTTCATTTGTTTTTATCTCTCCATCTAAAGTTTTGAGCTTTAACATCAGGTTCCTTGGCTTATGTTAGAAGTTGTCTGACACAACTAAAGGCCCTACTTTACTTTTGAACTGAGTTCTTTTGTTCCCAGTCAAACACTGAGGTCAGCATGTTTGCACAACTAGAGTGAAGAGAAGAAACAAATCACATTTCTGGTATTTTTCTAGCAGGTGTGTCATCAATGTTAGCTTTAAGCTTCCCCACCTGCCTGCTTTGACATGAGCTCAGCCCACAGTAGGCTTCGGATTAGACCTATGAAGTCAATGGCTATTGAATCAGAATTCACATGAAATTTAAATGAACTTCCGAAGACAGTTACAGACTCTTTGTTTCTTTATTTTCTTTATTTTTAATTTCTGCATGCCTTTGTAGAATGCTTAAACCAATGGAGTACCTGTGGCTGGCACCTCAGTATAGACTATCCCCCTAATGGAGGAAACAAGAGTGTTATTTAAAATCATTTTGTCTTTGAATTGGCCTGTAAGACAAAAGGGGGCAGAGACACTACATGTGAACAGAATGCTGCCAGGCACAGGCAAAACAGAAAACTGAACAAATCAGAAGAGATGTTCACAAGGACCAGTGCTTCTCAAGAAAGAAGCAGGTAAAACAAAAATGTGTGGAAAGTTACAGACCTCAAAGTACAAAGGATTGTAATGATTTTCCCATAATGATCTTGTTTCTTTCATGCATGGATAAGCCACATCAGCCCAAGTATATTGCTTTTCATTCAATGGAAGAGAAGTACAACTTCAATCCTCATTCTTAGAAGGGACAAACCCAATAATATAATTTCCTGTTTCTCTACTTATTGCTGTGCTTTGATATCATCTAACAATAAAAAGAGTTTTCACTAGCAAAAGCTCAACATACATTTTTGTATATAACTTGTCCTGTAATGCTGGTAGGAATGTTGTGAAGCAGAGTAATACATTCACAGAATCACAGAATCACCTAGGTTGGAAAAGATCTTTGAGATTATCAAGTCCAGCCTTTGACCTAACATCACCTTGTCAACCAGACCATGTCACTTGCTGCCACATCCAGTCTTTTCTTAAACAACTCCAGGGACGGCGACTCCACCACCTTCCTGGGCACCCCATTCCAATGCCCTATCTCCCCTTTCTGTGAAGAGAAACCCTTCCTTCAATGTCAGAGTGTTTAAATCACAATTTAGTTTGCTTTCAAACAAACCATAGTACAATTTATTAAAAAAATCCCTGCAACAAGGAACTGAGGAACGTGATCACATTTCAGCACATTGTCACAAACTAAACCTGCACCGGGCCATAAAATATATCTGTATTTTCATCCTTTTAACAAATAAAAGGTTTTGAGAGGAGAAATCCTCCCTCTGGGATTACAGTAGTCATAAAAGTGAATTATGGCCATTTCTTCACTAAAAGTGGAGTAGCTTAGGCCTGCATAGTGGAATAATGACCATTCACAATGGGGAGTTAAATGAGCAGATCACAGTCCAGGAGCAATGAAAACACTGTGAGTTCCTGTGGCTGTGAGCAGTGTTGGCAAAGTCAGACCTGTGGCCCAAAATAGAGCAAAATACAACATTGCCTCCAGCAAGTTTCCTGCTCAGTGTCATTATTGGGAAGAGCAGTGGTGGAAGGGCTGTGCAGTGAGCATGTCACCAAGGCTCCAGCAGGGATGGCTGCTTTGGCACAGCCAGCACCCAGAGGTGCCCCACGGCCAGGGCTGCGGCCTGTGCTGTAAAAAGGGATGTGCTGATCGTCCCGTTTGTGCCATGGAAGGAGTTAAATGGAGCCCACCCTTTCACAGCTTTTACTTGCCTTTGGGGTTATTTGTAGCTAAATGTTGCTGGACAGCTTTAAAATAGCTTTTCCTAAGAATTAAAATAAATGCATGTGATTTGAATATTCAGATGAAGCTAACACATTTATCATGTCAGCTTTCCTACGCAATACGGCTTGGTCTGTGGATTCGAAGTCATTTATACATATTGCAGAAGCGCCTAAAGAAAAAATCAGACTCCAGTTTGATTAATGAATTCTATCAGCAAGTCAACATTTCATTTTTTAAGAATCTTTTAAGGTGTATGGATTAGAAGAGATGGAGCATATAGGTATCACATTGATCTCACATTTTGTAGAATTTCTTTTACTCTCTGTAGTGAAAAACGCATCCTGTTATCAAATTAACAAAAGGGGGAAAAAAATCTAACAAAACACTCAACCCTGAAGCTTTAAAGAATTAGCCTCAAGAGGACTGTGAAATTTTACCATTATATTTCAGAATAACAGAGGTGATAAAAACTGCCAAAGTTAGAACATCCTGTTAGCTGCACTAATAATTATAAGCTTCAGTGATAGGGCAAAATGCTGCAATTACTATGTCTTCTGTCTTGTCATGGATTGTGACTAATTACCATCCTTGCTACAACACCACTCTGCTTATCTTTCACATCTAAAACAAAGAGATTCACACACATTTATTGGCATTCTCACTGTTCATCTCCCAACACTATTCAGGACCAGTTAGGAATACTTCCTATCTTCCTAAGGAAAAAGAAAATGGAATAATAACTGATATGCCAAGGGTCTTAAATGTCAGAGCACTCTTGCTTTTCTGCTTGCAAAGAGAAGATTAAATAGTGCTTTATTCTGATGACAACTCTGATAAATACCAGTACTAACTTTGCTTTCTCAATTTTACTGCTAGCATCTTTAGAAGACACATTAATCTACTGGTCATGAGGCCACTGTTAATCTGATTTCATTTGGCGTTTCCTATCTTGGAATCTGCATTTCCAGCTTTCCACTTACTTCTCCATTGTAACTCTATCTGTTCCTTTGCCAGGTAGGACAGGTTCAACTATGATTCTTCTGGGATTCCTACAATTTACCAAAAAACCCTCAGTACTCCTCCTTCCATTCAATATACCAGTAACTCCATCCTCCTCTTTCCAGTTGTCCTGTTTCTCTCACACCTCAGCAGTGAGTTGTCTTTGTGAAACCTCAGAACACAGCACTGCTTTGCTGCTCTGACTGGCTAGAGGACTTGATAGGACTTCTTAAATCAGTTGAAAAATCCAGAACACAGTGGGGAGTCGGTAACTGTCAACACACTTTTAATTACAAAATTTCAATTGAGCAGACCCAACTCTTGCTGTTTACAGCAGCTACTGTGCATGGAAAGCAAAGTGCCTCTGTACTAGATAAATAAACTGGAAGTTCCGATTTCCCCAGTCAATAACAGACACCTCTTCAATGTTAGCAATGTGGTCTTGCCCATTGTGAGAATAACCACTTGGCTATGGCTGTTTGCAAAAGAGGGTTTAATTAAATTATGTGGAAAGCACTGATCTTTTGTTAAATGTCTAACTAGTTTAATCAGATGCAAAACACCAGAAAAAAAGGCAGTAACTTCATTTATCTGCCTTCACAGTGATGATCTGAGAACTTAAAATCTCCAGTTGAAACCACTGGAATGTTTCTTGGTAAAATTTGGCTGTGCTGAAGCACACACTTAACTGATTGAAGATTTAAAAGCCAAGCAGATTTTGAAGGAATAAATAGCCAAGCAACCTCTTCTCACAGTCCCTCATATGCTTGTTCAAAGAGATTCTAGAAATCAAGACATTTTGAAAAGTTGTATTTGTTTTCTATTAATATAGGAACCCTCATAATTCTGAAACGTCAGATTTTCTTTGGTGTGTTTTTAGTAACAGGCTGTTTTGAAAGGTGAAATGATTGCACTTTCAAGCTATCTGTTTTTCAGGTCTGTCACATTTGCTAATAACTGTGTTCTTTTTAATTAAACTGACTGTAAAAATAACCTATTTCTTTCTTGCACCTATGTCTTTCTCGTATATGCAATTAAGAATGTTATACACTTAACTAATGAAGCTGTCTGCATAACTGACCTAATGAGGTGGTACGTGACAGTTGCCACTGAATATATAGAAGCAAGTTTAAGACAATCTACTAAGTATCAATGATTTCAAATTCCAGTAAACTGGGCCATATTTTTCCAACCCTTTCCTCTGCCACCCACACACCCTCCTTGTCAGTTCTGGTCATACAGCTGCAATATGACCTGAGTTGGGACTGCCCAAGGCAGACCTTCTTTTACTGCAGGAAATAAACACCTGTCCCTGTGAACAGGTTATGTGATGAATTTGTAACGCACTATAAAAGAGAGAAACTACTTGTGCAAATTCAATGGTCTTACAAGACATTGCTATAGAGTGCCACACAGAATAGAGCAACTGAAATTTCTATTTTCCTATAAGAAAGACTGATCACTCATCTGAATTGTGCTAATATTTCTGAGTTGTAAACACTTCTTTTCCAGCTGGTGAGTTTGTGATCTGAGACTATTTTAAAAATCATGAATATATACTACTGTCCCCACGCTGAATACATGCAGATTTTCAGCACACAGGATGGATGGACAAACAGACTAAGTTAAGACTACACGAAGATTTTAATGTACAACATTTCTAAATTGTCCTACTGACTTAATAATCTCAGTTACATTTTGTAACAACTCAGTTACAGTTGATTGCAGAGAACTGTGCAATTTAAATGCATTGCTTTTTAAAGACAGAAAGACTAAAAACTTCTTCCTTGTAGAGACTGGATTTTTTAATAAAAATAATTATTCCCTATTTTCAGAGGCAGAGAGCAAAAGAAATGAGCATTGCTTTCTTAAAAACTTCTATGACATTCTTAGCTTCAGGTGCTTGATATTTCACAAAATTTTAACCTAGTGGGAAGCAGAATAACATGCAAGAATAATCCACAGGATTTTTCTGGTTGAAAAACCTGAAAACATCTGTTTAATAGTGCCTTTAACAAAAATATTTAATCCACATATATTTAGAGGCATGATGAAACCAAATCTTCACGTACAACAAGTTATCAAATGTGAAGAATCATAACTGCACATTGCAATCATACTCATTTTTTGTGCAATGATATCTGCACTGAAACAAATCAGAGCAAAGCAATTCAACTTGTCTCATCATTATTCAAAAATATTGCAATATCTTAAAGACTTTTTCCGATTCTTGAAGGAGAAAACCTGAGAAATCGGGGCTGCACTTAAATTCAGCTACAGGTGACAAAGAAGAGCACCTGTGCACCTGCCAGCTGATTTTAAGTATTTCACAAAATACCACTTTTGATAAATATAAGACACTCACACAGAAGCAGACTGGAAGCCAGGCTTTGGAAATCGCTTCACTAGAACCCACCAGTTAGTATGCAACTCACTCACAGTACTGAATAATGTTTTATAGCTCAACACAGATTTTTGATTTCTGCAGCATTAAAGGGATGCTGTTTCACAAACTAGTCAGTGAACTCAAAATATCAATAAGTCTGTTTACCTTTATTCTATCCATGTATGCTTCCATTTTTAATTGCTCCACAGCTTTCCTGGCTTGAGAAATACTGGTTGTACTGTTTGACACTAGTTCCTTCATTTTGTTTTTCCTAGAAGAGACAAAGTTGAGACCATTTAAAGTACAGGTAACAAATACAGCAATCACTGAGAGGACAGTTCTCTGAACTCTAACCAGCCCTCGCCCACCACATCAACACTGCCAGGCTGTAGGTCACAAATACAAAGCAGACACCATTTATTTCTGTTCTATTGCTCCATGGCACCTTATTGCATTACATATTTGCATCCTCCATCGTCAGCATTCCGCCTGAATCCTGCAAACGACACACAAAATGCAGAGCACATGACCATGACTTCAGTGTGAAAATGGTTGCCCTGGTTCACGTTGCCAACGCAGAACAGCTGTTCACAAACAGACCTTGCAGGCATTGCACAGTTTGGCTCCACGCCCCAGTTACACCTAGAAACATCAAAACAAGCTCAGAAATGTGTGCAGTGGAAATGAATGCCACACCACTCTCGCCAAGCATCAGAGAGAAATTTTAAGATAGAGAACGACTCAGAATTCTGACTATCGATAAAGTAAGTTTAGAAATGAAGTAATGGATTAAGAGGAAATAATGAAGTGGTTTCCAACTTTTCGCTTAGGCATCCCCAGTAAAGTCTAAAGATGACTAAACCTAGTACAGTACACCATACAGCATAGGAATGCTTTATTTTTTAAGAGATCTGCAGCTCTTGGGAGGGGACATCTAAGTAAGGTATGTCAGCATTTGGTTCTCTTGCATTGCTACTCCCTGAGGGATTAAGAGTAAATCAATTCAATATCAAGCAGTCCTCAGCACAGTTGCCAAATGAGTCAAGACATCCACGTTCAGACTTTGAATAACTTACAATATTTATGGCAGAGGTGGTCTGCATGTTAGATCCCCTTGTGCTGACAGCACTATGCAGCGCTGTTCCTAGTAAGGAACAGTTACTGTTTTGAAGTCACTGGAGGTTGGACTAAGGCCACATGGAAGGATGATGGGATACAGATGACCTAGACAGGTCCCAGACTAATTATACTACCTAGTAAGACTGGATGCTGAGGTTTCAACCAGGCAACACTCCCCTGTGGTCCTCACCACAAGTGCCACCTGCAGCCAGATTAGTCTGGCACCAAGCCTCAGAATCCAATACAAAGTTCGGCAAAATGCAAAGGACACAGGGTGTGAGAGGCAGATGGGACACACGAGAAAAACACACACAAGGAGGCATTTTGCATTGCTGCCAAAGGAGTTTTAGGCTCAGGTCTTTCAAAATGAATACTTCCAGCTTATTGCTGGATAAGAAGCAAATACCTAGAACCACACAAATTTCCCTTCTTGAACCTTGGTAGCTTACCTGATCCAGTCACTGGGGTATAAGATACAAACAGGAAATAAAGACACTGGAAATGCTCTTGTAAAAAAACCTGTATGTGCAATGCCCCTGTTAGACTCAAGAGAAGTACACAATCCGTAGTACAGAAAGAAGGGAGGAGTAACTTTCTAACTGCTTTGATTCTGCAAAACACAAATGCTCAGAGACAAGGCAAAGACAGTTGTTACTTCTCACAGCCTGGTATGGAACAGACTGTTTCTAAAAATCACTAACCTGTGCTGTGGAACAGGATGGTGGAATACAAATGCCATGGTGAGCCAAGCTCAGCACTAATTTCAAGAAACAAAAGAATCTTTTTCTTTCAGGTCTAGTATAAGTCAAGGCAGGGAAATGCTACTTTAAAATATATTAATTGTGCCAAAGAAAACAAGAGCTTTAGCATATGCCAAGAAAAAGAACAGTTTTTTTGCATATACATGTGTCATTTAAATGGAACACAAGTTTCCCCCTTGTGTTCTCTGATGAAATAAAATCGTGTCAGAACACAGCAGGTTCTTTGTCTTCATCTTTGTTTACAATCCTTTAACTCATATTCCTCTCAAGGCACAGGATTGAATACATGTGGAGGAACTGGCTTTGCAAAAAATGCCACGTACGGTACCAAATCCCACAACCAACCCACAGCCTCCAATCAATTTTGAGACGTGTTTTGACTTGCTGTGGAAAGTGAAGCAGCAGAAAGGATACGAGACATTCACAAAAAGGAGAAGATTCTGAATTATAGCTCATCTCTGAACTTTTTGTTCAACTCAGCCCCCTCAGTTTTAAGTGTCAACCTATCCATAAAAATTAGAATAAACACATTTAGCTTTGTTTACAAAATGCTACCCCCACAAAGATGAATCATTTAAATTTTATCATCTCCACACCTACCCTACTAATGATCACAAAGCCAAAAAAGTCAAAGCTAAATCAAGTCAGAGGCCTTTCTACATTTGCCACATACATTTAAATTAAACTGAATTAAGCAACTGCAACTCCTTGAACATTTCCAGAGAATCCCAGATCTCCCTAGCTTGTCTGGCAATTTGTTCACTCATACTGTAAAAGCTATAAACATTAGAGTCAGACAAAGTTGGCAGGAACACTGTTCATAGTACTTCCAGCTAGTGTTTAAGCATTTACAGAATAAGGATTGAGTTAAGTCCGTAATAGAATTTTGAAAAGGCTATTGGGCATAAAAATGCTTTAAAAAATCTGAACCATGGTTCTAAAGCAATGCTACAAAGATATCCTTACCTATATTCTGAAACACCAAATAGGAAAATTTAAAAAAAGAAAATATGTATCTTGCCTTGTAAAGCATTTCACAGTACTAGAAAATAATCAGAATATGAGGCTTCATTAAAAAAAAAGAACTTTAAAAACAAAAAAAACGTCTGGCATTAGGTGTTTCAGACACTGGAGAAAATTTCCACTTATCCCCAGCAAGAGGTTTGTTTATACTCTGAAGCACAAACATTTGTTCTGTTCCAAATCCTGCTCCAACCTTGGCCTTTACATGTATTTAAATATTTAACTACTATATTTCTGGAAGTGTTTAGCATCCATTTAAGTATTTAATTTCAATTTTTTTACAGACAGGTCTGGTTCTTTAACTTTGTGAGACTGACTTCTCCTCACATACCAATCTACATATACCTCTACCTGCTCTCATGCTGCACATCCAGTACATATTTGTGCATCATTTAAGGCCCTATTGCATATGGTGTGATGTTGACAAGGAGAATTGTACTCACTTTCAAACCAGGCTGTGATGAAGATCCTTATTGCAGACAAAGCTTTTTATGACACCTGATTCTGTTCTCCTTAGGACCTATAATAATAACCTTAAGCATAATATTCTTTAATGAAATAAAATCATTACTTAGAAATGAAGCTCTGGAGAGAACAGAAATTTTAATTACAAGAGAATCTATTACACACCCATCCCCTGGAATGTGAGAAAGCCTCTCCTTCAAACACCCTTTTGCAGGATGTGTTTCCTCTGAGGCTGCAGCCTGACAAACGGCTCTGATCCTCTTTCTTAAGATGACTCCTCTTAAACTGTCCAAGTGTTCTCTAGGCCTTTAGTCCCACAGGAAGGCACATTTATTTTTATATTGTACCTGGGTGAGCAGTCTATAGGATCATGGAAATGTTTATGTTGGAAGGCATCTTCAAAGATCACCTGGTTCAAGGCCCCTGCAACGAGTAGGAATATCTTCTACTATAACAAGTGGCTCAGGGCCCCATCCAGCCTGACTGGGAATGTTTGCAGGGATAGGGCATCCACCACTTCTCTGGGCAACCTGTTACAGTGTTTTGTGACACTCATGGTAAAAATGTTTTCCTTATATCTCGTCTAAATCAACCCTCTTTTAGTTTAATACCATTACCCTTTGTCCTTTCACAACTGGCCCTGCTAAAAATTCTGTCCCAGTTTTTCTTATAAGCCTCTTTTTAATTACTGAAAGGCTGCAGTAAGGTGTCTCCAGAGCCTTTGCTTCTCCAGGCTGAACAATTCCAACTCTTTCAGACATTCCTCATAGGAGAGCCTGTGCTCCAGCACCATGATAGCCTGGTGTCCCTCCCCTGGACTTGCTCCAACAGGTCGATGTCCTTCCTGTGCTGGGGACCCCAGAGCTGGGTGCAGTGTGGGGTGTCCCCAGAGCTGAGTAGAGGGGCAGAATCACCTCCTTTGACCCGCTGACCACATTGCTTTTGATACTTAAAAGGAGTAGCTTCTCACCGTTATTCAAATTACCTAAAACCCCTCGGACCAGAAATTCTCAGCTGGGTTTGCTAATGCTCATTCCTGGCTGTTTTTACGTTGGATCGATACCGGCGTACACAGGTCCTGATAATCACCGTAGCTACAGTAACTATGCTAATGAGCAGTCTACATGCAGCCTACATGTGACTGATGCAGCCAGCACACCTGGATTCTATAGGAGTTCATTTATCCAGCGTGTTTTTGTGCAGCACACCGAGTTCATTGACCTGGTCTCTATTGATTCTTTTCTTTTAGGGGAACACCGACCCAGCTAACAAAGAACAGTGACAGCGGCCACACAGCCTTTTTTATCCAAACAGTTTCTGCTGACTGGCACCCCACACCAGACAGCCCTTTCCTAAAGCATCACTCCCGAGAGCTGCACATCAACAGCCTCCCAGCCAGCTGCATTCTCTGGGGTTTTGTGCTTTTTTCACCTTACTTCATCCTTTTTCTGAGTGCAGGTAACTCATATGTGCCAAAATTCTTAATTTCCTGGGCTCCTAAAAATGCTTGTGAAGAGCAGCTTTTTTTTGTTTGTTTTTACAATGGATGATTGCACCCAACAACACTTCAAAGGCAAAGTTATCTTACGATAATGCAGAAAGCTGCATAAATATTTGCAGGTATAGCTTGACCCTGCATTGGGGTAAGGAGTGTGACCTTTGCTTACTAAACATTATAAATATTTGTTAGTAAAATGCAGGAAAAGTCTAAAAACTTGAGTGACATAGAAGCAAAATAGAATTTTCAAGCTCTTCAGGATGGATTTCTACAGGTAACAGGGATGAAAAGCCACAATTTCCCCCCCTCTAGCTCCAAGTACAACTTTAAAATGCCATACCAGAAAAGCAACCTCAAGAATCAAATCCAAAAAGCCCTAAACCAAATTGCTACCTTAATCTGAAGTCCTGGACCTGGAATTACTGTATTAGAAAACCTGGGGTTGACAACTCTGAAAAACACCTTCCACGCAAGCTCTATACTTCTTGGACCACACAGCCCAATGGAAAAGTTAACCCAACCATTCGACTAAGTCCCAGTGACATTAGTGGGAATCATCCCTGGATAATGACCTGCAAATCACATCCTAAACTGAGGAAAGATCTTGACATTTCATTATCCACTTGCAGGAACATAAACAGCAAAATTTACAGCCTCCCAGCTCTTCAATGCCAAACTGGTATACCTAAGATATTAAAATGAAAAAAAAAAAAAAAGAAAACGAAAAGGAAAGAAACCCAACTTCCCCTGCTATCTCAGTTCTTACTCTAAGATTTACAGCAAACGATGTAGCTCTGTAAACAGAGAGGGATGGGAAGGAATCCTTTTCTTTCTCTATCTCATGGCTGCACAAAAAACCACTAGAAAATCACTACAGCTTTTCTCTCCATCTCCTAAGGAGAGGCTTAGTAGTACAAGCAGAAATTATTAGATTAAGGGCAAGACTATTGTTCATGATAAGGAAAGAATGTAATTTTCATACCATAAACGTGGTGACTTTGAAAAGAACTTCTAATCATGTAACTGCAAAACAGTGAAACTCCAATAGCTCAGTTTTCATCTAACATATCCAGTACTATATCCAGTCTAACTGTCAAGTTCCAAAAATTCTCGCCACCATACCCAATTTTTTACTCAAAAATATCATCTTGCTTCTCAGCATTTAAAAAATCAAAGGAAACAATGGTTAAATAAATGTGATATTTCCCAGGGGCAATATTTTCGTGCAATATTATTTATCATCAGCATAGGGGTTAAGTGAACATACACCCCAGTAAACCATCAGAGATCCGTAAAGTCTGAGGCAGGAAGATGATTCCTGTCTGCTGTTTTACCTCTTTAGCTAATTTTGAAAGACAGCTGTGAGCTTTTAAAGAAATACACGGGGAATTTTGGTTATTCCACTTAAACCCCGCTTAAAACGTATTTGAACTGAATTGTAACCTATAAGGTAGGGAGAGCGCCTCCGGGAAGCTCGGCACTGCATCACCTGCAGGGCAGAAGCGTTTTTCAAGTTGTTATTCCGAGTTTTCTGTCTCGCTGCACTGCCCTAATGGCTCTGCTGGGCAGCAGCTCCCAGCACCGCACATCAGTGATCACGGCCAGCAGCAGCCGGGCAGCGGGACTGGCTCCTCCGTCAGCGCGAGCCAGGCAGCAGGAAAAGCGGCCACTTCCTCGAGCCTTCGCCCCAGGCAGCTGACGGAGGAGGAACGAGCACGCCGGGCAGAGACCCCCTCCCCGCCGCCCGCGGGATACCTGGGCTCGAGGCAGCTTCTCCGCAGAAGGATGTTCCCCGCCGGTGCCAGCGACAACGGAGCCCAAAGCCCGACGCCGGCTCCTGCGGATAACCGGGAAACTCCGGCTCGCGCGGCCGCCGCCGGCCCTTGTTTGCCCGCAGCAGCCCACGGGACCACCGGGATGCCGGGCGGAGCGGCCAAGGCTTTCCCAGGACACCAGCGCCGACGGCGAAACCCCCGCGCGGAAACCCCGACCCGCCGCGTCCCTTCGGCACCTTCTCCCGCCTGGGCCCCCGGGCACTCCCCTCTGTCCCTCCCTCCCTGTGTCCCTCCCTCCCTGTGTCCCTCCCTCGCCGTGCGGGCGCGGAGGCTGCGGGCAGCCCCGTGGTGGCACATGGCGCGGCGGGGCGGGGCGGCCGCGGCCCTCGGTGCCACCGCCCTCACGCTCCGCCTGCCTCTGCCCCTCCTCATTCCTGCTGCAGCCGCCTCCTGCCCCGGCTCCAGCAGGCGCTACGGATCGAGCGATCATCCCGGTATTTCTCAAACAGAATCACACATCACAGAAACAAAATCAGTTAGGTTGGGAAAGACCTCTGAGATCATCGAGTCTAACCTTTAATCGAACACCACCCACTGTCAACTAAACCATGGCAATAAGTGCCATATCCCATCTTTCCTTAAACGCATCCGAGGACAGTGACTCCAGCACCTCCCTGGGCAATCCATTCCAATGTTTAATAACCCTTTATGTGAAGAAATTCCTCCTACTGTCGAAACTGACCTTCCCCTGGCACAGCCTGGGGCCATTCCCTCTCATCCTGTCACTTGTTACCTGGGAGAAGAGAGCGACCCGCACGTGGCTCCAGCCTCCTTACCGGTGGTGGTAGAGAGGGTTATGGTCTCCCGAGTTTCCTCTTCTCCAGGCTAAACATCCCCAGCTCCCACAGGCACTCCTCACAGGACCTGAGTTCCAGACCCTGCACCAAGTTAATTGCCCTTCTCTGGACATGCTCCAGCACCTCAGTGTCCTTCCTGAACTGAGGGGCCCAAAACGAAACACAGAATACTCAAGGTGCAGCCTCACCAGTGCTGTGCACGGTACAGTCACTGCCCTGGTCCTGCTGGCCACGCTATTCCTGATACAGGCCAGGCTGCCATTGGCCTTCTTGGCCACATGGGCACAGCTGGCTCATGTTCAGCACCTCCAGCTCCTTTTCCACTGGGCCACTTTCCAGCCACTCTGCCCCCCACCTGTGGTGCTGCACCTCAAACAGCAAAGCCTGAATGGCACTGGGATGTGGGGTGAGAGCCCACAGTGCCTGTCCTGCCCTTGCAGCGAACACAGGAAACATGGAGTAAAAAGCATGCCATGAGGAACAGAACTGCTGTGGGAAAGGGGCTGCTTAGACTCACCTTGTCAGGGCTAGTATGTCAGAACAATACAATTCAGCTTCATAGATCAATTTTTATACGCTTCTCCCTATAAAAGCTGTATGGGGCAGCAGCATTTGAAAGTGCCAATTAACATTTTTAACTAAAAATTTTGTCAGCTGCGATAACCCGTTGGCAGGATCACCAGTCTCATTAATTTGTTCCCTCTGGAGGGTGTATGTTTTCTCCTACCCTGCCCTCAGCACTTTTTTGCATTCCATCATAACAGAGCAGAATTTCCAAGTAACATTTGTTTTCTATATGAAAGAGAACAAGGAAGAGTCCTATTTTTAAAGGTGCTTTGGAGCAAGGGCAGCCTCTTCTGAGATGGAGTCAATGGCTTTTGGGATAGTGGCTTGGCAGGAGATGCAAGGGGAATAAGGTAAACATCACTAAATATAAATAGGTAAGTTCATAAGCTTCCCATACCTGAAGTTCCAGAAACTGATGGAAACCTCACTGGCCTATGCTGCTGCTCTTTCATTCATGTGCAACCACATCATCAGTCTACAAAAGGCCCCATTTCATAGACATAGGATTTACATGCTGTTAGACAAACAACATGCTAGATGGTTCTGATCATGAGACTGTTGTCACTCAGAATATTTTTACCACTGGATTCTAACAATTTTATGACAAGCTAAAATCTAAAGGTGGGAAATGGCTGTTTTAAAATCTATTTTCATCATATATTACACAGGTATTTATTTTCAATTGCTTTCTTTTAAATCTGCAAACTCTTACCTTCCACCACAATCAGGAGTCTCCCCTACAGGTTCTGAAGGCAATACCCATATAAATAACACAAATTTCTATTCCTTGAATTTACATGAACTAGCTCCTAATGAGTCTTATATGGGCTTCATACAATTGCATGAGAGAATCAGGATTTAAATTTTTTTTTCTGGG
This sequence comes from Aleadryas rufinucha, assembly GCA_013397815.1. NCBI lineage: Eukaryota > Metazoa > Chordata > Aves > Passeriformes > Aleadryas > Aleadryas rufinucha. The sequence continues at coordinate 86,097 of VZTH01010764.1, forward strand.
AATGCTAGCTCAAAGCCGGAAACAGTAAGCAAGGCTCCTGTTTTACTCAATTACTTTCTGGCATGTAGTCCAGAATAGTTTAAGAGTCTAATCAGAGCAGCCACATTTAATTTTTAATCCTTTTTCAAAATTGCAAAATACACAACAGAGCCTACCACAGAAACCCAGATGCAAAATCAGTGCCTTTCTGACCCCACTCCAGAGCAGTAATGGCAAATAAATCTCTAAACAATGGTCATTTGTCTGTAGTTTGTAACTTACTACAGTAGCTAAGGAAAAAAAGCTGTCTGCACATATAGAGGATTAAATATTCCAGTGGATATTTTTCAAGGCAAGCAGAGCTTTAAAATAGTAATTGTTTGATTGCTTTTGTGATAGAGTAGCAGCACATGGAAGTGTGACCTCCACTTCCACATACAAGAAGGAAAAAAACCCCAATATAGCTTTAAGCAAAACAAGGCATGAAGAAATTAAAGGTAAACTAGAAGTTTGTTAGTAGCAAGCCAGATATTTCCCCGACTGCTCCATTATCTTTTATTATTATTATTACATTTTCTTAATTGAGTTCAGACTTTTTTTTTTTCTTCCTGTTCATTGTCATGGGTTTGTCTAAGCACTGGATCTCTAAATGCAAGATCGGGTTCCCTTTCAGTAATGGGTTGGAGACTCCCTCTCCCCACCACAGGTGAATATCCAGCCATTACCTCCCCTTCCCTTTCTCACCATGTCTCTCCACTATCAGAACATAAAGGCCTGGGTTTACCCCAGAATCCTGCAATGAGGGAGACAGGCCTTTCCCCATGAACCTCTCCCAAATACTGGCTTCCAACAGAAAGAGCCTCACATCCTGTCAGATGCCTCCCAGAGATCCCAGTCTTCCAGTTTCCACCCCTCTTTCTAAGAATCCACAGAGAAGCTGTTTTTCTGTCTTTGCAGCCCAGACAGGTTTTCAGTGAGAAGGCAGATGGAAGGAAGGGGAATGTCTCTGCTCTGAGAGCCATCATTTCATCCGAATTCTAGTCATGCATCATATGGGAAGGAAGGACACATGCCCACATGTGCAAAGTGACATGCCTAGAGCTTCCCACTTCCCATTTTACACTCACCCCCTTCAGTTTGACAGACACAGGACATAGTCCATAAACAGAACTTTCCCACTTCATGATTTTTAAAATATGAAAGACATGGGAATCAGCAGAAATTGATCTGGAGCAAGGTGTGAAAGATTCCCTAAAAGAAATTTGCAACTAAGCCAAAAACACGTTTCTAATATCTCAGAATGGTTTGGTACAAAGATCTGTTTATTACCCAACAACGTGACAGTGTATATACAAATACAGGGTGGAATGTGACATTTACAGGAAATTTAAGTACATCATGCACAGACACTATTGCAATGTTATTTTAATAGTTCCAGAATATTAAGCTGAATAAATATTCCTTGCTTCAAAAAATCATTTTTACTTTTACATAAAAATATATAATATTGCACTCTTTACAAGGCCAGCAGTTTTGCATATCAGTTTGTAACAAGTGGAATTCTACTTTATAAAAAAATAAGCCTTTGTGAGCAACACTGCAAAACATGGAGCACAAAAGCACCCCAAAACCACAATGTTTGTCTTTTTTCTCTTAAACAAAGCACATCACATCAACATGAGCCAGGAAGCTTTTCAGTCTGTATTTGGACCTTACATTAACATTAGACAGAGAAAAATATGACTAAAGCCATCCTATACAATGCTGCTACAATAATATGCAGTTTAAAATTCAATCCATACAGTATGCAGCCACTTGCTTAATTGAACCAATGATGAGCCTTTGTGTCATGAACTATGAAAACATTTTTCTTACGTTTTTCGAGTTTGAAAAGTTCTTCAACCAGGAAGTCTCAAGAATTTCTGAAGACTATTTGGAATTTTCAGAAGTGTGAAGATTGCTTGTGTGTGTGTGTGTGTCACCTTCGTCACAACCTGACAATTTCAGCTAAAGTGTTCTGAAAGCAGATGAGCCTTAAACATGAGAAGATACAGCAGTTTGAATGGCAATAGCAGAACATGTCAGTGATGAAAAAGCAAAGCAATTTAAAAGGAAAATGCAACTACATCAGACTCGTGTAGCATTCTTGCTTTGCCATTCGCATGACTAGTAGGCCCTCACTCATGGTGTCAGCTTTAAAGGTCTTCTAATCCATCAGCTGAAATACTAATTTTTCATCTGGCCTAAGAATTCAAATTTGTTAAGCCTTTCACCACAGAGGCTTATTTTTTCCCCTCATAAAATAGCACCCAGGAATACACAACAGATTTGCACAGTGTATCTGTGTAAACCTTTCCAAATCATCTGATGCTTATGAACATTGATTATTCAAGCAGTTAGACTCAAACATTTTACAGTGTATTGAACCTCAATGACACCAGAGCAGGAGCACATCTGTGTCTTCTTTAACACCTCGTTTTAGAGTTCTCAAAGATAAGCTCTGTGTGTATATAATAGATGTTCTGCCACAGAACTGCGATAGCCAACTATCACAAAGTTAGGGAGTTCACACTGAACTGGGATCTAACCAATCTGTTTCATGATGCCAGGAGCTGTCTACCCATTACTAAGACAAATATTTTACTTTCGTCTGTTGCAAAGACTATTACATTAACAGAGAAGATGGCAAAAGTTACAAATATAAAGATAACAGAAATTCGATTTTTAGCATTACAATACCATAAGATGGTGCAAAAAGCACCTACTAAGTTCTTTGCTTCTAAAAAAAGCAATTTTAAGTGGTTGTTGATTTTTAAGTTTTGGATTGCCTATCCTGGAGCTAACCATACCAAACTCAACTAACCAGATATACATATGCTGACATTTGAATAGATATTTACAGAACTTGATGCTGCTGATATTTTACAAACTAAGAGGGGGAATAAGCACAATAAATTTTTTTAAATACTTCTGTGCAAGAAGTGATTTAAAAAAATATTGTTGGTGTTTTATATTGCAGCATTGAGCATTTATTAGTCACTTTGCTGGCATTGGATAATATGACCAGAGCTTCCTGCTGACCTGGATATGCTTCAAGTTTGTGCATGCACGTATGCAATCTTACAACCACCTTAGGCTGCTCTTTTAAAAACACCCCATCTATTCAGTCACTCTAGAGACATTCAAAGTACTTCAAAGTCCAGTTAAATAAGAGATCCTATAACCAGTTTTGGATTAAAGTGCATCAGAGACATGAGTTAGCAGCAGAGCTGCCGTCACCCAGCTGCGTAGCTGCTGAGGAAGGAGTAGAACATGGGCAGCTTCAAGCGCTGCTGGTCCTTGCGGCACCAGGCGATGACATTCCCATCACAGTTAGCTGTGAACAAGTGATGACCGTCGCAGGAAAACGTAAGGCTGCAAAACAAGAAAGGAATCTATTCTTATACCAGGTGTGGCTATTTATAATGCTAGAAGACATTAAAAGCCCATGAGAGTTCAGCCAACAAAGATTAGCTGTCAGGGGAGGCCCAGCGCCTACACTAACGAAGCAAAGTTTGCATATACCTGCTTATCCATCTGTACCCAGACTGGCTGAACTACAGCTTTGGCCAGCACTTCAACAGCCCCTGTGGTTTAATACTCATTTCTTTGCAGTGTCAGAGAAAAGGGCAGGATCAGGAGCAAAATCCTACCCTCTTCCCTTCTGTTTCTGAAAGGAAGAATTTTCTGCAACAGAGCTCAGTACCATCTGAACTTGCTTTGCTGACAAAGGCAGAAACTAAATCCATCAGATTTCATGGTACAGCACAGGACTTTTGTTCAGATGGGCATTTCTTGAGCTATAACAGGGCTAGTAAAGCCCTTCAGTCATGTCATGAGTAATGTCAGAGAGCATGAAGGTCAGCATCCATTTTGTCACATTTAAGCAGGAAACTTTAAATTATTCAATAGCTACTAAATCTTTACCAACAAGCTTTGTGAAATGTGCTGCTCAAAGGAAGTAAAAAAGACAATAACTGCTATCTTTTTCATTTCTAAAAAAAATGGTAATTGGGATTTTAAATGGTGTTTCACCAACAGTCAAAAGAAAATCTTTCCAAGTCATTTGTTACTATGCCAACATTAAGATAATAAAATTTTGGCATTACTCTAAGACCTCTGTGCAGACTACTGTACCACTGGGGATATCAAAGACTCTATCCTTTGACCGTATTCTGAAAACACTTTGGCACGAGAATTCTTCTCATATAAATCAAGGGGACTCAGAAAACTAACTACACAAACACTCCAAAATGGCAGTTTCCAGGCAACTCTGAGTTTACCCCTTTCTCCATCACTTCCCTTCAGCATCAGAAAAAATGAGTGAAAAGGCAGTATTTGCATTTAACTTTGAGGAAGAAACACTCTATTTAAGTCTGACAAAGTTAAGATTATCTCATTTTAACATAGATTCTGAGGAAAAATATTAAATTTAAAAACAAGAGGAGTAGCTATTGTTCAGTTTTCAAGGGAATCCTGCTAATTTCCATCTGCCAGCAGCAGAAGCTAGTTATTACTGTCATTACAAATACAGTACACTTGTGCTCACTTTGCTTTCATGAATAATTAGTGGGTTTGCATTGCTCTTTTTAGACATGGGTGTTTATCTCTTATTTTCATGCTCAACACTCAAGACTATTTCGTTGTGGGTTTGTGGTTTTTTTCCCATTTTTCTCCCAAAGAGAAAAATGCATTAATTGTATATTTAAGATCTTTTTACCTTACAATAGGTTTGGCTGACTTTGAAAACGTTATTTCTCGTACTGGCTTCAAGTCCCATGTACTCCACAGTCTGAAAGAAAGAGACATTTTTCTTCACACTTGCTTTTACAAATATTTCAGTAATAATCTATTTAGCAACTTCTAAGACTGGGAGCCGAGTAACAGCTTGTCCACATTCTTTAAAGCCAAATATCAGCATGATGTTTGGCTACACGCTCTCAAACTGTGAGCCTAAGTTATAGAGCATTTTAATAAATAAACATTTCAAATGCTTACCTTACAACTCCATTTTCAAGGCCCCCTGCAATCACATTGACAGACACACCTTCAGGCTGGTTAGAGAAAGCAACAGAGCAAATGCTTTCCCTGCAGTGCACGTGTCCAACAAGATCACCGTTAACTGTCCAAAGTCTCAAATCACTGCCTCCTCCAACTGCAACAGAACATAGCATGGGAGTATTAAAAAAATAAATCTAGACCACAGTTAAGTCTATAATACTTAAACATTCTGTGGCAAAGAATTCAGCTTCTTGAGAGTTCATAAGGTTTAAATGACTGAGTGATGTCTGCAATTACTTCTCCCTCTCTGTGACAGGAAGCATGCAAACCACCAAGCCACTACAGTGATTTAGAAGCCATCACATGATATTTATAGAACATTTTACTTACAAAACGCTATGTGAATTTACTTTTAATGACCAATTTTCATGTACTAACAGGGAAGGTACTAAGATGGAATTCATACTAGCTATTTAAGCAGTTGATTCTCATGTCTTAGTTTGCATTTTAAGCAAAACGCTTGAAAGATAGCAAGCACAGTTCTCTTACTTGGTTATCTGGCATTATTTGATTCTATCAAAAAAACTGCTTTTGTCTTAAAAAGAATTGTCTTAAAAGGAAATGTAATGTTCTCTTACTAATTAAAGAATACAATGTTTTGCAGAAAAAAAAATTAATTTTGAGCTATAGGAATGGACTTAAAAGTCTCCAAGTAAGTTTAAAAATCTAAATATTAGGTTTCAGAAACTGCCAGAATAATCCCCTTGCCCTTTAATACCCCTTGCCTGTGCTCTGTAATACACTGTACTCCTCTGAAGAACTGTACCTTTGACAACAAATCTCTGTTAAAATGAACACAGCCAACATCACAAAAATGTGAGTCTCCCAGGCATCTTTGAAATTTCAGGTCTTTTTATAAAGAGACCAAGCTGCTGGCCTTCGCATGTCTACATTAAATTCAAAAACCTGCCTAATCACTTCTGGAGAAGTTTGTATGTTACTATGTGAAAAAAAGCAAAATGTTGCTCCTGTATGACTGAATGCATCCTCAGATGATTAAAACACACTCAGTAACTAATTTAATTACAAGTCTCATGATTTATTGGGTCTGCAAGTCAAAACAGCTTTCTTGACTGACGAATATACCTGAATCACAAACTGTTGCAATATCACCAGTGGTTTCACTAGCTGAAACTGCAGTCACAGGACTCTTGTGTCCAGCCAGACTCTGGACATAGCACAGCCTGAAGAAAACAAAGGAAACAAGCCTAAATTTCAGACTCAAATGCAGAAAAGGTCCTTTGAGGAAAATATTAAAAAGAGTTACATTAATTTCAATCAACATTTTGCTCAACTATGGTATTTTTCATATTCACAATAAAATTTTAGCACCTTTTAATGAGAAAAAACACTAAGGGTTTGACTCCACAATAAGATATGCACAGAACAAATTCAACTAACTTGAAAAGGGCAAAGACACCCAAGAGTGGGAAAACCTGTATTTATAAGAAAGCTATGGGAAAGAGCTACATATATACTTGTACCTGTTCAAATCCCATATTATGCAGGTTCCATCTTTGCTGACACTTATCATTATACTGTATGGCTTGCACACAAACAAGCTTGTTATTTCTGCTGTGTGTCCGTATAGATGGACTTGTGACTCCATTTCTATCTCTGAAGGCTGAAAAACAGCACGACAAAACAAACTCTCATGAAAAAGAAAATTAATGTCTCCTTCTTTAAAAAAGAAAAGCCTAGTTTAATTCTTAGATTTCAAAGAATGGTTCCCATTGCTTTTAATATCATCATCATTTTAGCAACTATGTTCATGCTTTATTATGTTTAACACTTCATAATGTGATAAGACATAGATATCATTATTGTTCAACTTTTTGCTTCCAGTACTTTAGCCTCAGCAAATACATTGATGTGATGCAATGAACTGAAATGAAAAACTACTGTAGTTCCATCTCAATTACACACCTTGAAGTCAGCTGATTTTTTTTCTGCAAGACTGCTCTTTCCATACGACAGTGAAATGACAGCTCTCAATATTTTAGCATCTAGTGGAAGCACTTGGAAACATAAAAGGAAAACCCAGCTCAGAAGTTGTCACTCTCTGTACAGCAAATTATACTAGGAATTCCTCAAGTTGGCACCAAGTTCTTCAATGATACCAAGTTGGAAAAAGATGCAGGAAGTCAAGTTTAAATATAGAAATTGCTAGGTAAAAATTAAAGCAGCAAAATTTAACAGCAAACAACACTTTTTATTCAAGTTACATAATTTGAAATTATTCAGACTTCCTGAAAACTGGATAAGTTGAAAGAGCTGCTTAATCAGAATGCTAATGCTTTCTTTAAGACAATTTGCTGTACACAGATTAGAATAATCATTGTAAAGGAAGAGAACAGTTTTCTGCTTGTTTCTTCACAAGTCAGAGCACATCATTTGCATTTTTGTATGAGGATACAGGATGCCTACCTAGAGCAGGTCTACAAGAAAACCTTGGAAGTTCAAATAGACAAGATAAAAGTATACATGTGCTCAACTCACAGGCTGTAGAAAATTTACATGTCTTTGCACTAAAAGGGACAATACAATCTATGTAATACTGAAAAAGGCAATGCACTGTCTGACAACAGAAAGACCTGCTAGTTTGCTCTTGCTACTGAGCACCTCATCCATGTAAGACATTTATGAAATGTCAGGTGTTATTCTCAGTGACACCTCACATATAAAAATCCTTCTTTAATCCTTTCTCAGTTAAGAGAAAAAAAATTATACCAAAATTTTCTATAACAGCAACAAACAAGACTTGTTTTTATGAAGAACTGATTTTGATAACCCTTTTACTGTGCTCCTCCCACTTCCTTTAAAGTGTTTCCACTTAATTTGCATTTCAACACTTGAAGTGAGAGCAGCACCCACCTTTAGCAGCTTCTATCTACCGTGCTGATAGCAATGGTTTATTGATTCTTATTGTGACAATATTGCAATGAGACAAGCTGGAATTCTAACATCAACTGTATTAAGTTATACTAAGTTCTTATATTAAGTTGTGAAATAGGTATTTCTCATGCCTGAAGTGTTGTTCCCTTCTTTCTTCCCTCCTGTTTTTAAGTGAGAACCCCTAAAATGGTATCTAGATGTGGGAAAACATGCATGTGTGTATCTACCTTTAAACAACAGCTCTTTCTGCCTACAGCACTCAAGTGGGGAACTGAAATGACCGCTTCCCAGTTCTACTCAAACAAGTCCTTCAAGAGCACTGTTTGCAAGACACCTCTTCAGCAAGTGAAGGCTGAAGTGATATGTACAGCCAGACACCTGTGGCTGAGGGTCTCATGCAGGTGTGACTTATTGTCAACACAGATCAGTGCCAAAGCAGTACTTCATGGGGATTTGACCATTGTAAGGCAAGGAAAAACAGAGCACCTGAAGCACAGCATGGAGGCATTTTTTAATTGTGACAGCATGCTTCGAGTTCCCATATCCAATTAACATGATATCTACTTCATGCCCATGCATTGCATTCATACAAATGTGAAACAGGGCAAAATATTCATGTTTCAAGTACTGCATTATAACAAACTGTTCACTTTATCACTGATCAGCTGACAAGATGGATACAGAGCAGATGTCAGGAAGCACATTTGCATTCTCTGCAGCCCTGACTTGGGTAACTGACTCAACAACAGGAGCTACAAAATTCACACAAGGTCCCTCTGCCTGGGGCACATAAAACTGTCAGTGCTGAGAAATTCTGCAAAGATGGTCTCAAAGAACATCATCTGTGCAGGTGAACAAAAAAATCACTTGTTTCTAGGAAACAGAAGGAACTCAAGAATCATAACCCCACTAACTAGACTTTCTTTTCAGCTTTGTAGAATAGAGAAATACAAGTATATTTAATTTCTACTTTAAAAAACATTAACTGGAATCCAAGTCTCAGTACAGCTTATTTACAAGTTCACTATTCTGGGGAGCAGTTAAGGTGCCTGACTTAAGATCCAACCAACTAAAGCTTGCAGGCTTCAAGCTCTACTTCATTTTCTGTACTCAAAGTGATGTTGAGCTTAGGAAGTATGAATGGCAGATCACCAGAAAGTGGAAGAAATCCAAGGGGAAAAAAATTTTTAAAATCACTGTGTTTACGCTCTTCCTAGTCTAAGCACCTGCTATTTGCCACTGCTGAAAACAGAAAACTGGGCAGGCATAGCAGATCATACCAAGGTTCTCTCTAGTTCATGCTAATGTAGTGATTCAAAAGCATCAAGGAGTACAATACCACAAATGTTTGCTAATGCCGGTATCAAGCTACATCTAGGAAATCAGTTTAGTTCAGTTGTTGCTATGGGTAATCCTGCAGACACACCTAAAATGAGCTGTTAGGGAAGTTGCCTACTCTTTGTTGAAACCATGGAGAATAGAAGTTACTGCTAAAGAAAGCAGGGAAGCTTCAGATGGAAGCTTCTAAACTCAGTCAGAATCAGATTTTTAATTTGGAGTTCTATTTATGCTTTCTATTTTTTTCTATTTACACCATGATTATTAGCAAACAGTAACAAGGGAGTTTCTACTACTCTCAGTATCTTCCACTAACAGATTAAGTAATGCAAGTTACTTTCTCCCTTCACTACTCACAGCTTTTCCCCTTGGAGAATATGACAAAGTAAAGAGGCTTGGTGGTTAATACATACACTGTCTGAGAATTCATCCTGGCTCTCTGTAGTTTAAGTGCCTTCTGCACTTGAATGATTGTTTACTTTGGGGAACTGCATTCTACAGCTTCAGTTAAAACATTGAAAGGCTCTGTGTTCTTCAGAGAAAAAGTTATTCCTTAATGCAGGGAGCTTCACTGTGACAGAGCTTCAATTCCAAGCCCTGGCCTGAACACAGTCAGAGCTGTACATGTGCACTCAGGTGATGAGGGCTGACTAAAGGCTAGCTGTATGTAAACAACCGCTTAAGAAAAACACATGCTGAGATGTCAGAGGAGACTTCAAAAATAAATACTAAAAATGCATGTAATTTTTTTAGCAATTATCCAGACTATGTCTCTTTTTGTCATTTTTCCTGTTAAAAAAAACCCCAAAAAACTGTAATAGTGAATACACCTAAATCCTTACTTATGAATTCTATCCAATGTAACTTACCGTATTGCTAGTGAATCTGTTCATATATGCTGTGATGACACCAGATTTACTACCTGTGAACAGCTGACAACTGTCTGGCACCCAAGCACAACTTGTTACCTTGAAAAGACAAAACAAAGCCAGATAAAATTAGAACAGAAAACGATTCTAACTGCTGTTTTCATTAAGTCATAGCTTTTGGTCAAACGGATTCTTTATTAGTTACCCTAAGAAAAATCACATAAAATACCTAAACTAAAGAAATCCAAGAGCAAAAATATAGCTGCTCTAGGTTATATTTGTTACTATGTCAAAAACAAAGAGAAGAGGGAGTTTTATGTAGCCTGGAATTCACAACTAAAGAGCAGTGTACTAGTGCAGACTTCAAGATCAGCCACCAAAATCTTTTTGGCAGGATCTTACCAATCACTGGAGCATGACGGAGATTATGCAGCTTTCCCGAACAATCTTTTAGACAATCTTTTTCAAATGGATCCTAAACTACAGTGGAGTTGTTCTTCTAACATGAAGCACCTATTTTTTCTTTCTGTATTGATTTTTCTTGGGACAGAACTTAAACTTTTTTAAATCCACAGCAATATTCTATAAGAAGTAAAAGCTACAAAAATCAAATGAATTCAAAAGGAATCTTTATCTTGTACAGGAAAACAACCAGGAACAAGATGCAGTGGAGCCATAAAGAACACATTCCAGAAAAAATCAAAAAGATTAAAAGGAGCTGTGATTGGATGCTCATCTCCAAAAAAAAGCTAAAGCAAGAGTACCTACTGCTGCCAAGTCAAACCACTTAAACTACCAATATTAAATTGAAGAGCAAGAGAATGATTTCTTTTTACCTGATGGAGCTGTGAGCTCTGTATAAAATTTACTGGAGGTTCACTTTGTTTGCTTTTCAGTCGTAAAATGTTATCAGCATATCCCCAGCTCAGGATTGCTGACCACTGAATGTCAGTACTGTGCATGCTCCTCACACCTGAAGGAAGGCACAGAAGATGTGTCACATGCACAGCAAGACTCAATCACTTTAATAGTCAACAACAAAAGTCTCAGGTTCATGTTTTATCACACACTAAAATATAAAACCCCCCAAAGTTTCAAAATAAGGTATTTTCCATTAGGCTACATAATCTGTAATGTATTAAAAACAAATACAGTTTTCAGAGACTGAATGAACATTTGGTCTTCTCCAAAGACAATTCGCAACCTGGACAAAACTTTTTTGAAGAGGCATTGCATCTCTTGAGAACAGAGAAAAGGGGAAGGGGCAGACAATACTTTCCAGCTAGAAAAACAATTGTTCATAACTTCAAGGAGAATGTTACTTGTTTTAGTTGATTAAATGTGATTTTTTTTTTGAAAACCTGCACTAGAATATGCTACCAAGAAAACAAAAGATTGTGAGAACTTGTTTGTACATTCTCAACAAGAATCCCTCCAAGAAGTTTAACTGAAAGCAGAAGATCCTTCACCGCTGCTTTTTTACTGTTAGCTTTTCTCATTGTCTGCCTCTAAAATCCATTTCTTAAGTTTTCCTTTCTGTTGCCACAGGAGCTTTTTCATCTGTTCTTCAGTTCTTGGACTCAATCTGCTGGCAAGTTCTAAAATTAAATCCTCATGCTTCAGTCACTTCAATGAAAAATATGAACTTAATCACAGAATGCCTCTACTATAGTTTTAAAAATTACAAGTAAAATCCATCCTTCCACATGTGGAAGCTGTTAATGGAATTATAAATTAATCTTTTCCAAAAGCAGCTAAACTTGGGAAGTTTGATGAAGAACAATAGTAGCATTAGATTTAATTTTTCCATGGCTCATTTCACATATATTGTGCATATAGAGAATAAGCACAAATTCATACCTTGCTCCTTGCTATATATCATCAAAAGGCAAAACTTGCTGGACAAACCACAGATAGCTTTAGTTGGTAAAGCTTGGAGAGAGCCAAACCTTTCTCCATGTGGTTGGCTAAAGCAGACAACAGGATCTGGAGCACTTGGGGAACCAACATATTCTCCCCACTTCAAGCCTTTTATCCATGGTAATGGACTCTAAAACAAGCACAGATAAGGTTTAAATTATAGAATTTTCAGAGAAAAAAATTTCATTAGTAATGGAGAATGATTCATGTCACTTTCCTGGAAGCAATCACATGGTAAGGACAGCTGAAGTATTTATTCTAAAACCACTTGAAAGATGAGTTCGAAGCACTGCAGTACCATCAGTTAAAAGGTTAACTTTAAGGTAGTTCTACTACTTCTTTAAAGGCATAGGCAGCAAGCTTTTAGTTCAGGTAGCTTAGTGAAAAATACAGATTTCTCTAAATCCAAGGATTCAGTTTCTGACTGGACTTCAGGGAAAGCAAGTGTTTGAAGTGAAGAAAGTTTAATTGTCCTACAGGCAGTAAAAAAGCTGAGGATGGAAGAAAGCACAGTATGTGTTTGCCTGCTATAGGTCTGCACATAGATTCCACAATTCATCACTGAAAGTATAAAGCTAGTTAAGCGAAATGCTTTCCAACACCTATTTGCCAAAACCAAGATAAACTCAGATCTCAGTTTACACAAAATAGCACAAATGCATGAAAGTAATTTTCACTACCGCTTACCAATTTTGTGTATTTTCTTTACAGTACTATATAGCAAGTATCACTTTTAGGGAGAAAATTCTAAACCAAGGGTACAGGGTACAATAATTACAGCACATGAATAGTAATTAAACCATCTTGCAATTGAAAATTACATACTGGATAAATTATTTCTTTTGTGTGTTCTCTGGTTTCTCTGAAAGCAAACTGCACTAGCAATCCCATGGCAGCAGGAAGTTCTCCTTCCATGATAAGCCTGGATCCAGGTCTACTAACATGTGCTGCATGGAACAGCTGGCGAGGCGTTTGCCCATATGTTTTTATCATTGTTTCAAGGGCTCTTCTCTGAACAGGATCTTCAACAGCAGAAACATCCATCCCAAAATAGGTCTACAGGGAAAAAAGAAAGGGGAGGGGCAAGAATAAGATTGTCATGTTTGTCTTTGGGAAAGATTTTGCAACACATACATACCAATTCAGGGGCAGACTATTCGGTTGTTTGCTTAAGGTGTGGACCAGAAGCCATCCCACAGCAACTGTGCTGACTAAAGAGCCACTGAGAACAGTAACCTTGTCACCTCCTCTTTACTGGAATAAACTACTACTTTAAGGATTATCATACAAACTGCTCTTACATATTTGCCATGACTAATTTCTGTCAAAAAAGGTTTTCTTTGAGACCTTTACCAACCTGCAAAACTGGAAGGGTTGCTGATGATAAACAAAAGAATTGGAAAGAGTTGGAGAAGTTTATTTTCTTTACCTCTTTTTAATGAGCATATTAAAGCTCTCTTTTGGGCTAAGGAAGGAGAAAGAAACCTCATACTTCAAGAGTGTGGAAATTATTTCCTTCCACTTGTCTTTTTCATGCCTCTCCAAATGTGCACCACACACTTTTCCTCAGTCACACCAAAAGCCTTGACTTTTCACTTTAAAAAATGATGAACACACAAACTTAACATTTGAAGCTCAAGGTACTAACCAAATCAATACTTTAGCACAAAAAGAGGAAAAGAAAGGGAAGTATTCAGATGGCTACTTGAAAAAACCATCACTGCCAAACACTACTCTTTTATTAGCTTTTCCAGCCATAGAACAAGCACTAAAAACATGAAACATTTGAATGCATTTAAAACCAGGACTACCTGCTGAGCAAGCCTTGTGAAAGTAAGGACTGAAGCTAAAGAATACAATCCAAGATACGCATGTTACAATTAAGCAGTGAAACTCTGGAAGTCTTTACATTAAATGAAGACTTATTTGAAATTAAATTTGCTGTAGAGAAAAGTGCTCATTAAAGGGACAGAACACAAGACATGTATGAAGTAAAACACAGTGAGCTCAGGACAAACAGAACTATTTTAATCCTATCAAAAGCTGCAGCACCACCTGCCTAAATTAAAAGCTTTTGAATTAGGCAGAAGCAGATACACAGAGTTACAATAATCAGACTACTGCAAGCCATTGCAAACAACTATCCACAGGGTCTAAACCCCAGACCTGATCATCCTCCATACCCAGCTCAAGGCAAGAAAGAGGAACAACAATTCACTAAGTCTCACAATACTCCCTGGGATCTTACAGTTCAACATTGAAATGGTTAAAGCCTTTTCTTATTCTTCAACACTTCAAGAGTGAGGGATCTTGTTTCATGCTGGATGTTTTCCAAGCTAGTCAGACCAAACTCTCCCCCATTAAGTTACTAAGGACAATGAACACACACACTGCTTAACAAATACTTACTGCAGGATGAAAGACATTAATAGCCTGAACAGAGGCCTTGCCTTTTTGCTTATAACCAAACACCAAGTCAATCCAGTGGCAGATTGTCTGGGAAACATGATCAGACTCCAAAGCCTGACGATGAATCAAGATGAACAGACGAGGATCATTACGGGCCCAAGGTGGAAGATTGACATGGTTAACTCTGTCACCATTTTGACGCACTCCAAAATCAAAACCTACAATCAGGGGAGTGAATATTCCAACATTTTAGTTGACAGAAACTTCAGGAAGGTCTATAGGGTTGTACAAAATCAAATGATTAAGCACAGTGATTAACAATCAACAAAGCAGCATCATTAACAAGTCCCTCCAAAACACATTCAGCTGTACATACTCATTCAAATGGAAAAATGAGAAAACAGCAAACTCCTTTGCCCCACTGACAAAATTAGGGGAAAACTTAGCTTAACTCCTACACAGCAGCTTTTTTAGCATGTCCCACAAATTTGTGCCAGATTTCTCCCATACATCTACTACTTGGCATATTCAGCCAAGGGATATAACTGTTCTCAGTTTCAACCCATAAGCTCAATCATACAACTCTTTTGGGTATATAGTTTTGTTGTCCTCTTAGTATACCTTCTCTGTTAACTAGAAAGTCGGGAAGGTAGAAAAATTCTGGTATAAGCTCCTTTACGTCAGTCATTGATTCATACGAAGAGAGTCGCCAGGTTGTATTGGTAGAGTGAAAAGTTCTGTCTGGGATGTCAAAACTTTGATCTGTAAAGAAATCCAAACTCAATTGTTACATTGATGATGGACACTAAAGTTACACATCTGCAACTTCACCTAGTTAACTACTCTCCAGTTATCTGAGAACATTTAGAATTCTCTTATTTCAATTGCTATGTGTTACACATGGACTGCAAGTCAAACAAAGGTCAGATTTTTATGCAACAGAAACTAAAGTACAAACACCAGATGAACAGCTTTACGGTCTAGCTTAGTAATTTCAGGAATGGATCTACTGTTAAAGCATACCAGATTTAATTTTACTGAACTCAGCTGTTTGGAATTGAAAAATTATGCTAAATAGGGTAAAATATAGCAATCTTGGGTCATTGGAACAAGGCCCAGATGTGAAAGGCAAGTGCAAGCAAATGTAACCTTACCTTGATAAGCTAAAAACATTTTAGTAAAAGGTGGCAGCCTAACTAGGAAATGAAGCACAGTTCCACTGTTAGAATAATGAGATCCGTAGTGATATGGTTGTACAGGGGGCATCGGATCATCCTCTCGTGCTCCTTTACGATACTCTTCTTCTAAATACTAGAATAGTAGAGAAAAGAAGAAAATCACAAACCTCCTCCTTAGATGCATTCCAAAAACAAAAATAAGAGCTTGTCTAAATTGTTTAGGAATAAACTCTCAAACTTTTCAGGAACATAAATTTAAAGGTGATTTGGAATCAAATACACTTTTAAATGTCTAAAGACATACAATCACTTTTACAATCCAGTTAGGCATCAAAGTCTTCAGCCAATATAAATGACTTATTTTCCATTATTTATTACTTTTGCTTTTTCCCACTCCCCCTTCTTGTTTTCTAACACAGCAGTGTCATGGAAAAAACAGTATTTGCAAATAATACACTAGACCATGGTGACACAGACAAGTTTGTAAGTCCAGCTGCAGATGCTTTAATTCCCCAGTATGTTGCTATTTCCTACAGCCTTTAAAACACTTTAAAGAGGAAAAAAAAAAATCAAAAAGCACCATTATCATAGTAGGGCATGTTAAAATAACAGAGTACTTGAGGGAAAACAGCCTTTCTGTTATCAAACAGAACAACAGCTACAAATGCCACCAAGGTAATGTCAACTAAACAGCAGTAAACTATCTTCCTGATCTTTAGGGTTCTTTAAATGTATACATGTTCTTATATAAGGTGGTACCCGTTTTAATTCCTCAATAGTACCACATAGATGGGCTAAATCAATTTATGATTTCAGGTACAGGAACAAACACAAGTTCCAAGCATGATATAAAACAATTCCCAGGAAATGTTTCCTGGAAAATATACTGGAATTAAAAGTTCTGTAGCCATGAAATGCTGTATTTGTGGTTTCTTCTTCCCCAATAAATATATGTTACAAAAACTAAAGCCACTGTGTCATTTATACATGGGACAAAGACAAGAAGAAAAAGTTATCCAAATTACCTTGTAAGTATCCACATAACGATCCTCTTTTTCTTTAGACTGCACAGCTATTGGTTTGACCAGGTTTCTGCAACAGAAGCAGTACTGATATGTTGTAACTTTTACTACAATATTGATTCACATCATTTAATAATGCAATATTAAGAATAATGCCTTTAATATAATGAAAAGGACAAGGAAAACTTAACACTTTTCAAGACAGTTCAGAAAATAAAAAAGCAACTTTTAGTTAGTGCTAAAGGCAAACTCAGATCCACAGCGTAGTAACAGGCAAGCAAATGCCAAGTGCCTCAGTCAAATCAGAGGCATCCTATAAACACAAAGACTTAGTACACACATGTTAAATCAGCTTAACAGAAATTTATTAGGGTGGGACAATTCACTCAAATCCATTCACAGCAAAGACTGATTTTGTAACTGGCCAAGTAATTTACAATATTATTTTCTTTTCCGTTTAATTTTTGCTAACTGGCCTGGAAGTCTAATCACATGAATTTAAACATACAGCTTCTATGTTAAATCTGTGAACTATACATATCCTATTAAGACAGTGTTAAGTCCAATACATTGCATTTGAATTGACACGCCTGTTTTA
This sequence comes from Aleadryas rufinucha, assembly GCA_013397815.1. NCBI lineage: Eukaryota > Metazoa > Chordata > Aves > Passeriformes > Aleadryas > Aleadryas rufinucha. The sequence continues at coordinate 103,405 of VZTH01010764.1, forward strand.
TTTCAATATCCCAGGCAAAGCAGCCACTTACTGCTTGGGCTTAAAAGCCCAAGTTATTACAGATGAAGCTTGTCCCTGAATAGTTCCATCAGTGGGTGTGTGCAGTTTAGAACAACAAAGCTAAGAAGCTATATAGAGTGATCAGTTCAAGTATTTGGAAAAAAAAGAGTTTCAAGCATTTCGTATTACCTATATACTGAGGGATCATTTAGGTCCAGCGTTTCATTGGTGTAGTCAGAAAGTATAAAAGGAAATACTGGATATTGCATGAGATCATTGAAGGAACGGCCCGCATGTTTGTTTAAATGAGTCAGATATTCAAAGTTAGTAATCTGTCCTGTGCACCACAGGTGGGTCAAAGCAGTAATGTTTCCATATTCCAGAAGGTTAGGCAAATTGTTAGTCAAGATGTTGTGGTACACATCATCACGGACCTAGAAGAAAATACCATACATTTAATCATACAATTTAAAAGGTTAAAACTACCAAGACTAAGTTTCTCTCATTCTACATATTTCCAGATATCTGCTGTAATAGAATAATGTCTAGTATTACTAAGATTCTTTAATGTCTTAATATATCAGAGATGTGTTTTACAACATGCCTATGATTGTCTAGAAGTTTAGCTGAGAAGTCCTTTAGATGGTATTAGGCAGATTTTAATCAGTCCATGCAACAGGTCTCCTTAAAATCTAATGCATGAATATACATGTTATAAAGACACAGCAAAATGCTTTGGTGTATTACTCTGCATTGATGACACAGTACCTTTGTATTATCGAAAGCCAAGAGTAAAGTTCTGCCATTTGTTAGAAAGATTTCCACAGCATTGTCTCTTAACTGCCACCAGCGCTTATGAACTTCCTTAATTTCCTCATAGGTCCAAGAAAATGATGCTGGTTCAGTTTCTCCATGAAAACTCTGTAGAATTTGCAATTTAAAAAGTAATTTTAAATAGTGGATTTTCCAAACAAGCAACTCTTCAATGCAGCCAGTTTTTAACAATACAGCAGATCATACAGCAAACTTTAATTTTAATGCAATGCCTTAATACGTTGTTGTGATTTTCTTTAGCTACTTTCCCCATGCTCCACTCTGCTCAAGGCAGTGGGTAGAACATCACACATGCTCCTCAGCTGCTCCAGTCCCCTATCCAGCACTAGCAAGCAATGCCACATTTTCACTGGCTCTTAAGCTAAAATATTGAACAGCCAATCAGAGCAAGCAAAGCTTTGTTGTGAATCCCAGCACTGACAGTTCTGTGAAGGACAAAGCAGCTGGTAGCATCTTAAACCACAGGAACTGTCTGTTTAGTAGATGCAAGGAAGAGCTCTGTAAAAGCAGTTTAAATCTTCCTGGAGTGCAATCCGTATCTTGATTACTTTTACATGCCTGTTGGGTGTATAAACAATTTACACATCAGAGTCTTTGTATATCAGAAGGATTAGGTCAGTTCCCATTTCCTTCATGAAACAGTCCTCTTGGATAAGGGAGGAGCTAGAACATCATATATAATGTAAAATTCAAGATTCAGATGCTGTGGAGCACAGCACAATTCATACACTTGTGAGTTTCTGCACTTCATAGTGATCCAGCTTCCAGTAAGGCAAGTTCTCAGGTGTAGATCAACGCAAACACTGTGCACTTTGCTGATGAACCCAAAGCAATGGACTGCAAGGTGCAGAAGCCTCTCACATCACCCCTTCCTCATTCCCAGGCCCATATCTTTCCCATTTTCTTCTATCACCACCAATTCCACAGCCAGGGGCAACAGAAGCAACACAAACCAAACTAATTAGTTTGGTTCGCTTTGTCCAGGGATCTCTAACTCTAGTACTACTGCCACTGAAATTGCTGAAGAAGAAAGCTACTCATGGCCATAGTCTGGAAAAATTAAAGCTGGACAATATGTTCTAACACTTACCGAATTTTCAATTGTGTCTGAAGCATTATCTTCAACAAAATACATGCCACATTTCCCTACAGCAAAAAATAGTTATGGAAAGGTACACGATATTGCAAAATGCATCTTTGGGTTATATAAACAGTATTCAAGAGCTAAGAATGCTAAGAATAGCACCTGGGGCAAGACAGTACTTGACAGAAATACAATTTATCATTCCACATCTTTTAGCAAGTGGTCTACAGATCTTAAAACTTCATGGCAGTTCAAACAGCACTCATGCAAACAGTAGAGAAGAAAGGCAAAATTGATATGTAAAGTATGTAATCCACAAGAAGTCAGGCAACAGCTCAATCACTTAAAAAAAATTAGCCAGGTTTATATATACAGCAGAATCTTACACCAAAGATGTTTTTATAAAGACTGAAAATTCTACTTACCTAGCAACAGTTCACCAGCAGTCTCTCTAGAAGGTGCTACACTTATACATCTTCGATTAACTCTGAAATATTTCAAAGTGGAAATGCTTATGGATTATGGTAATGCCTATCCTCATAGATGTATGTACCTTTCAGCAGACCTACAACCAACCTAAAGCCAACAGCCTCCAAGGTTACAGCTGAAGAAAAACTGTCCGACATGACTAATGGTTCATATCCCAAAGAGGGAAAGAAAATAGAACCTCAATTTTCTAGACTTGCTCATGAGTGTATTTTGCATGTATATTTCTTTGCATGTTCCCTGCAGCTATTTTAGGCTCTATTAGTGCCTGTAAGAGGTGCCAAATGGACACAACTGCAGAGTTGAGTACGGCAATGATAAAAGCAGAGAGGATGAAAATGCAATTTGCTTTTGAACACTGATGGAAAGACCTACCAGGTCTTAGATATCTAGGACAGTCAGTGATATTAAGTGAAAATAAGGTATCTCATCAGGTGATCCCACAAAAGTCCTATCCACCGCACACCAGATGGTATTTGGTAGCTCTAGTCTTTTGCTTTTGAGTAAAGCAAAAAGCCTACTATTTTTGACACTTGTCTCATTTCCCACTAGATTTTTTTTAAAAAAAGGTTATTTAGACAAAAGAGTGACAGCTGTTCCATTTGATCGGGAAAAGACAGGAAAGGGAAGCAAGTGCTATCCAAAACTTACCTTATATGTTCACTTGCAGCTTTGTCCTTTACAGTGGAGGAATGAGAAGAATGTGTTTTGTCTTCAAATAAGTAAGACAATGGAGTTTTAATCACACCTATAAAGAAATCACAAATAGTAAGGTACTAACAGCCATTACAATTCAGACATTACACTACATTCAGCATAGAAGATGTTTTAATTACCTTCTTGTTTTTGCCTGTCTGGGAGAAGGTATTTGTTTGGAATAGTTAGGTAGCACCTCTGCAAGCGACGCCTCTCTCTGTTTGGGCCCTCTGTTGGATCCAGTTGCCATGAAGTTGGGTAATAGACTGGGTCATACCAGAGTGCTCTGACAAAAAAAATATGTTAGGAGTTTGGCAGCAGAGGCAGAACGTGCGCTTATTAATTCTGTTCTTCCTTAACTAGTAGAAAGATAGAAGTTGCACAGCAGTACACAAGGCAATTACTTCTGAAAAAGTATTAAAAGACTAAATTCTGTAGTTCATTTTCATGTACTATTCCACTGAATGACTTCTTACAAGCTACTACTGTAAGACTATTCTTGAAGCTACTTACTGTAACGAAAACAGCAATACAATGTATCCAAAATTATTTTGAAAACTCTGCTGCTGCAAACACGAGATAATACTAGTTCTGCAGTGGTGAAAATAACAGTTTGGTTTCTTATCAACATTAACATCCTTTGTTCTACACTATTTAGTGAACAGAGCATCGAGATGCTAATACAAGTAACATTACCCCCAAAAAATTCTTTACTCCATCTATGTTGTGCAAGATAGGAAAACTTTAGGACACTCTTCATTGTATTAGGAACAGCAAAACGTATATGATGAAAAAACTGTCTAAATGGCGTAGAAATACTACTTGGCTACTCACCCTAAAAGATAGGGGGAGAAAAAATCAAGTCTTTTACAAGTCTAACTATCAGATGGCTAGCAAAAGTAATTCTAATTTTAATATCATCTCCATTTCACAAGCCTCTGAGTAGAATGAGAAGCACATGTCAGGCATCAAGTCTCTCTCACTTTTTCACCGAGATGAGAAAACTCACCGATCGTGGGTAAGCTGCTGAACAAGTTCCTGCCAATGTCTGCTGGCACTTAGCTCTGCCTTATACATCCCCCTGATGTGCTGGATTACTTTCTTCCTTTCCATTCCTTGTGACAGCGACACAGCTTGCGTGATGTCTCCAGCTATTTTAGAAATGTCTTTAGATTTTGTATCTAGACGTTGAAAGAGACTGAGGAGGAGAGTTGTGTTTTAAAATGTCAAATAAACACACTGAAAAGGGAAAGACACTTAAATGCCTCACAAAATACAATCAGTTTGGCAGTAGATATGTAGAATTCTTGTTACAGCAGATGCAGAGCAACTTAGCCAACATAATGAGATTCATGGATACCTTCTGCTTCTTAGCCATCAAAAAGCCTCACTTTTGGCCAAAGACAAGACAAGCCAGTCAGAAGATCAATGGCTATATATTAACACGCTTGACTAACTCATGTATACTCATTACAGTAAAAATCTGGAGTAAGGACACTAATTTACCACTGATTAAATCTCCTAAGCCATTCAATAAAGTCTTAGCACTTGTCTGTGTGGGCTTGACTGAGCTGACCTTTACAGCTACTGCACTTGCCTACTTTAAAGCACATTGTGTGTGCATCTCAAACTTGATTTTTATGGCAAAGCCTGAAATGTAAATTAATGGAAAACTCAATCTACCACAATGTACAGAAATTTACAATTACACCAAGGAGCAGCAGTCTACATAGCTCACAGAAGTATTCAAATTGTGTACTGAATACAGTATTTTATTTGTTGAAAATTGGGGTTAGTTGCAGGGACATTTAATTGCACAGACCACAGCAACAGGATAGGTGATTGGATAGATGCAGTAGTCATAAAATTATGGGTGAAGTGGCAAATGTGCAAAAAAACTAATTCAGTATTCTGAGGCTCACATAATGCCATTTATTATGCAACCCACCAAAATGCATATGCCTGTAATATAACAGTAAACTTAAAAGCTTGAAAGTTAGTGATGCTGTTAGTTTGAAAAACCCTATCCATAATAATCACACAGGAAACTTTGCAACAGGAAGTGCCAAACAGAGGACATTCCTTAGAGTTCTTGCAGCCCCTTTAAGGCACTTACTTCTGCCGATTATTTGCCATTGTCTTCTCCCAAGCAGCTTTGTTTACACCTTCTTCCACCTCATATTTCTTCTGATCCTGAATGGAAGTTTTACACATTACTTTCTTTTCTCAGATGGACGAAATAAGGAAGGAGAGGCTAAAGGATATGCCAATTTAAAAAAGGAAGACTGACAAAACTGTTCAACTGATATCTTCACAGCATTTAAAGTCAGCAAGGCTTCATTTCAGTTACTGCCATTTTGTTATACTTATATATAATTTTTCTCATTGCAAGAAATCAAAAATTATTTTCTTGACAATAAGAGATACTAATAGCTAATTATGAACTCCTATCTTCATCTGGATTAAATAATACGTTTAACCAAGAAGCTTGTGAGCTTGCTGTGAAGTGCTGAGTGTATGTGACACAAATATTTAGAACCCAAAGAGAATTCCCAAAAGCATAAGCCATGCACCAAAGAATACTACAATCTGCAGCTAAACTCCAATCCCATATAAGACAACTGTCTCAAATACACCCAGTTTTTAAAGCAAAGCTTTTATTCACAAACCTCTTTCAATGCTTTTATTAAATCTGGTTTTGGTCGTGGGCTCAGGGGAATGCATTTATAGCCACAACTTTTCAGTGTATTCATTAAGTCTCCTGCTGCTCTTTGTTGTTCTTTGGTCATTCCATCGCTGTGATTGTGCATTAACTCATACAAATAGAGCACTAATTTAGGCCCATGCTAGAAGATGAAAAGAAGGGAAGACGGGAATACAGATGTATGGTCACTGTCATTTTGACAACACTGAGCAGTTTTTTCCCCTCCTCTTTTATTCCCTTTTCTAGTCAGACTGTGCAGATTTCTTCTACTAATTATTCTCCAATTTGAAAAAAGGACAGCTTTAATGGTTAAAGATAAACTTTTATAAAACTAGAAAAACATGCTGAATTTTATCCTCACATGATAAAATTTGCCCCAGCATCTTGTGACTTTTCAAATGGCTTGCAAGAGAACTGTTACTTCTCCCAGTACTTAGCTCCCGCAGCCTTGTTTATACTTCAGGAAATATTTGCCAGAGACTTCTAATTTTGCCTGCCAAGAACGCTACACCTCATTTGATTAATCAAATTAGAGCTGACAGATAATGAAGTTAAGCAGACATAAGCCATAAATGCACTCAACATGACACTCCCACACAGAAGCCACTGCTAGTACATGAGCTCTTTTCTTCCTGGTAAAACTGTTATTTATTTGAATAACGTATACGTGATCAGAAACATGTGAGTGCTATAAATGAATCCAATAAATACTTTCTCTTCTTAGTATACAGTAACTCAAACTGTGGCATGTCTTTTATTTCATTCTTGCAGTTCCTAAAGATCTCAAACTGCAACATTCCTACCTGATTTCTCCCTGTGATTCTAAGAAATGCTTGCTCTCAAGATTGAACTAACAGAGTACAATTCAAAAAAGCTTTCTTCTGACAAACTCAGAAAAGCAGGGAGAACCTATTCAGCTATTTGACTTGAGAACATGGAATACACAATCTCACTTTAAGAACTAATAAAGGCTAAGTAAGAAAAGAGAGAGTATTGCTTTGAGGATTGACTGCTTCTCAAAATCTAGTTGAAATCAATTTTTACAAGCTTCAGGAAGTCTGCAGTTAAGAGTTCCAAAGCAAAGATAATTTCTTCCTTAATTTGCTGGTTTAGGGTACTTTAATTCCTAGCTCCCTCAGTAAAATCCTTCATTTTAAAACTAGTATCACCTTTTGTCTCTGCACTGCACAGGGGATATGTTTGATGCAGAACAGCATCAACATACCCAGCCTTAATTCTATCTGTCCTCAGGACAGCATAGCAATTGCAGAGGTACACACAGGTGTTTTGTATGACAATTGTCAGTCACTAAACATTGCTAAAATAGCAGTGAACAACTAGGCACATACAGTTCTAAATAACTGTAAAATCTAGAACAATTGAATAGAGGTTTTCAAACACTCTTGAGCTTACTTGCAAAGTTGGGCTAAGACAGTCACGCAAAATCTCTTGGTGGTTTACTTCGTGTACCATGTCCAAAGCCTGCTTCCTCTCCTGCAGCGGCCTTACAGGAGACAAGCTATGCACAAGAAGCCTCCCAAGTTGTGTACGGAACATGTCCTTACATAACAAGAGGATCCTGTTCCACTGCTGTTTTGGAGTGCTCATTCTGCTGGTGCCCTAAGTAATGGAGACAGCTTTTTAATATTACACGGTTAGGGCTTAGTTCTACCAAGTTTTTCACACTACAAAAGAAACACAGTTAATATGATCAAAATGCAAGACAAAGTTATCTACCAAAATAAGTGTCCTAACTTAGTATAGTGATGACTATTATGGGTTAAAAGGCATTCTACTAAAACAATTCAGAAAGTGAAAATTGTGATGTAGAGGACTTAAAAAACTGAGGGTTTTTTTGATTGCTCATTTTAATCAACAGCCCTTTCACATTAATCACCAGTTTCTGAATGGATTACCTCAAAAAATTAGAAACCAGGCATTGGAAGGAGATGTGTGTGTTCACAAAAAGAAACTTGCCATCTTTGAAAAGTACTACAAGTACGGCACAATGGAAAGATAATACACCTATCAAACAGAATTTTTCTAAGCTAGAAAGAAAATTAGGTAGAACCACTTTTACCAAGATGACCTAAGAAAGTAATAACAGACTTCATATTATTCAAGCAAAAACTGATCGCCTTGGAAAGGCTGACAAACTAACACCTGTATGTTAGAAGAGAAGACTTTCAGCCTTTTGGAAAGAATTGAAGAAAGAGAAAGCTCTCCTCTCCAACTCTAAAATATACTACAAACACAAATTGCTCAGAAATTCATCACCTGTGGAGGCACAGAAGATCCGGTTTTATAGGCTTCAGCAAATCTAAATGTTGAAGTTTAAGAGACCAAGCAAATTTGTGTAGCACAAGAAAGTCTATTTAAGTTTTGTATTCTTGTTCAAGAAGAATTTTGCTAAATGTAAAGGTAAAAATCAGAACAGATCCATTTATTATTTTACAACTGAAGAATAACTGGGAAGCTGAACAGGCTTTTTAATGCCACAGTTGAATGGAGAGATGCAGTAAGAAAAGCATTTATGGACCGAATACACTACGCATGAAAGTTCCTAATAAAGGGACCTTATGAAATATGCTTTAATGTGGAGAGCATCTAATTACTTACAATGGATACTTTGATTCCTTCCACCAACATTTTGACCATTTCTTTAAGAAAAGGATTTATTCTGCTAGTCAGTTCTTCACGGCTTTCCTCTTCAGGAACTTCCAGCTGGGATGTTGAAAGTCTGCTTTGACTTGTATTTTCTGTTATACCCAGTACATCAAGGCACTCTTCGGTAGAGGCTTAAAATTTAAGAGGTACATATTGATCAGTACCATCTCAAGCATGACAATCCTACAATCCTTTAGTTGGCATTATATCAAACATTGCCTTTACTGATATATTTACCATACTTTTTCTCTCTTGCTTTTGCAGAATTTGAACTAGCTGTCAAAGTCATCAAGCCTCGATAACCAATGTAGCCATTTCATAAAAAACGCATTTTAAGAGAGCAGATGCTCCCTTTGGCAGTTAAATCTTCAGGTAATAATTCAGGCAGTTAATACATGAACGGACTAATGCAGAAATAAAACAACTTGTTCAGTTCATTCAGATAAAAACATTACCCAGATTGCCAGTTACATAATACTGAGAGACAAATCACAGAGAATGATGCTTTATGGCTAAATCCATTAAACTTGTGTCAATAGTACGACTTTCCTCTCTAACAGTTCAACATTGCAAAAGCAAGAATTCATTTTTCAGCAAAACAGAAACAAACAAAAAGAAATCCTACCTAAGTAAATGAGCCTGTTAACAGCCAAAACAGTTAGCCTCTGTAACCTTTGTGCAAACTCAGACTCAGTGGCTTGGACAGGATTTTCTTGGCTCATTCTCCGCTGCATCATCATGTTGAATTCCTCACTTGCTAGTGAGCGCATTTTCACCAGCAGAGCATCAGACTGAGCAAGTGAAAACTTCCTGGAACCTTTAAGGAGAGAAGCATGAATAGAATTCTACTAAAATGTACAAAAACTCAATCACTCAGCAACTGCTTTCATCCAAAGAGTTTGCATCATTTAAGGAAACAAACATTTGAAATACATCAAGATCAAAGGGAACAGAAGTGTCATTGGGTGTTTGTCTTTCTTATTTTTAATTTTTAAAGCTTTTTGAGAATAAACACATAAATTTCAAATAATAAGTAATACCATGAAATGAGTTAGTCTCAAGATCAGACTTACTGTATGACTTCCATATTTTTGTGCAAAACATTCAAAACCACTACTTTTATTCCTCTTTTAATTTTATCCGATTTATACAATAAAAAATTAGTGATACAACAAAATATCGCATATTGCAGAGTGGGTTCATCAGCACAAATGATGAGCCAGACATATCATCAAACACATTTTGTGCCACACCTATTGCCACTAACAGAAGAATGGTATCTAACTTACAAGAATATTCCTCAGAATTTTCTTCAAATGAACTGGCAGGCCTTGACTGTACTGCCTTCTTTTGGAAAGAACTATTTCTATTTACCTTTAGTGCCTTACCAAGTTCACTAATATATACATATAACATTTCACTAGGTTGATGGGGAGGGTTCTCAAAAGCTGACCATCTCAAGAGAAACATTCCCATAGTAAACACGCAATAAGTGTTTGCCAGGTTTTTAAATTGTATCTTCTGTGAAGTCCTTAATGCAGCTTCATTTATAAGAAACATGCAAAATCAACTTACAGCCAGACAAGCCTAAAACCTCTACAGAAGGACTGACAAGCTATCAAATACCAGGAAAGTATTACTGCTAAAGCTAGAACTGAACACAGGTTTTAAAGTGTGGCACAGTGGCACTTCCAAGTATAAATTTGGAGTGGCAGGTATTTATTTCAGGATGGTCTCTAATGAAAAGCTGTGCAACAAAGCAATCCTCACATCATAGCTGTGTTAGTTACAAGCACTAACTTGATTTTGGCATTATCTTACTGTGAGGTTGGCTATTACAAGCATTATGAGTTACATTAAAAACATCTTTACTAAGCAACTTGTGAATTTAAGAGGATCCCAAAAGAAGGTAATCTCATGGAATCATCAAGTAATGCATACAGGAGAAAGTACAAGAATGCTACACTCGTGCTACTCACCCGCGATGCCTTTGCGCTTTTGAAACATTGTGCGATGTGGTGCTGAGGGTGATGGGGCTGAACTGGCCTGCTCCTGGGCATCTTGGCTTGCTGTGGTTTTTATTAATTCAATGGCTGCTTGAAGAACTCTCAACTGCAGAACAACTGCCATATCTAGAGAGAGAGGCATACAAAGTGTACATAACGCTTTACACATCTTCAAGAATTTTTACCAGATGTTTGTAACAAGTCAAAACACAAAATGTGTCAAGAGCTATAAAACTGTAGATGCCACAGAAGTCACACAAAGTCACCTCACTATTCCACAGATATAGACACTACAGAAATGAGTTCTCATAGAAAAGCCATTGAATTTGATTGCTCCAAAACAAGCTACATGAAACTGTACAGAATGTTTTCATTTAAATATCCTTAAAGAGCTTTTACAGTCAATGTTTTTTCAGATTAGCAGTACACAATTCTTGACCACAAGGCAGGCTCCTAAGGAAAATTACTAATTTGAGAACCACTTAGAAGAGAAAGATGAATCAACAGGAAACTCCCCCTTCTCCCTCAGCAGGAATATTAAACAAAAAACAGTGGGGAAGGGATTTACTTTTCCAGTCCCATGACCCCAAAAATTAGCAGACAACTTACTTTGCATCCTTGCATTTTTACTATTTTGAAGATGACCCAGCAGCACAATGAGGTCTTCAATAACACGAAAATATTGAGAACCTGAGGAGCTGCAGGCATGAATTGCAACTGCTACCAGCAGCTGTTGTATATCGCATGCAAGTAACTTGTAGTCATTCAAGGGAATGCTGCAAACAAAGTTGTAGTTACCAGAAATATGACAATTCTAGTGAATTGTAACTCTTAACAAGACCCATTATTATTCCCCTTGCTACTTCTGCAAACTGTACCTAATATTATGTTGTACTTCATATAAAAATGTTACTGCTGAAGACTAGAAAATTATAACTCAAGACATTTCTTTAGTGTTAACTTTGGCAGATTGGAGGCTTGCACATTTTCGAAGCATTCTAATGTTGAGTGCAGCACAGTTTTATTGGAAAAGCAATGATGTATTACTATCAGATTTTTAAGTTAAAGAACAAGTCTGAAATCCTATATTTCTCAAAAAATATCAGGATAATCTCATTTTGTAACCATGCTGAACAAAAACTATATTGAGGTAAAAAGGAAACCTTCCCATTTCTTCAGCATACCAACTAATGGAATAAAATAACAAAACCATGTCTCTCCTTTGTTCCCTCTATAACTTTTTTTAAAGTACAGAATCTTTATAGCTAATAAAGTCATTGAAGTTACTCAAAATTTCAAATATTAAATCACAGACAGTATAGGAGAGACTTTTCTTCAGTTTTGATATTGACCATAGATACAGTAGAATGCTATCATTTCCTGGGCCTTTATCTTGCTGTTCAGTTTTATTAAGAAAAACATTGAAAGTGCAGACGGTGTGACAAAATCACATTTTAAAATGTCATTTTACTAGAATGTTTAATGTATGGAAAGAAGATTTTATATTCCATTGTTTGAACTGACTAAAGTTAAACATTAACTTTAACTTACAGATATAATTAAAGCTGAAAACCTCAAACAGCATTATTTTGTACATGCTCTCTGATAATTTTAGAAAGTAGAAAAAAATACAATACAGTAACTTCTTGCTAGCCTTAAGGCTGTGCCTAGAATATTTGATAGCAACAGAAACAATACTCACTTTGTTTCCAGTCCGTTGAGAGCAGCCAGCGTATTACACAACACATAGAGCAAACCATTATCAAGCAGTAGGTCTGCAACTTTTGAGCAGGAATTTATGATTTGCAGGAGGAGACAGAAGCAGTTATGCAGCAGAACGTTATCATAGAGAGAATTCTCTATTAGACCCAGAACAGGAATGACACACCATTTTTGAAAGAGTCCGACATTCTTGACATCTTCCAGATCAAATCTGTTACCAGAAATACGAGTGAGTGGCATCCTAAAGAACAACCTGATAACAAAAATAGTACATGCAACTGGGATCCCAGTTATATATCATGTGCTGGTATTTTGGCAAAGATATCCATGGTAATTTCCTACATTTCATTGTAGTAACAACACCTATCTACTAAAAAATCCAATAAGAGAAAAATAAACTTTTCATAGAGCCACAAAGAAATTAAGTGCCTAAAAATTAAATCTGATGCTTCAGCTACCTGTCTACAATATAGATTTCATGAAAATAGAGGGGTTTTTAATCAGCGTAGAAAAAGGATGCACCACCTTTCCAATAGTCTATTATGTTAGTATTTTACTATTATAACTAACACAAACACTATCAAGAAAACAGATAGAGCTTGTCATCAATATAACAATATACTGACTGGCAGCAGGTTTGATATCCTATATCTGTTACTGCTGAAGTTTAATTAAAGTTTGACACCTGGCTTATTGTGATTGCAGAATTCAAAACAGTGCTTCAGACCGTGTTTTACTTGCGCACTAAGAAACTGCATTACTATTATAAGGTTATCAGCCCATCATATGACTATTATACACAATCCTAAAAATTTGAGACATTAGAATTACCTTTCCAGCCCCATAATAAATCCTGAAGAAGTAGCAGTTCTCTGCTTTGGGCAAATTAAGCAGCCATGACTAAACATTGCAGTTAAACAGGAATAGTTTTTGAGTGGTGAAGATTCGGTCAAGAGGCAGAAGTAATTTGGCTACAAATCCCGCAGAGGCAGCAATTGAGAAGGAACTTTTTGCAAGATTTTTGCACTGATTGTATTTACACACATGATTTCAGCACTAGCATTAAGTAGTCAGACTAATTCTAAAAAATATCATTTACTTATATAGCTGTCTGCTTAAAGGTAATCCCCTTTCCTGTCAATATGAGGTGGCTCTTTGGTTCATGAAAATTGTTTATCTCTGGGATTTTCCCTAAAAGAGACAGCCATTTACATTTGGAGCCAAGACGAGGAAGCAGCCATGGCATCATGATTTTTCCTTAATCACCTACCAAAATCCAAGAGCAGAAGTCTAGTGACTACTACTTAAAACTTTTAAGGATAAAAATCAGTTTCATGTAGGATCAGAGAGAGTTACACTGATTACACAACGTTTGAGTGCAAAGGCCTCTGAGGCACTCAAAGTCTGAGTGTTTACAAGATCACAGCTGACAGCCTTCATCAGATGAAGTTGCTTACAAACAGTTTAAGGGCCACACACACCACAGCCCTAAGGATTTTAATAGATTTCAGTGTTAAGCAAGCAAAACATATCAAAATAGTTTTGAAGGAAGTTTTTTTATGGTTGTTGACCAGCGAAGTGCACTGCTTGTAACTCACACATTGTAAAGGGACATAAAAGCACAGCATTACTTACTCTTCATCCAAGCCAACAGAGCGGCCAAAAAGCATTTCCAAAAAGCATTCTACAACTTCCTGAGTCCCCTGATGAAGATACAGCTGGTTGGCTAGCAAAGAGAAGCCGCGATTCTTTAAGAATTTCTCCTTCTGCTCCCTCCTTGCTCTGTTGAAATATGCATCCAACAACTAAAAATAAATGCATAATTATGGTGTAAGAGTTAAACATTTAATATAACTGCCCTAAAAGTTAAATTGTTGTCTGTGATTGAAATAATTTTTTTTAAAATTCAAGACTGCAAACATCAATTATACTATTGCAGCTGCAATCTACACTGTCCTTGTTACAATCAACATCTGATAATATATTTTTGATCTGAAGATTCTTATGTTTTTCATCAAGTTTGGGGCAAATGAAATCACACAAAATACCTAAATACTCATACATAAATACTCAAACTTATATTTGTTCAGTCTTGCACTTTGGTGTGTATGCAAATGCATGCAGGACTTTTGTTCTCAATAAAGCCATACAGTCTTACTGTTTTTCAAATTAAAATAGAAATCTACTCAAAGTTTTCCATCTACATTAAGGAACACTGTCCTTAATACTACAAAAATCTCTGAAAACATTTTGAAGCCTCAACTCCATCTTCAGTCCACAAATGTGTGCATGACTCCTCAGAACAACTCAAAGTCAATTCTGTTAGAAGCCAAACTAAGATGCAAGCACTTTTTTACCCACTGCATTGTGTTTTGTGCCACTGACTTTCTACATGGTTGCTTCCATTTACATTGGTAGTGCCATCATAAGCTCTTAAGGCCTTTGGCTTACATTATAGACTATGTTTATCTATTTAAAGAGTCTGTGTTTATGTTGCTTTGTGGTTTGGTTGGGGTTTTTTTAAAAAATCCATGGGGTAGAAACTTATCTTAAAACTCAGAAATAAATGTAGAAAATTGAAGAAAGCTTCACAAAAATATTAAAAACCCATCACATTTCCAACATGTTAACCATGCTGGCTCACATCTTTTTAGCAGAAAACATTTGATATAGGCCTACTTTAATGACTCCTTGTTGTATGAGAGGAGATGGGTGGTTCACCAGAACTATAAGATAATCAGGTTGGATAAGTTTGTCCATCACATCTTCTAGCATGATATCTGGTAGGATTAGGAGAACTCCACGCAAGAGATCATATAATCCACAACAGATAAGCACAAGATAGTCTTCTGCACATCTGAAAACAGAGGAATATGTTTTACCACTGTTTATTGTCTACACCAGGAAAAATTTAAAAAATCTAAAACTGCAATTCTTGAGGGAGAGGAAGAGGGTTAGGATTAGAAATTTGGAAGACATCATTTCTCCAATACTCTTACTACCAATCTTCATTAACACTTATTTTTAGATGGCAGATAGTAAAAAGGATAATCTAACCAGAACTACTTTTTTTGTGAGCAGTTCCCACTTTTACTGTACATAGCAAAAATCCTGATTTTTAAAATTTGTTATGTAAATACAGCAAAAACTGAAACAACACACACAAACAAATTTGTGTATGACAGCCATTGGAAACATTCCCTTAGTCTTCAGGCTTTCAATTTTTATAGAATAGTAATCAAGAGCAAGAATTGTGAAATTAAAGCTCATGTTAATTTATTATTTTATGTGCTTACCTGTCATCACGGCTTTCATACGGTTTTGGGGTATTCTCATCAGCTGAAGAAAAAGCAAGACTGTCCCAGTCTTCAGGAAGTACATTCTTCTGGTCAGCAAAGCTTGGCCAGCGAGCAATGGCTGATGATGCTCCAAGAACAGAGAATGCTAAGCCCAGCCCTGCAAAATTACTCTGACCCTTCTGAAACGAAGGCAGTCCTTTCAGATTGTCTGGACGACGTAGCAATGCCTCAGCTGCACCAACACCACCACCTTCATTATTTTTCAGGTCTGCATCAGCTTCTTTACTCTCCAATGCATTTTCAGATAACTCTACTTCTTTTGCAATATCCTCAAATGTTTCGGCAGATGTTAGCTCTGAGTCACAAACTGTTTTTGCAGACTCGCAGCTGCTAAGGAAGAGTTCTTCCTGTACTCTCCTTATAGTTTCAGAACTTTCTACAAAACCAATTCTGCCCTGAAGATCAATGTAGTCACGCTCACCAGTGATCTGCAGGTCATCAACACTGCTTGCCATTCCTTCAGTAAGTCTTTTTCGATGAACTTGGGGTGAGGAAGTAGGTGATGCTGGTAAGCTTTTAGAAAGCCTTCTAGGTGCTTGAGAGCTTATCTTCTGCTGTACACTAGCCTCAGAAGTGCTCCCTAGAGAAATAAGGATATGTTCAGCATTCCTTTCACACTAAAATTCAGCTTTTCTCTCATGTTATGCTCTTCATCCATTTAAATTGTGGTGACCCAAGTTAGCTTTATGTGCAAAACTGATTCAATGCCTAACACAGCTCAGATTTGCTTAAGCGAAGTAGAGATAGTAAACTACCATGCAGTCATATATTTAGCAAGTCACAAATGTGAAGGAAATAAAATGCAATGTAATTTTTGCCAGTATACTGGAGTTTCTAGATTGAAGTTATTATCCTTTCACCTAACCCTCAGCAGGAACTTTTAAAGAATCACTGAGGGTGAAGGGCACAGCTAGAGGTGTCTACACCCAGACTCCTTGCTCAAAGCAGGGTCAAATAAAGCAGGTTGTTCTATTTGGAGCTTTGTGTAAGAGGTCCAACCAGCAGTGTTTCAGTGGACATCAAAATACTACTCACCAACCCTTTTGCACTAAGGTTTTACACATACTTCAAATTCAGAACAAATAACCGCATGTTTTATTTAACAGTGCTTGCTTTTAACTGCACCTTTTGACCTGAAACAGTCAAAGTTTCAGAGCATGTTACAAGTCTTTAACAAAATATAGTTTTAAGAGGGAAAGTAGTCTGTATACAGGACTGGTAGAAGCAGTTTCCTGTTAGTCTAGGAGAAGGAGTTTTTTTCATTCACAAGTATTTTGAAGACCATGCACCAGTTAGTACTAATGCAATGATGATGCATCAGGAATGTATTTTTTATGAGCAAGACACATATGAAAGAAATGCATGAATCTACACACACACATACATGCTAACATAGCCTGACCAAGCTGGCCTTCACACAACAGGGAAGACCCACACAGCTGCATCAGTCTTACAGTCAAGCTTTCACACACATTAGCAGGTAGTACAACAAACTGCAAACCCACGTGCAGGCAGCAGGCTATTTAACACACATACAAGTTCAGATATTTTAGAGACTCATACAATGTTAAGGAGATGGAATGGACCTCAAAAATCATCTAGTCCTAGCACCTCATGGCATGGGCAAGGACACCTGCCACCAGACCAGGCTGCTCAGTGCTTCATTCAACCTGGCCTTGAACACTGTCAGGGTTGGGGCATCCACAACCTCCCTGAGCAACCTGTTCCAGTGTCTTGCCACCCTCAAAATGAAAAATTTCATCCTAATATCTAATCTAAACTTCCCCTCTTAATTTGCACCCATTACCCCTTGTCCTATCACTATTAGAGTTCCTGATTAAATATAAGATTATATATATTATACATTTATTTACATAAATTTTGAAATTCAAATTAAGAAGCACAAACTCAAATATCTATTTTCAGGAAAAAAATTATGTTGAGTATTCCTCTGGTACATATGAATAATCTCTATTCAGCAACAACAATTTGGTAATACTGATATAAAAAAAGTACTCATTTAGAAGAATGAGATTTCATACATTTTCCATACGGCAAAAGGACTTATTCTATATACTGTTTAATACTGTGATACACTCTTTACACCACCGCTTTACTAAAAAGACTAAAAAAAGCTTGAATAAACATTGTTTCAACTGAAGTAGTGTTTGAAGACCACATTTCCTTTTCCTAAACAAAGTAGCAACAAGATATCAATTGCAAAGGTATTACATTGTGATACACAGAACATTGTCAGTCACACATAAACTGAAATACATGGTTGGATGTAAAAGATTAGGCACAAATAAAGTATCAGCTTAATGCTTTCTACCCAGATAAGATAGCTGCTTATGGCTCACTACTTCAACTGCTGCCTGGTCAGGGGGCTCTCATACACCTCTAGCAGGTCTGTTTAACAAATGAAATGATACTGCTTATCTGGTCTACTTCACTGCCCGAGCCATCAATGTGGCAATTTGTTTCAAAGAATGAAGAGCAGTTTAGGTAGCATGTTCTGTTCCATCCTTCTTACTCTGCTGTTCAGGCATCAAGCTTCAAGGGACAGGGGGAGATTTGTAAGAAATATCTGTGGGAAACTAACACTTTAAGGCACTCTAGTCGTTTGCCTAAAGAGTGAGTCTTAATAGCCTTGTTTTTCCAGTATTGTTTTACCTTCCAGTGGTAAAGCTGTAAATCCAGTTGGAGATGTAATCACAAATGCAGAACTGTCTACTGACTTCCCACCACTGCTAGAATTTCTCAGGTACCTAAGTGATTCAACTTTCTCCTGGAAAATTTTGCCGTCTAGAAAGAAAAGATAAGGGGGAAAGTTACATAAGAGCTTTTTGTGTTTGCATTGCTGATAAATTAAGACTCATAGTAGTCAGGTTACATTTTGAGCTGATCACCGGAGGCTAATGAGAAGTACTCAAGTCCAAACAATTGAGAAAAAGCACTTTCTGGTTTAGTGATATGACTTCAAAATTTACTTTAGAACAATGAAAATATTATGATGTACTAAAGCAATTACATTTAAAGACGGTCCTTGCAGACATACAAGTAGTGACAACTGACTTTTTGCCATGTCAAAAACAGGTGAGTATTCTCAAACAGCCTAAAAATGCTTCAAGTATCAAAACATGCATTCTCCTCTTACTCAGAATTTTACAACAGTTAGTAAAGAGGACAGATACAGATAAATTTAACTGTGCTGCCTTTAACTGATCACTAAAACTGGAGGTACACAGGTATTAGCAAAAGGAGAAAATATTTCAAACTTGGATGATGCTTTCTATGTTTACATAAATTACAGCTTACGTTGTACAATGCTGATATTAAAGTATGAACTATAAATTGTTTCACATTTTTAAGAGAAAGAAATATTTTTTAAAGCTCACATCATTTGCCAACATGATCATCCAGTACAGATATATTAAAGCAGCTGTTGTCTAGGTCTGCACCCCTCAGAGCCCAAAAGCACTGCCAGTAGCTTGTACGCAATGAACTGATGAAGCCTGACAATGACACCTTGCAGTGAAATTAATCAGTTGCTAAAAATGCTCCTCAGGCCGATTGTTTTTCTAGGAATTCAGTAACAGGAAACAAGAAAGAAGTGCAGAAAGGACCAAATACACATTTCTGATCAAGTTTCATTTATAGGGAAGCTAGGTATTTTTTCTCAATTTGTCCACAGACAAATGTGTCCAGAAAGGCAGCTAGATGGAGCATTCCATTTAGCAGCATCAAACTTTATTTAAAGTTAAAAGGCATAACCACCAGAGAAATTATCTATGGCTGTAGACAGAAGAAAGCTCTCAAAGTAAACCAAGCAAACAAAGTCTAACTGTAACCTGTCTCAGAAAAATAAAAGTAGTTTATAGTATTAAGTCCCAACAGTTCAATAATTTTTAATATACAATCCTGAAAATACAGCAAAGATTTTTTTTTTAGATATTAGTTTATGACCAGATTTTTATCTTATTGTTTATTTCTAGCTAAATGTGGCATATTTACCTATGTGCAGGGAAAAGTAGAAGTTGGTAGGGTTGTGACAAACATATGTATTAGTGGGAGGGTGAACTGCTAAGAGGAAATTGAAGACCAGTGTCAGCAATTCCAGGTCTGGGGGAGAACCAAGTACTTCTTCAATTATTTTCACAAATGACCTGCAAACCTCCCGAGGCAGGGATGCAAGGTGTCCCTCTTTATGCTCCTAGAAAGAAAGAATAGTACAACTGTAAGCTACTTGCAATTTTAATTTGACAAACTTTTTTTCAATTGTCATGCTGTAGTAGAACAGACAAGAAAAGAAGCTCAGCTAATAAAGCTGTATTCTTTAATTTTGAGAGGAGCTACTGTACCTCCTGAATGTTATCTATGTCCATCATGCACCAAATATTGCAGATGTTATGCAAGTTGATTTTTAGAAAAATGAACATCTGCATACTATACTGCTCTGTCAAGAAATGCTAGAACTTTAGGACATGAATCACCATTGAAAGTATAGTTTATTTCCATTGGATTACATACTTGTAGAGAAATTAATAGTTGCCAACACCAGTAATTCAAACACATTAATAAGTTTGTGAACAGTACCACACTGAGTCTTCTGTATTTCCACTTCAGTAGCCCATTTTATACACATACACATTTGAGATTCTTTGATAATTATAACTTCAGCTTGATCAAGCATTCTATATAGTTTGACAATGGCTAGCTGAAAAAATCTATTAAAAGTATATGGATTTTAGAACAAAATTTCAAGAAATTTGTGGGAAGCCTCACTGAAAGGTGAGCATGGTGATTATCTTGTTTCTTTCCAACTTCTCTAAATTTACCCCTTTTTTTTTATACCCAAGCACCTTAACTGAGACTGCTGTAGGAAAAGATGAAGACAGTTTAAGTTTTTTCCAAAGAGAATGACTTATGTAGTCTCACCTTTGTTCCATCACAAAATTGCCAAGTCATTGTTGACCAATTTGAGGTTTTTAATCAAGAAATTAATTTTTTCCCCAATATGTAAAAAAGACAAGAGAAATACTATGAAACATTCTGTATCTAGGCATTTGCATTAATACACAATTTCAAAGGTTAACTATACCACTAACAAGTTCCAAAAGTAGGGAACATCACATAAAAATGAAAGTAAAAATTTACAGATATTAAAATGATGAAAATATATTTAAAAAAAATCATTAAATGAGAAAAAAATAAATACATTTCATGTGCTGAAATGAGAAACTCAGAATAAAATGGAATGTAAGATAGAAAATAAGAGTATAGAAAAAAGGGATTACAATACATATTTTCACAAATGGATACATGTACTGTAAGCAGGAAACCATTTCAAAATCATGTTCTTAAGAAGTGTTTCAGTTTAAGGACTGAACCATTTCCCTAAAGTCCTTTCTGGCATAGCTATTTCCATGCCAGGGAAGAAGTTTTTCTACCAAAATTTTGAGATGAGTGCTCAGACTGAGCACTACAGGCAGGCTGCCCCATTAGCTCTGATGCAATACAGCACAGACAGCTTCACTACCTGCACAGTATCTGGTTTTCAATAATGAAGACAAGAACGAGCAAGAGACACCTCAGGTGCTTCTATATAAAAGGGACAGTTCATTTCAGCTCCTGCTGGTGTATGGCTGTGCAAGTAACCTGGTGCCTAGGTTTCCAAATCACACCAGATGGTTACAAGCTCTTGCCCCTTCTGTCCAGCAGTAAATAGAGCACCCAGGAGGGAACTGTAGCAGTTTACAGCAACACCACCTGTTGAAGAAGGAAGTAGTCTGGAAGCACAGAGGACAGTCTACTCAACTTTTGCTACAGAATTTAGTCCCTTCCACCCCACCCTCTCCAAATGAAAATGAGTATTTGCCAAGCACAAAGTAGGATTTCAGAGTGGAGGTACCTGCAGAACCTGACAAGTTAACAGGATGTGATGGACCACTTGAGCTTTCAATAGCTGTTTAATGTTAAACATCTGTTGGTGATGGTTAGCTCTGATAAGGATTTCTAGAGCTGCTAAGAGGGTTTCCCAAACACTTTGCTGAAAAACAAAAAACAGGAATGTAGCTTCAAAAATATATTTAAGTCTACACACCGAGGAAAAAAAACCTCAACAAAAACCAACGAACACAACAAAGTCAAGTTAGTTTTACACCTAAGATGATGACTAAATAAATGCAAGTGGTCAGGTCTGAACAGGTTAGAAACTAATCAGAAAAATCATGCTTGTACAAAATTAAGCATGTTTTAATGATTAAGCTACAAAAAAAATTACTTGTCTAAAATTAGTTTTTTACATTCTTAGCTATATTAACCCTGAATGGTTATTTTCAGCAGTTTAACTCCGAAGGAAAACAGGTCTTCCCTAGTTTCTCCACAAAAAAATTTATCAATTCAATTAAAAAGTCATATGCATACATCACATTTACAGATTTAATACACTAAGGCTACCTCCATTATTGATAATGGGAGATGGATATTACAAACAGCTATTCAAAGAAAGACAAGGAACATCAATTTTAGAAAATTGTAGTAATTAACTAACCACTACTATTCCTCCAGTTACTAACTGGAGAAATTAATTTCAGACCTGATAATACTGTATTTTTTTAAAATATTGACTTTTAGACCTGAAGTATTTCCAAAATTAAAGTCTTTACCTTTGCTTTAGACCATATCTTCCAGTCAAGCAGCAGCTTTTCTAACAGCTGGACGTCTTGAATAACTGCAGTAGAATCTGGGTCAAGCTGGAATTGCCCATTTTCATTTATATAGAGAATCTCATCACTGCAGCATCCTTCAAGGAGAGTCTTAAAGAAGGGGAATTTTTTTTTTTGAGTATCAAAACACAAAGCAATACATTTGTTCTATCCAATTCATTAAAAAATAAAAATCATTAAAGAGACAGCATAGACTTGATAGGGAAGACATATCTACCTGGTCAACACCAAACTTGATTCAAATCACTATTCTGCCTTTGTAAAAGCAGCTTCAAATGTACAATTGAAATCGCAGTGAAGTTTCTGTATTTGTCCTAATATTGAAAAAAATACCAGGTTTAAAAGAGGACTTCACCTTCAGCATGCGAAATCCAACAATGCATTTTTGTTTGATCAAGACCCGGCGAATCATAGAATAACCATTACAGTTTTCCATCTCCTGTATTCTCTGTTGATTGTATTTTGTTAAAGATAGTATAAGTTGTAGTGCTAAAGCTTGAGTGTCTTCACAGCTGCTAATCTCTACTACCTGAGGAAAAGGAAAAATTTAATAAGACAGCTTAAGTGAGAAGCATCTAGAAAAAAGCATTTTTGTACTCCTAAATAATTACTTCTGGATTAAATCTCTTTTGTCTTTGTGTGTACATTCAGGTATTACACTCAAAGTGATAATTTCTACTGTGCTAAATTATGATCTGCTATGGAAATACAAGTCCCATTACAAGAATCCCTTTCTAAGAAAAAGATCTGTTCTAAATAAATTTTAAGCAGAAGGTACTTGCCATACTACAAAGTCACAAGGTCAGGAAATACATGAGCTACTATTAAGAATAAATTGTTTGCCTTGAAAAAAGTACTTTTCTTAAGTCTTTAAGGAAAGCTATGAAAAAAGTTCCTGAAGTTCTAGACTGTCTAGCTGTAAACGTCAAACATTAAAGTTTTATTTTATCCATAGAGAGACAACTAATTTGACAGATAAAGACCATGAACCCCCTTTCCCCTCTTTGCTTTCTACAATTCCTGAATCTCAAGAGCAACCACTATTTTTACCAAAAATGTACAAGAATGAAATCTCACGTTAATGGAATTTCAGTTCCTATCGGTTCCCTTGACATGTACCTGTTAATTCTGCTGCACTTACACATTTATATGCCTGTATTACAAGACCTGTATTGTCTCACAGCTGATCTATTTGCTTGCCTTACTGATGCAGACAGTCTTCAGCAGAATCTATAGCAGACACTTAGCATAAATTTACACAATACAATAACAACGGATTAGGATTTTCTCCTCAGATTTCACTATCAGTGGTAAAACTACAACAGGCAGTGTCTTTATAACCATAATCTAATGTGCACTTGTTACTACTCTTGCCATACCTTTCAGAACAATACCAGAGGCACACAAATCAGACAAGTCTTAGGCCTACACTAGTATTTTGTATTAACTGTAGTGCTTCAGAGACTGCTAGCACAAATATTAACCACTCCATGTAAAGGCCACAGTTAAGCAGTAACTAAGTTACAGCCTTCCTATTTTTCAAATTACAATTTTTCTTAGGATAAGCCTTTGAACATGGCTGAACAGTTATCACCAAAAAGCTCTCACTATTCATTAGATAAAAATAAAGCTTTACACACTATGTAATTTCATATTTATTCATACTTGCATTGTGAGTATCCTGTGGTTTAAGTGGTTAAAGACATGCAATGAATTTAGGTGCCTCAAAATCAGAGACCAAAAATAGAATCAGTTCTACAACACCCCTAAAAACAACCTCTCTTGATATTTAAAAGCCTCATTTCTAAATAAGAATTTAACACCCCATCTTACACACTGGCGATATTATAAAAACCATAATGCAATAGAATTATAACTACATTTCCAGTTTAAGACAACCTGCATGATGCAGTCTCATGCCACAGGTATTTTCAACAAGTTTTCTTTAACAGAAAAGCATCACATGCAGACTAGAGCAAGGCAGCTAGAGCAATGATTTTCTGCCCAAGATACACAGAAAATTATATATGGGAGAACAGAGCCCCTCCCTCCAGTCCCCTTACCCTAGCAAAGAGGAAAACAAATGCACCAGTTCCTCCAATTTCATGTAGTATACTCTGAAGAGTTTTATATTCAACCGGCTGAAGTGCTTTTAGGTGATGAGAGTCCAATACATTGCTCTGAACTTCTTTCAAACTGAAAGGTCTCTGAGAAGGTACAGTTTTCACTTGGCCTTTCAGTCTAATGACAGGCTCATATATGGTGTACTGACCAGGGCAGCTTGTGGTATAAACAACAGCAAGACTCTCCTGAAAAAAAAGAATTTAAATTTTTTTTCTAGAAATTTAATACAAAAAACCCCACACACCAAGGACGCAAAAAAGCCAAACACAAAAGTTACCTAACAGCAAGTAGTAACAACTTTGGCAGCTCGTTCCTACTTTACCATTAACATGCACTGAGGTTGCATGTGGATGCATGTACACTAAAATGCAACAGGATTCCCAAACCTTAGCAAGCTCATGTAATAGCAAAAGCACAGAAAATAAAGAAAACGCTAAGAAATTTCACCCAGGATCCCCCTCTCATTACCTGAAGAATTACATAAAAAACAGTTACTGACAAATTTAAAATAAAATGAGCATATAGAGGCAATGAGTAAATAGTTTCCTTTTCTAAAGTGACTGATGTTGATTAAAAACTCAACCAGTTTATTATTTTAATTCTATTCCTTATTCAGCTTTGCCATAAGAGAAACTCAACATATGTTTCATTAATGAAGAGACTTAAACCAAAGCTCCTATGGAAAGTAACTTATTTTCACAGAAATGTAAAATGATCTTATTTAGATGGTTATTTAAAATAGAGAAATAATTTCATTTAAGGAGCTTGCACTCTATGCAAAAGTGCAAAGATTACTTTATCACTTGAGCACATGGTTCTTCTCTCTGCCTATTTGGTGTTCTGTAAGGCAAAATAAGCTTATAAGTTGTATGACTGATTTGTTACGCTCTTATCCCATTCATTCCTTCTTAACCTATTCAAAATTTTGTACCATTGTTTACAAGGATCACATCCAGACAGAATGATCCTTTGCCTACAGCTACAAAATGAAATCAGAAAAATCCCTCTAGTGGGAACAATTCATACAGCAGGAATTACTAGTGTATGAATTCCCAGCATATAGCAGGCTTCACTGATGAGCAAGTTTTATTTTATTCTTCTTCTAGCATAAGTATATTTACACCTGAATCTGTCAGGGCTGTTTCAGTTAGGAAAGATGAGAAAAGCAGTATCTGCCAGCTGGAAAATGACTTTTCAGCCAAACTTGATGCAAAATTACTCCCTTCAAAACCTTCAAGGAATTGGGATGAATTCTTCTGCTTCCTTAAAGCCAGAAAAATCCTAATTTCTCCTCTCCTCTCAGTTTTAATCTTAAAAGTTTAACTTGGCAATCCTTGGCTACCTTTACACTAATGGAGGGAAGAGCTATGTATCCATCCTAGAGCTTTTGGAGGTCCCTGTTTATCCACTATTATTTAATGTGCAGATTATTTATAGATGCTGGAACATCTAGAAATTTTCAGAACTCAATGTAAAGCAAGATGAAATGGTCACCCTGTGTAGAGTTCAGCTCCCAGTAAAATAAGTAGGAAGAGCCCTGCAGGGATTTTAATGAGAAGAGGATTTGATCCTCTCTGCTTTGATCAAATGAAGCACTTTGAGAGACAGCAGGAAACATGTTCTCAACTTTCTTAGTCAGTTCTAAAAGATTCAGGACCATTTTTAAGTAGAAACTTACAATTAAAGGCCCAACATCCACTTCCTTTTTTGTCATGAAGAGGTCCTTAATTTGTTCACATTGTAGAATCTCTTTACTTATGTATTTAGAGAAGTCAGTCAATGTTTTGCCATATTTACAAGGCATTATAGATGTGAAGTCTGGGCCACATGTGTATAAGTAAAATGCTTCTTCCGGTCCAATATTTGCACCTAAAATCCAGAAAATAATCTGTTAAGTCTTGACTGTACAATAAAGCAAAATTCATACACTGGCTAGTAGGATCAGAGACTTTACAAGGAATATCACCAGTTGGACTTTGTAGGCTCTGATGATAAAACAATCAATGCAGCCTAATGCTTGCTATTAGCTACAGTAGATCAGTGACTTCTGACATATCAAAGATCAATTCAGTGGCAAAGGCAACTGAAAACCAAATCAGGAAAATGACCTGCAAGAACTGAAGATCAACATCTCTGAATAATTTCACTTTTTAAAAATGAAAAGTTATCTATCCAAGCCTCCTTAAAGCTTTCAAAGCATAGAAAGATAACAAATAGCAACAACATGCTACATTGTCTTGGAGACTTGGGCAGTGTCTGAGCAGGATGCAACAACAGCATCAGCTCACTACAACTGATAGAAGCGAAAAAAGTCCCATGGGAGGTACAAGACCAAATGAACCTTCCCTCCCCACTTTCTGGGCAGCACATCTTGGGCCACCTGTGACCTGAGAACACAAACTCAAAAGAAGCATCCAGAAGGACCCAGGTCTGATGTGTGGGTGCATGACAACTGTACAGCAGCAAATCCAGGGCTCTCTGGATACATCAGTTCTGCAGGCACTAGGCACATGGCAACCAGACCATGGAGATTCTACAGGTTACATTTTTGACAAGTATCTTGCCTATGCCCACACAAATACACAGCTACACACACAGGACTTGCATGCACCACACACCCTGAGCAAACTGATCTCACTTGTGGAGTAGTCCTGACTGGGCCACAGCACCTGAAATGCCAGGTGACAAAGCAGCAGTGTTCCAGCCTTCAGCATTAAGCAAACACTCCAAAGCACTAGATAAAACTTCCCAAGGAAGGAGGAGAATTATACATCTAAGAAATCTCCAAAGTAACGCTACAAGTTCCAGAAATAAGCATGCTTAACTCAGAGCATTCAGTGGTTCAGATTTTGTTAACTTTTTAATATGCTTCAAGTGATTTGAAGCTAGTAGATTAGCAGCAGGTAACTGAAATCAATTTTCCAGCTAAGAGACTGAGTGCTTTAAGAGAAAAAATAGAGCAAATATCACCATCTCGCTATCCCCTATCCCAAAGTATTAGTAAAAAAAATTCTAAAAAAATTGCCAATTATTATTTAGTGCCAATTATAGCACAAAACAGAAAGCAACAGAATATGGCAGAAGGACACATTAGGACGTATCCAATACTGAAACATTTGCCTACATTCTCCCTGATATATTATGCTGCTAAAGGGTGTATTGTTGTTTTTACAGTAAAAACTTGGCATGTTAAAAACGATATTAAAATAAGCCTTTGATTTTGGAGGGGAAAGAGGAAATGAACACTCATTCAAGAAAAAAGCATACAAAAGTACCATTAAATAGAAGCAGATTTCCAAGATCCCATCTACCCGACAATCGAAGCAAATCTTCTTGGGATGATGTACAATGGCCAATCATGCAAAATGTTTTGTTACTGTCAGATGATAAGCTTGTTTTCCTTGGTAGTGCGAAATCTAAATTAATCTCACATTGCCTAAAAATACATATAAACAAACAAGTTCAAATATTAAGAACTGATCAAACTTTCTATCTAAGATATCCAGCTTAAGTTTAAAATTCATTTTAATATTCAGTACATGAGAAGCCATGCTGTCATCAATGCTAAATTACTGAAGTCCTCTTCAACTTCCAGGCACCTTAAAACTCAGTAACATAACGATATATGTATTCATATACTGCACAGAACACATGAATAGAGCCCCAGCTAGGGTTGCCATGAAATCAAGTTTTCCTAGCTCTGAAATACCTTCCTTCCTCTGACCTCAAAGAGGAAATGGTATGAATGCTACACACACTTTCAAAATACCACAATTTTTCAAGCATTTCTACTATTCCTAACAAGTCAAAGTCCTTTGAGTATGCTAATGCACATCATGAAAACCATGGTTCACATATGCTGGCAAAACACCATGTTGAGGATTTGCTTGTACCAGGAAACATTGTCAGAACTGGTGTGCTGCACAGCCACAGGCAATAAGCCTGATGCTTTCAGAAAGCATCCAATTTTATGTGCCTTTACATAAACAGACTGATTGGACTGTAAAGGTTATTCAATGCTTCCTGAAAGAGCCTAACTATTAGCAAACTAACAACTAAATCTATATATAGAGAGGTCTCGACAACTACACATGGGGAGAACATAGTAGTATTTTTAGCTTCCCCCTATATCTCCATATTTGGACTTCACTGAATACCAGCACGCACAGACTTAACATAGCCCTCACAGTTTGGACTTTAGGAAGAAAGGGTAAAGAGTGTGATATTTAATAAATTCCTATTTCTCTAATCATTGAATAATTCATGCAGGTACAGGCCCACTCAACCTAGTATCAGGTACCTCACTTAGGAGCATGGACCTTAACTATGCAGTGGAAGTAGTACTTCACACTGTCAGTTCTTGTCTGAAATATTTTTTTATCTTCTTCCCTATTAATTTCTCTCAGTGGAAAAAACTGACTGCCTTTTCTCTGACTCCTCTTAGTTCCTACTTTCAAAAATATTGCCAGTACCTGACCTACACCTTCTTAATTTGGATTCAACCAGATACATTATGCCTACTGCTAACTTCATGCCATAGCTTATTTTGGCTTTTACTCAAAATCTTGTAATACTTGCCTCTTTCACTTATTTGCAATGAAGAAAAACATTGATGTCTGCACCAATCCATGGTATAAACTGACAATTCTCAAAGTAATCCATGAATACTTTGGGTATCTCTAAAGAATTCCTAACAGTGTAACACACCCCCTCTCCTATCCCCCTAGAAGACTACCTCAACCATAACTGCAGCTTGCACCAAAATATTGCAGATGTTTTTCTATCAGAAAATATCTTTTAAAGAAGATAAATATCAAGGTAATAATGTGCTCTTTACCTCTGACCAGAAACCCACAGCAACAGCTTTCCATGGAAATTTTTCTTGCCTTCTGGCTTCTGCAGATATTTTAATGCCAAATGCTGCCACCTGCCCACAAGGAAAACATTCTCTGGAGATTCAGCCTGTGCCAGCAGACCAGCTTTCATCTCATCATTTGGATCCATGCACATACTTTGAAAACAAAAGAAAAGGAAAAATGAGGGGGTGTGTTTTCATATTTGCATTTTAATCCCCAAATCCGCATATTCTGGCCTCAGTTAATTTAAGATTGAATTCCTTAACTTTGACAGGTAATTTTTTTGAGCACAGTTTTATTTTTAGAGTGCTCAACATAACCTAGGGAAATCATCACACTTTCAACTTAGTTATTTAACTTGTCTGCATAAATCTGCTTACATTTAAGATACAGATATCTCTATTTTAGAGAAAAGTTAAATTCAATTTATTGAAAACACACAGGTGCTTTGAACACTGAAATAAAGTGTTCTAAAATTGCAGTTTTAGACACACTTCAAGGATACTTAAGGATTACTTATGAGAACTAAATTAGGGCTAAAATGTGCTCAGAAGATTAAAACCAAGACTGTCCCAGTATTATGTAACAGCAATTTTCACAGCTGAGGTGTGAAAATCTACAGCTGCAAAAACCTTTTCCATCTTCACACATTTATTGTGTCATTTCACTAAAACTTGAATTGCTACCTTGTGGGCAGTTATTTATAAATGACTACATGAAACATGCAAGACCAGAGCTTAACAGCTGAAGCTGATAAACCTGTAGATCTGTATCCAATACACTTCTTTGATGTTGCCCCATCAGTGTGAAAGGTGTCTCTACTATAGAAATTAGTTCTGTACTCTCCATCAGTATTCTCTGCAAGTTGCTACTAGAAGTAACAATACAGGGTGTCCACAGGACTGCCTCTGGACTAATACACCATACCGAAATATGAATGCTCCAGTGTTCAAGTCTGCCCAAACTTGTATCATCAGAGCTTTGGAACCCAGGGAAATTATATGAATACAGCCATCTTCAACAAGTTTATCTCCCAGGCTTGGATATTCCATTCCTATAGACTTTGTTTCTTCTATAAATATAAACATAAACATATAGCAATTACAATATAATGTGACAACAATGCTTTTCACAGTATATATCAAGTGTGAAAAGAAACTGTTTGGGTACTGCATAGAATTGGTTTTTGCTTGGTTAAAGTAGTTTGGTTTTGGTTTTTTTTAAGTTGGCTGACTAATATGCTTGATTCTCTTTAGAAAACTAGGTCTCGAACTGAAACAGAGGAATTTAACATTAACTCAGCACTTCACATGTTTTTATTTGTAATATGTAAATTCACTGAGCTGAATACACTCCACCAATGATGCTTTTGACATGCCATATCATATTACATTCCTATGCTGAACTATCAGTGCGCACCAAGAAATCTTCAGATGTTTCTTCACAAATCATCCTACCCTTAAAAAGCGTGATCTTGTATTCAGTATTTTTACTTTACCAAGCAAAAGCATAGACCCAACAAAAGCAACTCTAGTGAGTTCCAAGGTTCAGGGTTGGATTTCCCCTCCTTCTATGTAAATACAATAAATATTTAAAAGAAAGAAAAAAGAGTAAAGGTATTCCAAGTGTTGTGAATGGGAGACATTTTAAATAAGGAATTTTTCCCCCTACAAATTATAAACCAAAAGATTCTGCTCTGAACAGTTTGGTAGCAGGTGAGTCTCTACAAAAGTATAAACAAAATTATTGCACAGCTATTGGCATTTACATGGTGCACACACAAGGAAAGCTAAGAGGATTTACACTGAGTCAGCCTGAGACTTGATCATGAATACATGAAAGCAAATAAACTTGAGCAGTTTTTTTGCACGACCACAGCTGCAGCATTTATTATTTTCATCACAACATGAAGTAGCATAAATGTTATTGAAGTTACAACTTCAGTGAGAACACTAAACTTCTAAGGAAGCAGGCATTAATCTAATTTAAGGACTAGGGTTTGAAATGTATCTGTAAATATATGGTACAGTAGTCATAAAAAGATCAGGAATACTACCACTGCTGTTTAATATCAATCATAAAATTTCAAACTTTTGTATATGGTACATAGATTAGTAATATTTGTAATCAGAGTTCTTCAGTGCTACCTAAATAGAAACAAAGTACTATATCCTCACCTGTGCTGTCAAAACTGTTCTCTCTTACAGCTATGAGTCTGCTTCTTCTCTTGACTTTTTTCCCCTTTTCTGCTGGATTTTCTGTTTCATGAGCATACTCCAGACGAAACCACAGTGAGACACTGAAGCCATCGGACATGTGTGGCCAACAGTTTTGTCCAACTAAAGGCAAGTGAATTGGGGCTACATGCCAAGAAGAAAGTAGCTGGTGACTCAAGTTTTCACCATCTGCCTCTTTCTTACTCTGTGACAATTTTGCTCTTTTTAGTAGTCCAGCAGTTTTACCGTTGGAAGTGCCAGCACATTTTTGTGAGGAACTGCTACTCAAATTTGTGCCATTCAGCAAAGGGAAGGCAAGGTATTGTAATGGATTCATATAAATATTAGTGTCTACGATCTTCAATACACCCTTGAGTAGTATCTCCTACAAGAAATAAACCAAACAAATAAGAAAAAAAAAGAAACTGTTCACACCATGTAGTCAAGTATCATGCAACTAAATAGAAGCCTACTCCTCATTTAAACTTGGATTCATGTTTTTCCAAGGGAGGTGGACTTATATATCCCAACCCACACACATTTGCAAAGCATCAAGCAGCGACTTCAGACTGTGGCCCAACAAAGCTTTGGCGAGTCAGTCTGGGCAGATCAGACTTGAAGTTACCATGCTTAGGAATCAGCTGAAACACAGCAGGTGGTCATTGCACAATCTTATCTCATTTCCATTATGTGCAAAAAAAGACTGCACCTTTTACCCTATGTTTTGAGGCTGGTTAAGAATGCAGACACAGGCCACAACTTTGTTATTGCATAAACAGTAACAAAACTACTTTAAAGGAATTTCTTCAAATTTTACGCTATTATTGTTCTGCCATCCATAACCACAACGTCAGTCTCCTTGAGAGGATGATTTCTCATGCTGAAGAGAGCTCCCAGGACCAACATACCCTTCAAAACCCTTCTCTTCTTATCTCCTCTTTCCTTTTCAAGTTTTGAGAATGAACTATTTCTACAACCAAATTTTATTTGCTCAGATAATTCAAACATTGCTGTTCATCTCATTTCCCAAAATTCTTGGACACAAAAAGATTTTCTTTTTGCTTCATTTTTCTCATTAAACTTCTGAATTTTGCAATGTGCTACTCCATACATACCGTACAAGGTGTCTTCTCCAAAAATATCCTCAGAAGAAGAGTTAGCTCTTCTGAACAGGTCCGTGAACTCATCAAGGAAACTAGCAGATCTACCAGCACCATCTGGCATGCTAAAAATAAGGAGACAATAATATTGTTGAAATGAATTTTTTTAAGCTTTAAAAATTCATATTCTATACTATTATGAGGCAAGATTAACTTGGAATTCAAAGTGGTTTTCAAAAACATTTCAAATTAAGGAAGCAATAACGATTACAAGATGAACTCTAGAGAGATCCAACAGTACTCCCTGACACTACCATTCAAAATTTCATTGAATCAATCAATGCTATGCTAAATTTCATCCCAGGTTTGCAAAATGGAGCCTGAAAGTCTTAGAATCAAGTGTCTGTCTTGCAAAGGCTCTCCACACAAAGCTACCACGGATCCAAGTCCTGGGATGGGGTTACATCATCATCTCCCGCTGTGAAGCACCCTCATTACATGAAACTATCTTAGGGCAATCATTTAATCGACTTCTACATTCTTGGATTAGCTAGCTGCTTTCCAGTTAGAAATAAAACTCAAGGCATCATCAAGATCTGGGTTACAAAGAAATTGGAAATAAGGACTTATGTTGTGATGGAATGAGAATTCATCAGCTGCTATTTTTTCCAAGCAATGTTTAACACTGTCTCACAAATGTTTATGGTTTCAACTATCATTTTCAAATCCGTCAGTATTTGTTTAACTTATTTCCACTAGCTCAGAGATAACCCTATATTTACACTAAAGTTGTGCAAGTTTCTTACAAGTTAAAAAAGCAGCTGTGTAAATTCACACATGCCAATGAATTTCCTTTGCCAATTTTGCATTTGCACTCGGAACCAAAAAGTTTGACTGTGTATACATTAAATTTTAAAAAACAATATTTAAGTTACTTGGACCTTTAACTCACCATGAAAACTAGATTCTGTTTGTGTCAATATATTCAGAAATCCTCCCAAAAGATGTTTAACAGCTCCCTGTTAAAAAGAATAGGTAAAATGAATATCTGAAGAATATACACCTGCTCAAAGAACTAAGAAAGAAATCCTTCCAATCAATTCCTGCCTGTTATTGATTTTAATGATAATTCCAATTACCTGAAATTATTGACTTTTTATATTTGATGAATAATCTTTCGTGTTCTGTACAGTTCGGTTGCAGAAGAGAGACTTTGAAATTCAAATTATTATCTTTTGCAGGAGGGATGCTCAATTCAGTTATTAAAAAAACCTAACTATCCAAAGGATTATTTTCCAAAGGAAATTCCAAAGGATCATGAGGACATGAACATTTGCATAACTAATTTCTAATATAAACTTACGAAGAAAAAAAGCACGGAATATTTTTGGGGTACATGACTTACAGTTTCTAAAAGTACATATTCAATAAATAAAAGTTTAGAATGCTGACATATACACACATACAAGCAGTATCTACCTGTTTTTCTTAAGGCCCTGACAATCATCAAATCTATCTATCTATCTCTAGGGATTGAACAGTCTTGATAAAAAAAGACACCTGCAAAACTTAAATCTCTGTAGGAAAAAACATTTCAATAAATTACTTAGTTCCTGGTAAGTTAAATGCAATGCAATTGACAATATCAGTCATTTACACTGCTTCACATCTTATCAAATCCCATAACAAGTGAGAATGTTCAAGATCACTCTATTAGGTACTATAAAATTAAAGAAAAGATACACAGCTGCTAAACTGGTGCCTCTGTTAATAACATTTTTACCTGTTCTATAAGTGCAGTGGCATTTCTCTCCTTCTGGTTGATGATGTTCAGGCAGCTTTGGAATACATGAGCAAGCACATCTAAACTTGCATTACCAGCTGAGAGCAAGTTTAATTCTAACATGCAGATTTCAGGATACATCAATTCTCCTTGATTGATGTTTTCAGCTAGGTCATTAAAATAACCTGAAGCACCAGTATTTCCTGGTTCTGCTTTCATGTCTGCTCCTAAAAAGAAACCACATGTCTTACTGAAACTTACTCAGCTGAATACTGTTTGCATGATTTAAGCAGAACATCCAAGGACAATCTCCAACCTTCTCATAGGTACAAACCAAAAATAGTCACTAGGTTATACGCAATTTTCAGAAGTTACCATAGTTTTATATTCTACTTCAGATTTTCCTATTTTCCTGCTAACACAGAAGGGCAAGGATGCAGTTTCTCCCATCACATGCTTTTAAACTATCTGGTTTCATTTCCTGGGAATTGGACACACATAGTAATGGCAAAATATGCAGTTCATGAAACACAGCCATAAAATCATTGTAACAGAGCCTCAGGCTTCTATACAAAACTTTGAGCCTGCCAAGAAAGGAAATAAATTTAAATCATTTCATATTAAAAGTCTGGAGGAAGCAGTTTGTTATTTAA
Organism: Aleadryas rufinucha; assembly: GCA_013397815.1. NCBI lineage: Eukaryota > Metazoa > Chordata > Aves > Passeriformes > Aleadryas > Aleadryas rufinucha. The sequence goes on from VZTH01010764.1 coordinate 138,423, forward strand.
CTCAGAAAATGCACGTGACAGAATATCTGCATGACAATCAAAGAAAAAAAACACAAACGTAAACCTCCCCTGTTACATTTTGGAGAGACCTTAAAATACATCACTTACAATCATTTGGTACAGACATATGCTACATGCAAATGTATCATGGAAGTGTTTCAGATTAATTTTTTAATTCAGAAATGCCTTTAAAATGTTATAAATCTATTGATAAAGCCTAGTCACACAAGTAAACAGCAGCAGTTTGATGCAGTTCTACTAAAGGCCATTACTGCTCATGCTGATCTCATACCGGAACATAACAATCAAGATGTGCTCAGCACAAAGGAAAAAATTAAAGCAAATTCACGTTTAAAATTAATTACACAAACAGAATACAGCAAGATATGTGCACATCAATTGTTTAGAATAAAGAAATGTTGTATAACAAGGGGGCTATGAAGTCATGTGAAGCATGTGATTGGGAAAAGCCAAATAATGCTTGACAAACCTGATCGCCTTCCACAAACTAGTAACCTGCTGGGTTGACACAGAATGAGCAGTGGATGTTGTCTACCTGGATTTCTCCAAGGCTTTCGAAAGTTTCCCACAGGCTCCTCCCAGAGAAAGGGATGCATTAGGGAGACAAGGCGTCTGTGTAGTGAGTGGGCACTGGCTGCCTGGGCACACCCAGAGCGGGTGGTGAATCCTTTTCAAACTGGACACTGTCACAAGTGGGGTCCCCAGGGATGGATATTGGGCCCAAGGCTGTTTAATACCTTCATGAGTGATCTGGGTGATGGGATCAATCTACCCTGATGGAGTTTGCCAATGATACCACACTAAGTGGGGAAGTGGACACTTGGGAAGGGAGAGCCATCCTGCAGGAAGACCCGAATAGGCTGTAAGAGTGGGCTAACAAGAACCTCATGAAGCTCAGCGAGGACAAATGTAATGTCTTGCACATGGGAAAATAGAATCCAGGAGTGCAGCACAGGCTGGGATCTGCCCGGCTGGAGAGCTGGGGTCCCAGTGGACAGCAAGCTCAGTATGCATCGACATGTGCTGCTATGGCAAAGAAAGCCAACGGGATGCTGGGCTGCATCAACAAGGACACCACCAGTAGAGAGAAAGAAGTTATTATCCCACTCTACTCAGCACTCATCAGGCCTTACCTGGAACATTGTGTTCAGTCTTTCCCCACTATGCAAAAATGATGGGAGGAAAGGTTGAGAGAACTGGGCTTGCTCAGCCTTGAGAAAAGACAGCTTGGAGGACATGTTATTACCATTTAAAAGGTGTCTATGAAGAAGGACTCCTTTTTTCCAAGGAGTCACATGGACAAAGCAAAGGGTAACAGGTACATGTTACTTCTGGGGAAATCTCATATAGAAGCAACAGGAAAGTTTTCCCAAATGAGAAATCAGTCATTGGAATAAATCTCCCCAGGGAAGTGGGGGGAGAGATTCCCCAACATTGGGCACTTTAGCCTGGCACCCTGCCCATATGAATCTATCTTGTCTAGATTGTGCTTTCATAAAAAAAGGTTGAACCAGATGATCCTTAGGGTCTCTTTCAATCTGGTATTCTATAACATAATTAGACTATTTAATTTTCACCAGATAGTTACAATTCTAAAGAAAAAAATATTGAGCATTGATTTTCAAACAAACTACTGATAAGTATCTCTGGAGTTTCTAAGCCACAATAATACATTTGAGCAACATGACTTTAGAACAAGAGTCACATACTAAAACAACCAAGACAACAATTTCTGTAACATTCAGTAAGAATCTTTATCATCTCTCCATCTGTAACTCCATCCTACTGAAAGTAAATAAAGTTAATTATCTCTATCTGTTAAAGGTGCTTGCCCTGTTTTGGTACATTTTAAAAGACAAACAAGTTTTGCTATATCATAAACACAGCTTTGTATATTCAGAAAGTTCCCATTTACCTTCATTCTTAGTTTCACTATCATCAGGGTTACTTTCACTATCTGCTTCATATCCTTCCTCTTCAGCAAAAAGTTTAAGACTACAGCATTGCGATTCTTCAGTTTCTTCAGAAATTTCTCCAGGTTGTGACACAGGCTCCTTCTCAGTGTAATGGGTCTGTACAATACAACCAAATAGACTATAATTGGTCAGAAAAAAACCCTTTGAATCAGAAAAGCAAATAATTTAGAACTGTCCAAATGCCTATTTTCTCCAAGCCCATTGGGAAAAGAAACAAATTAATCATACACTTTCAAGAAACTTGAGATATGTTAAAAATACTTCATTCTTTTGTAAAACCTGAATCTGCAAAGAGTGATTTTTCTTACTAAGTACCTAATCAGAGTTTTAGTAAGCAGCATTAAAATAACTGTGTTTCTAAATCCCTATCACCATCAGTATGCACCTTGACATTCACTCAAAGGTGAAGATGTCTACAGCCAACAAGGTCACTCAACATCCATGTTTGAGGCTCTTCCTTTTAAGAGATCATCACACTGTTGTGAGATGAAAGAGTAAAGAGAACATCAGGTTGACTGAGCTTGCTACTTTTCGGGGCATGACTCATTTCTGAGCAGTAAATGTGGGGACCGAATCAATAAACAGCATTCCACTTTCATATGAGAAGCAGGGATTTCATCTTCAACTGTCACAATAATCAAACATATTTAAACATTTCCTATCAAGTTTAAAAAGACCCAGAGAACAAACCTGAGAAAATCTTGCATTATTCAGAATTAGACTGCTTAGCTGGTGTTTCATACCTTTTCAATTTTTTCTTCAGAATGATCCAGATCAGCAGAAAAAGTGCCCAACGCAACTCGAAGCAGTGCTTCAAACAGAGGCTTTGCCAAGTCAGTTTCTATCACTTTCGACTGAGCAAGCTGCTCTCTTATTCCAAGTAAGATATCATCCACACAGGTAGTCTGTGATTTGGGGGAGAAAAACATTTTGATTCATGTTACTATTTCTAGCTAACAGAAATAGTCTAGCTTTTTCATGTAGGAACTTCTCCTTCCACCTACACTGATCTGACTTCTCATCTACAACCACCAGACTTCATACAGTCTCTTGAAATGAGAAAGATTCATCCTGTCATATGTCATGACAGATTTAATTGGAACCTGCACACTGAAAAAATCTGGCAAAATGCTGTTATCTAAAATTTGCAGGTGAAACTGCTGTTTCAAAAATAAACATCTTTGAAACAGTTTCAGGTATGCTGTGCGTTCAAATCACAGCACAACACTATTAGAAGTTACCAAGACAGAGGGTGACATGTCCAAGATCACAAAAATAATGAGTGTTGGAGACAGAACTCCAGTTTCCAGTTCTTTCCTCTACTTAATGCCTCCTGCTTTGCAATAAATTGCCAAGTAAAATTCAAGAGAGCAATTAAAATATTAAAGAAAAGTGAAGTTGTCTTCTGTGAATTAAAAACTTCTTGTGGAACACTGAATTAGTCCACTGCTAAGGCTTAAGGAATAATTTTTTCAGGTGTCCTTTCAGTATCTGTGCCCTTCAGTAGTCCTTTCTCAAGCAAAAAACGTGAGTCACTATGTATAATGGTGACATCTTGCCTATACAGCTTTCATGCAACATCCCTTTCACACACATTCTCCACTGAATACTCTTTCTAAAAAGAGTATGACTCAAGCAGACCACCATTCTGACTACTAAGCTCATTATTTAGCTGTATGCTTTCAGTACTATACAAAATATGGTACCATAAAAACAGCATAAGGTTTTTACCTCTCTAGAAGAACTTTTGACTAAATTATTGTTTAAATAACATTGTATGAAACAAATATGAGCAAAGGAAGCTAGGGAAATTTGCATAGTACCTGGTGAAACATCTCCCCTTCTGTCTTCTGCTGCATGGTGCTTGCACTGTGTAGACAGATGGTCAGCAGAGCTTCTAGAAGTCTGATACCTTGAAGTGCCCACTCAGTCTCTTCTTTTACAGAAGTCCTTATCCCTTCAAGATTGGCAACTGAAGTAACTGAAGCATATTCCATACTCACAGGGCTGTCACAGGAGACAGAGTCAGGCACCAGCTGTTCAGCACCAGCAAGACTGCCAGAGCTATCAAGCCCCAATTGCATCACCTCTCTGCTTTTAGCCAGCTGAACAGAGTCATCCTTGTTGATAAGCTCAGTATGAGGACTCCCATGTGAACTTCTGCTGCTTTCACTCAATACTCTCTCCCTCTTTTCTTGCTTCTTTTCCTTATTTTTTGCAAGTTTCTGAATTATCAGGATTAGTAACCTATGGCATGCTTCAAAGCCTCCAAGTCTATGGAACTGTCTCTGGAAAACTGAGCTATACAAATAGATGCAACGACACATGGACCAAATATCTGCAGCCCTATGAATATGTTCCAGAGAGGGCAAAGTAAGGCTTTCCAGGGACAGATAGGGTAATTTGTGGCCTAATGGCTCACTAGCTGTACTATCATATCCTGATGTATCTTCACACTCATTAGCTGAATCCAGATCACCATCTGCTTCTTTACTTACACATAAAAAAGCAACACAGAGGAACAGGTTTATTGTGTTGACATGAATGTCTTGGCTCACAAACTTTTTCTTTTTTGGGTAAGCCTCTTTCAAGCCAGCATAAAACTTGCTCAGGCTTTGAGTAACTTCTGAAACAGTATGCTGGCTACAAAGAGAAGTGGGCAAGTCAGACACAGATTCCTTTTGTTCGCTGTTCAGGTCTTCCAGTTCTGGTGTTGCTTGGTCTTCCTGCTGCTCATCGAGGCAGAGTATCAAAGTCTCTAACACCTTCAAAGAATGGCTTCTTAATGTATCTAAGTAATTTAACTCAATCATTTGATTCACTCCATTACAACTCAGAAACAAGTCTCTAATTACCCTGCAAGAGAAAGCATAAGAAAGTTACCTGAAAGTTACCTTCATAAAATCAGCCAAAAACTCATGTAAGGTCAGCAATTGCTATAAATTACTGTAAATTAAAAAGAAGAGGAACTTGTCTGCAGTACTCTAGGATCCTAAGTCAGCATCATCCAGCTGGCAGTGGAAAATTCAACTTTTTTCTGAGATATAATGTAGGAAATACCTGCCGCTAAAATGCAGACCACAAAAAATACATAATGTTCAAAACATTACATGTGGTTTATTAACTTTATTTATGACATTTTCTCTTTAGTGGTATTTCCTTCTGCCAATTTTTTATTAGCAATTGAAGCTAGTAAATATCTTTATTTCTGTGTTCTGTGATTTCACCAGAAAGCAGATTCCTTCTCAAAGAAACTTGAAGACATTCTTAGCTATGTCTACTAGTTGCATGGATGATGAATTTCAGATAAATTCAGGAATACCTTTCAAGCATAAGTTTTTGTGCAATTGTTATGCCAGCATGTCCAATGTCAAAAAAACTTTCCATATATTTGCTTCCAAGTCTATTTTTCCCCTTCTTCTACTCTCCAAGTATTATGTTAAGTTCATACAAAATTCGGGGTAAGGATCTGTAAGTTTTTTAGCATACAATGTTTGCATGTAGATAACCACCTTACTTACCTCCCATCTCCTTCCCACAGGATCAGCTTTTACTCTGACCAAGTTACTCTAGAATCAAATGAATCATTTACTTGTATATTCCCACCTTTAAGCCAGTAAAAAAAATAGGACCTTTTAAACATTTTTCTTAATCTGAGCTTTATTTCTCTTGCCTCTTTGCCACTAAGTACACTTTCTAAAATGAATAGTTTCTGATACAGTTTAGGTTAGGATAGAGGTTAAAATTGTATTAGATAATCCCTTTACATAAATTGGAGTACTAGTCTACTCTTTTTCTTGGACAATCCCACTAAATTCACTTCAGGACTCCAAGAGAAATAAAATCAGAATCTTTCCTGGACAAAAGGACACATTCATATTCTGAAAAAACTTCCATATATTTATTAAACAACTATTTAATAAGTTTGACAATAAATAGAAAGTATCTCTTTTATGCCTTGGGAGAATGTTTGTGCCTTTTTTGCTTTGGGGTTGTTTTGGTTTCTGTTTTTAAATTATGTTTAAATGAACAGGATTTTGTAAGTTAGAAAACAGTTATTTCAGGAAAAGTAAACATCAAGCCTTATTTTTGAAAGGTGGTTTCTATAGTGACCATTCTAGAAGGAAAAAGGAAACAGATAAGAAAACTAAGTAGTCTAATTCCCATGAAAAATTACATATCAATCTGTTTAACATTCCTGAGTAATTTTAGAAAAAGGAATGAAGAGGCAGAGAGCATGTCACACTGGATAAAGACTTTATTTGTTGCTACATAGTTTGGCTTGTTAAAGACCACAAGTGGAGAGCCCTCACTTCCTATGATTTATGAATCTAGGCTTTCATCTTGTTACTCAAGCATTTACCTTGTTGCCACCTGCAATAGCCAAACACTGCCTAGAGTCCAAATAAAACTTACATTCTGATCAGTAACAAATATACAAAGCTCTGTACCTAATTAGCACGTTTTCCAATAATAAAGAGAAAATCAACCAACCTGGATTTCAGCAACACAGGGAGCATCTGCAAATAAACCTGAAGCACTTCAGAAGGCAAACCCTGGCTATGGTAACTGCACGTGTGTTTATCAGCTGTACTTAGTCCAAGTTGCTGCTGAGCATGGCAAGCTAGCTCAACTCCCCTCTGAAGCACGGGATTATAGATACAGTTATACAGTTTCCACTGGACCACTACATTTCCCTTTTGAATTAAGTGGCAAATATGGCTTGCAATCTGTGTGCCACGTAGTTTGTCTTCTTCAAAAACGATGTCTTGATAAGCCTCCAAGGCATGCCACCTCAACAACATATCTTCAGATCCAGTGCTAGGCAGAATTCCCTGAACTCTGCAAGAGCAACTAGACGCAGGACTGGCATCACTAGAGTTGCCCTGCAAGGCATCTTCCAGCTGAGCAAGCTGATCACAGTCAACAGTACATATATTGCATGATGCCTGTATAATTTTTGGAGAGACTTCTGCTCCACCTAGTTGATCCAATATAAATTTGTTAAGGATGTTCAGTATGTGCTGTTGAAAATTTTTTAATAATGGCAACTTGGACGCATGGAGCAACGGGACAATCACAGACTTTGGGTCCATACAACAACATATTCCTACATTATGTATACCTGAGAGAATCTCAGCACAGGTACTGCTCAAAGAAACTTGCTGCAACAAATGCAAACACTGGTGTGCGCAAACAGCAATGCAACAGCATCTCTCAGGATAATCAACTTCTCCATCAGCAGTTTCAAAAGGGTTTTTGGAAGCTTGGTTTTTAAAAGCAGATACAGAGAGCCCGGAGAGATCTCTGTGGTGATTCATGAAGTGAGAGTACTCACATCGCCTGTGCCGCTTTCTTGTACACATTGATTGATGGAGCTGCTCTGATTTCACTTTTTTGACAGTGCTGATTATTTTCATGATGCTGTTGATCAGGGCTTTCAGATGCTCTGAGGCTTCCCCAGGTACTCCCTCATTCTTCATACACAGCCATTCCATTTGAAGCACTGTTACTTCAAACAGCTTAAATCCCTGCTGCTGTATGAACTCATGAACCAGATCTATAGCTTGGCTGAAGTAGAATGGATTGGAGGCTGCACTTTGTAGGCAGCAGATCAAAATCTGCAAGACCCCTTCTATAACTTCAGGTAGAAGCAAAGCTCTGTGACGATACCTAGAAAATACATAGTCATCCTGAACCAGCTGCTGAAGTGTTTTCTTGTACCCTGGAGCAAAAGGACCAGGTTGCTTTTCCAAGCAAATTCTGATTTTTAATGCTGCTTTAAGTAAGTCTGTTAAATTTCTTCGTAAATTGTCAGGCATTGTTTCTGTACTGCTAATGTCTAAAGACATAAGATGCAGCACTGTTCGAAAGAGCATCCTTTGGATCAGAGCCACGGGTTCTTCTGTCCACCCTGCAGAAACCACTTCATTTTCTGTGTTACTACTTACATTGCAGGAGTCTCCAAATCCTGATAAGAACTCTGTCAGTGTGGGCACGACACTTGCTGAAAGAGCAGAACTGTGATTCAAAGTAATATCAAATTTGCACACTTTCTCTAGGAGAGACAGTAAGACATGGCATAAGTCAAAAGAAGAGTTATCTATGTTGCTCTCAGAAGTTCCTGCAGCTGGCTCATTCAAAATCTCATGTGCCGGCCTAACTTTGCTGGAACTTTCTAGATTAGGGGCATCGGTATTAGAATCTGGTACCACTTCGGCAGGTCGGCAATCACTTTTACCCCCAGGGTAGCTGTCCCTACCAGAAGGTGTTAAAAAGGGCTGCAGTAACTGGGATCGTCTGTGTTTTGTTACTACAGCAGTCTTTTCATCCGAATTGCCTTCGGAATCTGAAGTGGACAGCTGCGACCTCCTTGCATCTCGCACAGAGTAGCGGTGGGTGGTTTTGCGCAGACGGCCGCTTTTTCGAGACCGAAGACCGAGTTTCACAGAAGTCTGAAGAGATGAATGAGCGCTTCCATCCAAGTTTAGTTTTTCCTGAGTAGATTTCATGGAACTTGTATTATTCTCTTTGGTCAGGCATATGTCTACTGTGAAGGGTATCTTAAAATCTGTTGAAACAGCAAGATAACAAAGGAACGTTAAAGGAACATTATAATATCTAAAGCATTTTTCCTAATTTTATAGTTAAATAATTCCAGATTTAAAATATGAAGACACTTTGTAGCCTAATAGGTCATGGTTTTTCATATACCTATGTCAGACATTTTCAGTATAAAATAGGCAGCAACAACTTACGTTTAGGAGCCATACTAGCTATCTTTAAAGCCTAGACAAATTATTTCATTTTCTGTTTAGGATTAGACAGAAGTGTGCTAAGAGGTTTCCTAAAACTTTTTGCTGGCACAACGATTCTCAAAAAACCATTCTCAAAAAAAGATGTCATCAAGGTAGGTGAAAGGACTTTTTGGTAAGCAAACTAAAGGGAGGAAGAAAGATCTTTTTAACCTGATGCTCCATTGTCACTTTTTGCAACTCAGCTGCTATAGGAACTGGGTGTGTTAGCTCACAGCCCTCTTTGCATGAGGACATTGCTAGTGTACTACTGGTAACAGAAAAAACAAATTTCTCTACTTATAATCAGTGCAAATCTTCAAGCATACAGACCTCAGTCTTTACTTCAGCATTAATTGTTCCAAATGTAAGCAGCAGAAATAAAAGTAGGGGATTTAAAAATAGTCAGGGACAAAAGGGAGATGGAAAGGAATAATGTTTAGAGTCTTGAATATTCCTACAAAAGCCAAGACAAAAACCCCAACTTTCAAGTATGCAGTATAAAATAGCAAATATAAAATTTAAATCTGCTTCAATGGGCAAGAACATTTTGAAGAATAAAACAGAAGTACTACTGGTTAATTTGTATCAGTAAACTCAGATCAAACTATCAAAAAAGCAAGTAGAGAAACAACTCTGCATGTTCTTGGATTAAGTCCATTGTTATTTTTAAGTAGTGACAGGACTGTAACTGGATGCTTTGGGCAGTAAAATAACTACCATAAAACAACTGCAAGTATCCTCTACCCACTAAGTTCAGTATTTAGAAAAATGCCACAGTTAATAGCAACAGCCTCCGCCCCCACAAAACTCCAGAAGCCCACATAATAGCTATAAACATTAATTAAGCTGAAAGTAAAGATGCTTCCATGTACATAAATGACTGTGCCATGCTGTTTCAAAAGTCATAGTTGTGATACTTAAGGAAGAAACATCATCTGCTTTGAAGGAAGGAAATTAACCAGGAGTACTTTACCAAACAAAGGATATTACCTGCACAGAAAGAAAAAAGCTGCCTAACAGGGGAAACTTCAGCCCAAGAAAAAAACCTGACTACTTAGTGCACAACTGGATACATTGTGCTTACTGTATCAGTACTAAGAGAGAGTAATTTGTTGAAGTAAAAGCTGTGCATTATGTAGTGTATAAGCTACAACATCTTAAAACCCATTTACACAACAGCCTTTTAAACTAACCCTGGAAAAGCCACTAAGCTGTCACAGAATAACCAAAACATTTCTTTAATTCCATCATGCTTACAAGAGCACGAAAGAATGATGCAACTGAGCAAGCAGGAAAGCTTATTATATAAAAGCTCAATGAAACTGGCCCTTTAAAGACTCCAAGTCTACAAACATTAACAAAAGCCTTCAATTTGGAGGAGTTTCAAATAGCAAAAGAAACCCTGGAAGAGCTTCAGGTATGAATCCTTAGAAACTCTCTCAAAGTCAGGTAATTTCATTTCTTTCATTCTCTTTGTTTTACCCTCTGGGAGGGAAAAGAATGCATCAGACAAACATAAGAGCCCAAAATGAAACAATAAAATCTGACTAAGATCACCACCATTTCCTTGTTCAGTTTTTACACAGCAACACAAACATTGCCTTCCACACTGACCAAAAGCCTTTACCTTCTCTGCACAATTTTTACCTTCCTTGTATGCTGACAGGACACTGGCATTTTTTAATTTACATTCTCTGCAGAATCCACATCTTCATTCCATGTTAGCGGATATGTATTACAATGAGCTACTTTTTAGCACAGAGTCCTAGGCTCTACAGTAAAACACAAATCACTACTTTTACGTGCTTAATACTGTAAGTGATAAAACATACCTATTGCTTTTTCTTCCTGGACAGGGATTTTCCACACCAATGGCAGAAGGGACAGGAGGAGAGTCAGAAGTTCTTCTCGACATGTCAGCTCCTATGTTAGAAACAAAATAAAAACAAAAGAGCTTGTACTTTTAAAAAATAGATTAACCTTCTTTATTTTACCAAGCCATTCAGCATTCAGTTTCCTATGACTTTCTGCTGTTTTAAGCACTGAAAAAAACGACCTAACTGCAAAGAGTGCTATAATCATTAACTAGAGCCAATGAGAAAGCATCCAAGATATTTATTACACCTCTGCAATTGTTTCTATGCAAAGCTCTCCTAAAACCCCTTGTAGAAAGAATTACTCAAAAAAGAAAACCAGAAAAGTCAAAAGAACAAAGCTTAGTGATTTAAAAAAGTCAACATGAAGCCCCAGACAAATTCAAAACTTTGTTCCAAAAATGTAACAGCAAAAAAAGCAAAACCACAGAATAACCACTAAAAACCCTCCACTCCAACTGGGATTCTAACACTTACACACTAACAACTTCAGTACAGGGAAGAACTGTAGAAAGCACATATTTCAAACAATTCCTTTATAGGATGTTTTGCAGCACTATCAGAATGGTTTCAGTCCCAAAGGTCAAAAACTTTAAAACACAAAAAGCTGACTCAAGCATTTTGGCACTTTACATCATTCTGGGACACACAACTGAAGTCTTTCCACCCAGCTACTGCACTTGAGCTTCACATATGCCTTAGTCAAATATGAGCTGGCAAACAGGTATATGATTATCTAGTTTTCCATCTTCTGTTCCTGCTTAAGGACAGAATGCAACTGCAACACGTCTTTTTGAACTTCCAGTCTTCCCAATTAACTCATGCACTCTCGCATAAAAAGGAAAGAAAACCAGCACCAAGAACAACACCAGCCATATAAATCCACACAGCCAAAGCTCAATACAAAAATTATAACCAGTTAAGAAAAGCTACTACCTGATCAATAATTGAGTTCAGAGTGGTAAGCAAAATAAACCCACGGCCTTGAACTAAGTATTGTCCCAGTGCTGCCATATGAGTTTCTTCTTCTTCATCTTCCTTGGCTTCTGTCCTCTGTACCACTGCATTGCACAGTCTGTTGACATCGGTCAAGAATTCCCGTGCCAGTGAGTTACTGGCACTGCTCATGTCTGAGCTGTAAGTAGAGGAAAGGACAGAAATTAACTCCATCAGAAATCACATTCTTTATAGACAAAAGACTGTGGGGGGAAAAGGGAGTATTTCTTCCCTGCCTCTCAACCCCTCCAAAAGATAGTGTCTGTTGAACTAAGGAATCAATATACCCATGTAGGGTGGAAGGGAAAGAAAAGAACCAACTTAGAGAATTTCAGTGAAACTTTAGCTAACAGCCCAGGACCCCAAACAGTGATTTTATAAATCCATCAGGTAAAAGCCTGTGACAGAGCATTCCCTCCCACTGCATAAATGGAAGTTAATGACATTGTTCCAGCCTTTCTTTGTAACCTGTATACAAGCCTCAACATTTGTCTGCTACTAAAAGGCATTTGATCTGAAGCATAAGGGCAAAACACTCAGCACTTACACAGCATTGTACAGAAAACATATTCTTTAATAGTTTATTTGAACAATAACATATTATGTATTCCAACAGTATGCAGATTGTTTCAAGTGGAAAAGAAAAAAATTACTGAGTTCAGATAATTTTGGAAGATGCAAATGTACAATTCTTTAGATTTACAACTAAACCAGAAGGTGTTTTCCTTCAGGCACAGCTGAGTGGGTAGCAGTCACTACTAGACTGTGCTTAATTCAAGAGATAATTCTGCTGCCATTGTTCAGGAGGAAATACCAAAAACATTGGTTCTGCTTCCCAAACTGATTAATTTTGCTTTGGATGCTCAGCACTAGTACACGGAGAAACATTTAACTCAAACAAGACAAGAAATGCAAGACTCAGCTGTAGAAAATTCTCAAGAGGATCACTGAAAAAAGCAAAACAAAAACAAGAACCAGTGATGGCAACTATGGAAACAAGATCATTTAATCCACATAAACCCCACTTAATAAGTGCTACAGCACATTTAACGCCTTCTATTTCTGTATAAACAGCTGAAGTAAAAGCTTCAAAAGTCAAATATTTTCATTATGTCCAAGTACAGAATATGCAAAAAAAAAAAGCCCAATAACCTTCAATGTAACATTTTAATATAACAGATGGATTAATATGTAATTAGTAGGTAAAAAATTAGACCTTGGACATAAAAGCAAGCTTGTTTGTACCACTAATGGCACAGAAAGCTCCTTCTATTACCAAAACTACAAACATTTATACATATGACATTCACTGTACAAGTAACAAAAAAATTCTTACCAGAATCCCTTTGCCAGCTTAACACATTTATAGCCTATCTGGAAGAAAAATCAGATATATTCTGGAAATATCACTCTTGGTTCACCTGTTTTTAAAAACAGAAAATTACCGTGGTTAATATGATTTTTTTAAAAGTTATTTTATGATAGCTATTTGAAATTTAGGAAGAGCCCTTGAGGGTTTTTTGAGCTTTAAAGCTCTGGTTTTCACTTTTAGCTTAAGACTGTGCACAACTGAAATCCTATTACAGAGAACATAATTGGCATATATGAGATAAGTTAACATAATAAAATTCATTAGTTTTTAAAATGCAAAATGAGCTAGGTACACAAGTTTAAATACTTCCTTCTAGAAACAGTATGAATTTTTAGTGATCACTACCTGCATATATAATATTTGAAGAACTTGCAGCTCCAGATACAACTGAGGGATAGCAGGAGAACTGAATTATGCAGTTAGGTGTTGATGTAAATGTATCTTAAATCTGTCCTAGTCTGTCCTGACAGAATACCAATCTTTATTACACTAAGCACTGGGGAAGATTTAGTTAATAAAAATTGACAATTTGTCAAGTGGAAACTCATCAATTGAAAATTTATCACTGGGAATGCAAAGGATAGTAACCAAGAAAGGTCTCAAAACCATTCAGCTACTAAAGGTCTCTAGGTGAGCACTCAGAAGACACTTATTATATCCACAGTTAATTGTGGGGAAAAAAACCCCACAGCAGATGGGGACAGGAAAAAAGGAAAGAAAAACATTAAATTCATTATTTTAGTATTCTCAGATGGCAAGTAAATAAAAATTTCAGCTTTAAGTTAGCTATGATGAGCATGAACATTACATGACAGACTCCTTTAAGGAAGGAGACAAACACTACAGGTTACCCAGGCAAGCACCTAATAACAGGCCTCCCTTTGAGTGCTAGGAAACGTTTCATCCACAGCCTCACAAAAAAACTAACTTACCCATGCAGCTAATATTCACAATTTATTGAAATAGAATAGTTTAAGCAGCTAGTGGTTTTGCAGTTGCACCAGACTAATAGATGTAGAGATAAGCTGTTCATTCAGTTTTAGTGTCCTTCCAGTTGAAGCTTCAGTCTCCAGGTTTCCTGGACTGCTTGCATTGTTACATGGATTTAACATACACTGCCATATTCTATCAAAAGAGTGGATTCCCAATATCAGTAGCAAGATAAGGTACGATTTTGTTACCATTAACACAAAAAGACACTAAGCATACATTCTAAATACAATAATTTAATATAGAATGGGTAAGGAGTTAAGATGCTCTCATTCTACAGTGCAGAAAAAAAAAATTGTAAAGAGATACGCTGGGAAATGGAGCACTTCTTTTAGGACTTGTTTCAACAAGTGCTAGCTAGTTCTTAGTTGGACCTATTCTTTTTCTGCAATTAAGTTCTAAAACAGACTGACAGCACAAACATGTCTTTCAAAACAGTTTGTGATATAACCTCATAATTCAACTTATCTTGAGGCTAGAGACAAAGAACATACAAGGAGAACTGAGAACTAATTAAGAAACTTCCAAAAAAACTGCCTATGGACAGACAACCTTCTTCCCTTTTGTATTTGCTTCCTAACAAGTGATTTGAGCACTTTAAGAACATGACTTTTCAAAGAAGAACTCAGTGAACCACTCGCCCTGCTGACATTACAGGATAGTAAACCCTCTGCAAGAGGGGGGCTGTTTTCGTTGGTTTGGTTTTTTTGCTTGATTGTGTTTTGATTTTTTTTTTTTAACCCACCCCCACTCTAATGTTTCATCTTGTTTGTCACCCTTCTCTTATAGATTGTGGTATGCTGATACTACACCCTACACAGCACAGAATTTCCACCTCAAGAAAGTATGCCAGGCAACTTGTTTCAAGTAGGATCTACTCTACTGCAACATTTTTCTTTTGTTTCAACAGACACATCTTTAACTGCTGTGGTGCCTGATAATATGGAAACAGATGCTACTCAAAACCCCTGTACTTGAAACTTCAGAGATGTCACCTTAACAAAGTAAAGCCTCCAAAACCTAAAACAATACTTATGAAACAACTAAGCTGTATGAGAGCAGAAAGAAACCTACTAGAAGGTTGTATACAGTCCCAATGAGACATTTACAGTTTTACAGTTCTGAAATACGCTATGTGTCGGGGCTCCACATAGCCAGCTCAAAAAAAAACACCAACCAAAAAAACCCACGCCATTTCATTTGGTAGAAGAATATGACTGTCATAAAAATCACCTCCACTACACAGTATTTATTTACAAAAGGAAAAAACCCACAAGTTAAAAAAAAATCTCCTGTGAATAATTTGATATTCTCCTATAATCTGCCTTTTCCATGCCCATCTTTGCATCACGCTCGTAATTCAACCTGTATCATGTCTGCCCTCTGGCCCCCTTCTGCACCAGCTCTCCAGGGAGTTATTTCCTATTTACCGTTGCGGTAGAAATCGATTTCTTGCACCTGAAAATTGCATTTTCTCTGAACTTATTTCCATTTTTATGAAGTTGCTAATCAACTGAGCACCTTAAAGTGTAAGACTGTCTTGTACTTGCTTCAGTGGACTTTAAAAGGAAATATCAAAATTGTTCATAAAAGGATGGAACTCAAAAAGAAGACCACTTCAGCAATCTTGAATCATTAATATACTAAATTTATATAGTGCTAATGATTAGATGCTATTGCTAACAACAGCAGAATTGTGGAAAGAAGAAAATGCAACAAAAGCATAGTCAGAGCTAGTATCTCTGTATACTAGAGTGAACTGGGCCATTTCCTTAGTTATGTTTTCAGCAATGCATTGCCCAGAAAGGCCTGGAAAGTCCAGTAAACAATAAAAAGTAGTAACAACTAAATTACTACAGCACCATCATAAAAAAATACAGCATTAAGTCAAAAGCCCACAATACTAGTTTATTACTTCCAGTAACTGTTGCCTAACAACTGCAGCAGGAGTAAAAGAGTACTAGATAACATATAGCTACATGAAGTTGTTAATATATTTATCTTCCCTAGTTTTCTGTTTCAGGTAAGAGATAAATATTGACCAGGCATGGCATGGTTATAAGTCCTTATAAGTACAGACTGAATAATGAAGTTGTATTTTCAGTAGATATTAAAATTAATGCTTTGAAAAAAAACTTAGTTTCCATAAGACATTGCATAATGAAGTTTTTTCTGGCCTCCAGTTCACAACTTGTATCCTTTTCACCCATTCTGTAGAATAAAGTATATGGGAATACAAATTCACCCCAGTAAAAAAACACTACAGTTAGTTTATACAGTATTCATTTCAATTAGCAAATGCTTATCCCAGCCTCGTTGCTTGTACTTAATGTTTATGCTCTGGAGAGCATGCTTGTTACCTTTTGAAGGATTTTTACATTAATATATCAATCATTATTTAATCAGATTTACTCTGGGGTTAAACTTGCAATTTAAGCTCAAGCTTCTGTTAGCAGAGGACACATATATAATGAAGAGCATTAGCATGTTATTAACACTAATACACTCCACAAGAGGCTTTTGCTATTGTATCAAAGATTGTGAGGGTTATTGCAGAAATTAAGTTTAGCTTGTTAGTGGTAGACAGCAATTTTGATTGCCTGGTTAAAGAAATTCACAAACAATCAGACTAAGAATTAAATCCTCTGAGCAAACTGGGGAGGAAAAGAAAGTGCATGAGAGCATGCAACAGAGAAATACATATCTGGTGTGGCCTGGAATGAAATGGAAAGTACAGTGCTGCCTTGAAATCTGTACGTCGTGGGAGAATGCAAGCAAAGCCTGAAAGCAATGAATCACTGAAATCAGAATTCTTCCTTTTCTGTTCTTTTGATATGACTCAAAACTTTACACAAGCTGGAAAGAAACATCCAGCTGACATTGCCAAAATAGGTTACACAGCAGGAGCAACACACAGACCTAAAGAAAACAGGAACCTGCAGTTTAAGCAGAGCATCTCGGAAAGCTTGAGACACTTTGATGCTTCGCATTACTGATGCAGGGCAAGCAGCCAAAAGCATAGCTTACAAAACACAGTGAACATTTGCTAACCATCCAACAACTCAGCCAAAAACATGAGCAAACAAGAGCAAAACCAAGACACTTTCAAGTTTGGTTCATTCTCAAAACAGACATACCAGACAACACTCCAGCTCCACAGAAGCTTAATATTTGAAAAATATTGAAATGGTTGAAAATATTAAGCTCCTACTTAATATTTTCAACCACTTTCTGCTCTGTCCTCTGCTATTATTTATTAATTATTTGAGGTTACGGAAGCAGAAAACCTATTACATATTAAGGCAGTTCTGCTCCAACCATGACACTGCACATGAAAAACCAACCTCTTAACATACAGAATTTATTATAAGACTGCAGGTAGCTGTCAATTTTTTTGGCACAGTGCTATTTCTGACCAAGTCCTTGATTTCATCAAGGAGTTCAGGAACCAGCTTTTAGCCTTACATGTAATCAACTAGATCAATATTATTTCTGAACAAGTTATTCAGAGTCTCTCTCCCCAGAATAAAGAAAAAAGTGAAAACCTAAAATGCTTGATATGTTTGGATAAATAACACATGCGCTGTCCTTTTAACAAGCCAGGGAAGTGTGTCAAGTGCACAAGACAGTAAACAAGTATTATTTTAATGAACCCTCAGAAGTATGGTGAGACCATCAGAGCAATGATGTTCCAGTACACACAAGCATGTTTATGTCTATATAATACTAATATTGCCACTTCTGTGTGTTACCTCTCATCTCACTTAAGAGGGATGTTTGTCTTGCAAGACCTGAAGTTTGAGAGTCCTGCTTCTACAACTATCGTGAGCCTTCTATAAGTATGTTGTTAACTTGTGTTCTACTGCCATGGTATTAAAAATTTAATCCATGAAGCTCAGTGCTTGTACAACCAGAGAATTAGAAAATTTCTACCTCTAAGTGGATGTGAAAGAATTGCATCTTACACTGGAAAAAAAAATATTTAAAGGAATTATCTGTGCTTACTGAAAAAATAGTCCTTAAACAAATAAAAATACTCATTTTCATATTGTGTATGGTTGGGGAACGCTGACATGGATGGCTAAACTAGCCATTCCTGATGTAGAATAGGAATGCCAAGGGGAAAAACCAAATGAGATCAGACAAATAATATGCCAGGTTTGTTCAAATAAAAGAAACAGGTGCTTTCCAAAATACCTGTCATATATATATAAAATCAAGTCAGCAAACATACCCAAGGCTACAGACACTTTGAGATATACAGAGGCATTACAGCAGGTGCAGGCAGGTCACCTTCTCAGAAACAGTTTCAGAGCTGTCATCCTTCTGATCAAGACCCAGACCTGTAGTGTACCACACAGTGAAATAAGAAGAAAGAAAAAAACAAATGCTTGCTTACTCCCAAATTATAATTTCCCATGGATTTTCAGGCCTCAGGTTTTTCAGACAATTTGAAATAAAACTCATGGGTAATGTCTTTGGGCACAAAGCTTGTTGCAGACTGCACTTCCAAAATTTGGTCAGCATACTCTTTCAAAAGGTAACCTATAATGTATTTGCTAGAGTTTAATCAGCTTCCTGTGACATATTCTGACCTCTGAGTGTTTATGTCTGCTCTCCCCAACATGACTGTTTCTAGAATCTCACTTGTCTAGCACAACTATCGCTGAAACCAGCTCTAAATTATAGAGCCATCACTCAGAGGTATCTCAGATTAACATGTACACATTATTCTTGCTCACATCCAACCATATACACCCCCCCCACCCAAGCTCATGTTTTTCTGTTCAACAGTTTCTAAAGTGTCATCTTGGGACATTTTTTCTTGCTAAAATTCAGCAGGTTCTCAGGTTCTGCCTTGAGCTATGAAGATCAATATTCCCTTTACAAGTTAACAGATTATCAATAATTTCCTCCTTTTGAGTCTGGGGGAAACACCACTGAGACAGAACTAATGGCAAAGAAACCCATAGGCTAGCTGCATATTACACAAGTGCTTTGAGACAGCTTCTCAATTTCATGTGGAATTTTATTTAGTCATCAAACTATATGAAACACCTGTGAATACATTCTTGTCAAGCATAAAATCAAGCAAAAAAATGAGAGATGGGTCATCTAACAAGATAAAAAGTACAACATTAATGAAAGGCTCTCAAACAACCACCTATGCTCAAGTTATACATTAGCCCTGTACACATGCCATACTCAAGTTCATGCTAAGATTGTGGTCTTATACTATCCAAAGTCAGTAACTACAACATAGCTGTTAGCTAAACTAAATCCATTCCAGTTCATTTAAAATTTTCATATTTCAGACCACTGAATACAGGCATGGAGAATAAGCATTCCTTGCAAGAGGCATGGGCAAAACTGGGGGCCTTCAAAGATAATCATCGCAGCACTAACTGTGTCAAAACCAAATATGCTTGCTATCGTGGACATCAGCTAAAATGCACTGAAGAATATAGTGCTGTTACCAATACCATGAAAATCTGGCAACAAGCTTTGTTAGCAGAGTTGAAGACTAGGATCTCTTCCAGATTTTATCCAAAGTGTCAGAGGCCAATACCTCTGCAAACACATGGAACTAAAGGAAGGAACTGACAAATATTCCACCACAAGGTGGAATCTATGAAACACCAGTGAGTTCTTACAAAAGAAAAATGAAGGATGAAGATCATCTGTAAAACATTTGGCAGTGGGAAGGCAATGCTCCTAAGTGAGCCTCGTTCTGAACACTGCCCAGAGTGCTAACAAGTTCTCCCTAAATAAAAATATATACAAGTAATACTCCTAAATACCTTCTTCCATACTTTAGGTTCAATACTTTAACCACAGAACAGACTACAAGCAAGCCTCAACAGTCCTGGCTGCACAGTAACAACTAAATCTAAAGATCAAGACTAACCTCCACAGACTGCAAAGTGAAAGGAAAGCAGCAGTCTAGTACAGCAGGTAAGTCAGAAGTTCAGGGCCTCCGTCTCCAGTACTGAGCCCACAGAGATCAGCCCTGCATGACCAGGCAGACTTTGTGATACCCTCTTACATTAATCCACAGTACTGGAGATAGTGTGGTCTCTGTGACTATAGTTGGGGCCACACTACAAGTACGCAGACCACCCTGCATTTTGAACAACAAATGTCCACTCAAGTTGTGATCTAGAGGATCACACAAAACTTTTTGTAACTTAGAAGATTATACACTTCGATTGTACCAATATTTGGAGAAAGAAAAGAAGTAAAAATTTGAGCAGTATCTTGAGGCACTGTTGCTTGAAGGGATATGAATGAGTAGAGGCTATCCTAAATGAAAGCTTAGTAGTTAGAGGATTAAAACTACAAAGTGCTTAAGATAAGTTTTGGCATTGTGACTAAACGACCCACTAAGAACAATTAAATGAGAGGGGAAGATCAATGATCAGAGTGGTTTTTTTAAAAAAGTCATTAAAGGGCAGAAAACTAATTCCACTTCCGAATCTTTAATACCGGTCAGGAAAGTTGGTATTTTCTATTAGCAATCACATGCAGACAAAACAGCAGGTGGCAATTTAAGAAGTTACCTAAATATCTGTGAGTTACATATACTGCTATTCCTGTTAAGCTCAGTACCCAGCTTCTTTACAAAGGGAAAACAGCTTTGGTGGTGTTAGGGAAAAAGACCCTGTATTTCTCCCAGGCTTTACAGCAAAGAGGCATTTGTTTCAGCTGCCCCTCTTGCAATGAACTGGACCCAGACGACTCAGTCAACATTCCAGATAACTACAAGCAAAATGACTCACATCATCTCACTTTAGGTAGCTTTTCTCTGGTGGGAATGCTAAGAAGGAATAACTAGGATTTTTAACTTATTTTTGAAGTTTAAACAGCACTCCAAATTAATCAAGGAGTACAGACTCCAACAGAAAAATTACAATCAATAATTACACTTCACTATCTAGAATAATGACCAAAAATATGAAGTTTCCCAGTATACTTATTACTAGATACACAAACATTTAACAAAAGGCTGAATCACCAAAAAAACCCTTTAACGTACACAATGCAAAGAAAAAAGTGCCAAAATAGGAAGTCCCCAATTATAAACATGCATCACACATGGACACACAAAAAAGATTTTACACTCTTAAAAATACTGGGGAGATGCATGAAGTATGCCAGATGAAGGAACATATGGAGCCAAGTAGTATTTTCAGTAAGCAAACACAATATGACAATTTTTGCTGCAAATGCTAAGGACTTAGTAGGACTCCAATAATCAAATTGACTTTGTAACTGATGTAATTTAGGCTTCTAAAAGTAGCTCTAGAGTAATTAGGAGTATCTTCTGGAGTGGAAAATACACCCCCACATCACCCCCAGCATTTTCTCTGTGTATTCAGTCACACAAAGTTTACCGCCTTCCTTTGATCTTTTCTTAACTGAAACATGCAAATGAAAAAAGAAACTACACATTCCTCACTGACTCAAATCTCCCCATATCATTGAAAGATACAAGTAATACAAAGAAAAATTATAATCATGTAGCACACAAAGTTTTACACTTGAGGGCTTTTGCTTGTTTTCTCTACAGCAAATCATAAGAACGTTTGATCTCAGTTCTTGGAAATCAGGATTGTTAAACTCTTGCCTTCCAATAGAAAGAGAACAGGAAGGTCAAAGACCAGCACTTTTTTGTTTAATTTTAAGACTATTTCAGTGTCCATTTAAACTAGTGAATCAAAACTGGACAGATGTCAACTTTTGAAATCTTATAACAATTAGTATATTGCTGGATTTTTATTACCTCTTGCAACAGAATTTTAAATTATCAGGAAGATTCTTGCTCTAAGTCTTAAGTATTTTCCTTACTAATTCACGTTTTTCCAGAATTAAGGCATTGAGAGCTATTCATCCCTTCAGATTGCTGTTTCTGTTACTCATTCCCCATCTTTTAGTTAATACACTAAAGTCCATCAAATCAGTAGCTTACTGAAGTTAACAGATCTAGTTACATACTTTTTGTCATTTATTCCCCCAAAGAACATAAATCTTTGGTAAATGCCTCCATAATACTAAAGAGGAATAGATGATGTCAGTGTTTGCTGAAATAAAACTGCACAGAAGTTAACATCAGCTTTAATACTTCCAACAAACCCTTGCATTTGGCACTACCTGACAGTAATTCCTACTAATATTTCACCTTCCCAATTTTCTCTTGGGAAAGCAGAAAGGTTTTTATCTACTGTCAAATGCTGGAAAAATCAGAAACTCCCTCCTCCCACTTAGTACTTCGTGCTCCCATACTTCTCCATGGAGCGTGGTGATAACTTCTACCTGAAGCCAAGGAGCTCAGCTTTCTGGGTGCAGGAAGAGAGCAAAGAATTCATAAACATGAGAGTTAGCTGAGATTGTCAGAGTGGTTGAGCAAGTATCTGACAAACACAGTCTAACAGGCACTACTCTTCCACCATCTTTTGCAAACCACCATTCATGACTTGTCTTCCACTTCCCACCTTTTTAAATTATCCAGGAAGTGTAGAAAAGCTCTTTCATAATATAAGAGTAATTCCCACAGTGCCTCAGCACCACATGGCTCAACAACCCCATACAAACACGAGTGTCACAGGGCAAGCCCCAGACGCCTGCAGGGAGCACACAAGCTCAGAAGTGCAGAAGACAACCCTTTCAGTGCTTCCCACTGCGTGGTCACTGCAAAATCTCACCTTAAGAGCCAGAAGTAGGGAGTTACTTATGGGGGATAAGAGGACTAAGAAATACGAGACAGAGTAGCAGAAAAGTGGAAGCCCTGGCTCCTTTGTAACACGCCAAAAATCACAAAATCCATGAGGTAGAGAATATGAAGGTAGACTAAATGTCTACCTTAGTGACTAAAAAAAAAGGCTAGGGGAACTTTAGAGAAATATCCAAAAGAAAGATACAATAGAAATTCCAGCAGGTACAGGTACCAAGATACAGCACTCTTCCAGGACTTCACTACATGGATCACAGTATTACATACCTATCCCTTCTTACACATACATAACGATTTCACAGTTTTTTTCCATCTTGCTCTCTCATTCAGCATCAGATTTAATCTGCATCTTCACACAACACAGTTACCTAAAAACCACACTAAGAAGATTCACACTTCTACTTAAAAAATTGGCACAAAAAACCTGACTTCCCAGAAAAAGAGATTTTATTCAGACCCCGGGCTGATTAAAACATGAATCAAAGAGCTAATAGCTTACAGCAAGAAAAAAAACTACACACAGCATCTTCCTCCTTTCCCATCACACATTCCAGTATCACTTCTGTATAGAGTGCTCTATCTGGAAGAAAGATTTTACCTTGCACTAATTTCAGAGTCCCTGAGAGTCATGTTCAAATGCAAGACATGAAACTAAACAGAGGAAAAGAACCTGATCCAGTGAATACCATGCTGCTTTATTAGTTCTCAACAGACCATGACAGCTGAATGAGAAACCCTGTTGAAACTCAGTAAAAGCCCCTACCTCTCAAAATGCAGCTAGGGTAGAGTTATAGAGCTCAGCCCACCTGACAGCTCATGACTAGCAAGAAGGTGTTTCTGTTCTTCCCGAGCAACTCCTCTCTTCCTCTTATCTCCAGCACTGCACTCATCCAGTTCCTTCTTGATGTGACCCACCCCGACAGGTTTGCAGAAAACTAGCTTTTTCAGCTGGATTTTTTGTTGTTGTTGAATTACCGTATTGAGGGATCAGGCAGTTGTCACTGTCAGTGAAGGAAAGGCTGCAGGAGGGAGATTTCCCCCTTCAGCAGTAACAAGCTGCTCGATCAGCTTAGCAAGCTCAGACAAATCAGTCCAAGTCAAACAACAGAAGGAACCTCACATCTTTTCTACCTGATCTTGTCCCAGGTATCCCATCCTCAGATCAATGCTGCCACAGGAGCCAATAGTTGCGATGACACCAGCTCAACTACTTGATCCTATCTAAAGGCCCATGAACCTTCATCAAGCAATAGTTTCCCAAAGTACCTGATATTCTCACAACCATCTCTGAACTGGAAAAGAAAGCAAGAGACAAAGTAATCCCAGGCATACATACATAAAGGCCTCCCTCCACTGCATATTACAATCCTTTTCTAACATTATAATCCAATTTTCCAACAAACATAGCAAAAAAGATGAAGTAGTGACATCTCATACAACAGCTACTACAGTTCTTAGCTAAGGAAGCCCACAGAGCCTGACGACTCCTCAAAAAGAAATAAAACAGGTGTTAGTGTGGTCTTGTCAGTGACAGCTGTTCGCTGCAAAGAACTGAAATTCACCCACAGAGGACAAGCAGGCATGTTCTGCACAGCACTTCCGGGTGCAGCAGAATCCTCTTACAAAATAATCATTTCACCCTAATTCCCTCTGCTCCTTTCTGCCCTCAAAAGATAAGCATCAAAACTAGTTTTGCTTCAGATTTCCTCCATGGACAACATTATCTTATTTGAAAAGAGACCACCACGGCAATGGTGAAATTCTGCAAATATGAAGGAAATATTAAATGACCAGATGCAAGGGTGTACAATTTTATACTAATAAGGAAGCACCATGGTCTATTACAAAAAACATTGACAATAAAAATACAGAGCTGAGCTTCCTGAAGTGCTTGTTCATAGAATCACAGTATTTGCTTATGTTCTCAGAGCTCAGCTGTAAAGAGAACTATATGAAAATAGCAACTTACTTCCAGTACGTGTTAAGAATGCAGTTTCTCTTTTCCAATGTTTATATATCCAGTGTCTCACTTTCCAGCAGATCCTACACTATTGTTCAAAGTGCTCACAAAGTGCTCTTTCCTTACTGTCTTAAGCTGCACTAACAAGTGATGTGGTGACACAAGAAAAACCTACCAGGGACTACGAGGAAGGAGGAAGCAAAAGAAGCATCAAAGGAGAATCTTAATTAAATTGTTATTAACCTAACAGAAAAACTTCTTACAATCAAACATTTTTGATGGAAAGCTGTCTTTGAGTATGGTTAAAAAAATTCACAGGGCAAGGAGAAAGGGAAGGCAGGAAGGGAGTGACATCAAAAAAGGTCCTCTTAAGAAATCTGTATAGTCTAACAAAGCAAGTGACAACTGACTTCCTGAGGTCTCTCGTTTACTATTAACTTTGGTTTTAGAAGTAAAGCATTGAAAATTATATGCTTTTAGCTTGCGAGAGTCTCTGTCCAAAGGACAACAAGGAAGAACAATAAAATTAAAACACCCTAGAAAAAGATGAAGGTTTTTTCCTTATCTATGATTATCTATGAAAACAATATTATTTTTCATTCACTCTATTCAAAACATCCACCAGAAACTCTCAGAGCCAGTAAATTACAGATTTTCTAAAGCACCTGAGAGGATGCTTTCTTCTTTGCACTGCTGGTCTCTGAGCCTACAATAAAGGCAAAAAGGAGACTCAAGAATATTTTACTGAGTCCTTACCACACTGCAGTTCCATTATGATAAAAGCTCTATGCAGACATGGTCTCTTGTCCAAGCAAGCAAAATCAGATCCTTCCTTCAGGAAATGTTAAATGTTCCAGACACCTCTTTTCTGCTACCTAGCATAAGATTATGATATACACAACTAAAACACATAGTTGTCCCACCACCTCATCAGCAACAGTACACAAGCTTGTGTCACAAGCTCCAAGTTTCTTTAGATCCTTATAATGAAGTCTTATTGATTCACATGGCACTACAAGCAAAAAGAAAAAAAAAAGTCTGCCATCCAGATTTTCTTCTTTAGCCAGTCCCATTTATAACAACATGAGATGCTTTTCTAACTCCTAGGCCATGACACTCAGTCATCTGATCTTCTTTCTGAATTTCTTCAATTGCTCTGCTTTTTCTCATACAAGAACTTTTATTTTCACTTCCAGTGATGCACCCGCTTTTATTGCTTTCTCCCTTCACTGCATTTGTTAGTAAAAGGTAGCTCTTTAGTTCCTCTGGGGATATCAGGCAATATCCAATTCTTATATTTTTGTTTTTCTCTCGGAAAAGCATCTTTGAACATTCTCCCCACACTCAAAGAATATGTAGAAGAGTTCCCGTCGCTCCTCTGTCCATTCATTTTCATGGTTGTTTTTAAAAAAAAGGGCAGTTCAGGTGCTGAAACGCTGAGACCCTCGTCTATTCCACGTCCGCCAGCGTTATCGCGTTTCCGTGAACAGCCCACATTTGCTTTTCTTCAATCGTTATCTGCAACACACGCCTCGCTGACAGCAAAGGCTTTGTGCTCCCGCTTTGCGCCAGCACCTCGCACAGCGCTGCCCACCGTGGGCAGCGCACACAGAACGCTGGAAGGGACCACAGTGGGGCATCTGCTCCAACCTCCCTGCTCAAGGAGGCTCGCCCTAGAGCGCGTGGCACAGGATCGCGTGCAGACTGTTCTTAAACATCTCCAGCGAGGGAGACTCCGCAACCTCTCTGGGCAATCTGTTCCAGTGCTCGGTCACCCGCACAGCATCCCGGTAACACGGGAGGGGGCGGAGGAGGACCCGCACGCACCGCCTGGACACGCACACAGAGTATTAATGTCGCCTTTCGGCAAAGGCCGAGGCCTCACGTCAGCGGGGACCGCTCCGGGCGGCCGAGCGCCCGGCGCCGGCCCCGAGAACACTCGGGCCCCGAGCCCGCGGCGCCCCTCCTGCCGCCGGTGGCCGCTNAGTCTGGGACTGCCGGCTCCCCCTGCTCCCGTGGTCGGGCCGTGACAGCGCCCGGCGAGTGCCACATGGGCAGCCGGCCGGCCTGCAGCTCCTGCTGGGGAGCCGAGCGGGCGGGAGGTCCCCCCCTAAGCCCGTTCACTCCACCACCACCAGCACCCTGCCTGGCTTTAACGTCAACATTAAAAACGCCCTTAACATGCGTGTCACGTATCTGCGGCCACCCCGCCCGCTGGCGCCTGGCGCTGCCGGGCTGCTGCGAGCCGCTGTCACCGCCGCGCTGCGTTGCTTCACGAAGGGTTCCGGAGGGTCTGCACTCTGGTATTTGCTCAGAGTAAATTCTTGGAGCAGGTTTACGGCTGCGGAGCTGGGCTTTGGCACTTGGTTGGAATGCCAAGAAGAAAGGGTTGCCCTGAATGCTGTTCGATCAACTCCCTGTCAGAACTGGTTTGCGTAGGCAAAGAAATAAATTGTGAGCCTCGACTGCGTGTCAGGACTGCTCTCGCCTGCTTCAGGAATTCACCTTGCACGGCCAGGGAACTCAGTAATTTTCTGAAAGTGACAGCAATATGTTACAGGTGATGTTAATACGAATGTGCTTCATATATTCATGCATGCCTAGGTTTGGCATCACCATCCTGATTCTTGAAATCAGAAAAATCTACATGCAGACGTGTGCTAGTGCATCCTTCTCACATCCTTATGCCTCTCCCTGGTGCATTGGCCTCCTACTCTCTGACCTTTGCTGCCTTTTCTGCTGAGGACTGTGTAATTGCATTTCACTTATCCGTCCCAGGGTCTGTTGTCTACCTTGGTGGCATATTGGCTATGTAAAACTTAAACCAGGCTGCCTGCAAGGATTACACGGATGGACAGAGCCAGATCTTGGGAATACTTCAAACAGCAGGATCCCAGGACCCACCTGCCAAAGTAAGTTTAGATACACACGAGGTAACAGAGATTAAGTCTTGCAAATACAAACTTCTATCTGCCTGCACACCCTGCTTCTCATACTCTTTCCCACGGCATCTACTTATGGCCACATTTCTTATTTTTTTCCCTTGGCACCTGCTTTTGGCTGTTGTTCATGTTTGTGCTCACCTTGTTGACAGGGAGAAACCTATCCCTGTCAGATGGGTACTCGGCTAAACAGACCTCTAGTCCAAGCCAAGACACCAACTTCCCTGCAAGGACCAGCTGTGTAGACCCCAAGACAGTGCCTTTCTCTGGGAGTTAAGCACCTAGGCAACATTTCCGTATTCAAAAGTGCCTTAAATCTCTTGAGAAAAGCAGTCCTAGGCAAGTGTTAGCAGTATTTCAATAAACCAGGAAGGGCAAGGAGCCTTACGCACTGCTTTGCTGCTAAGCAAGATTACACAGCACAGTCACAGAGCTGCAGGTGTGGGAGCCTCAGTGACACCCCATGTTCCCACTTAGGTGCCCATCCTTGAGAAGCTCAGAGAGATAAGTGGCTTTCAAAGGCACCCAGGCCTTTTCAGTGGCCACAGAGGACTTAGGGGAAAGTGGTTCAATCAATGCCCTGGAGTTTAGATGTCAGTTAGTTGCTAATTCAGGCAGACTAAATCCTACTTTTAAGCCAGTTTATTTTAAACTCCTGGAGAACGTGGTAAGATTCAGTCCTGCCCATCTCATCTGGCACTGCAGCTACTGGAGAGGAAAGTGAGTCAAGATTCCCAAACCCAGGCTCAGGAAGTCCCTGCCCTAATAATGCTCACACAAATCTTCTCTACTTCCTGCAGCCAAGAAGAAAGAGAAGTCTCTTCTACCTCGGAACCAGGACTTCCTGTTTACTGAAAAAGAAGAGATATCACTACTTTATCCTTCTTTCAGATCTTACAGTTGCCAAAGGAAGAATGCATGCGTGTGTCCCTTCTCACCGCTGACAGCATCCTGAAGACAGAGGTTTCTATTGGCTTCTCCTGTGAAACTCCAGCCTGCCAATACCCCCTGTATTTGCTGTTCCCTCTGCTGCTGCCCAGTTTTCCTCAGCAGTAGATGCAGGACAGAGCAAACACAGTGCTTGACATTTGCACATGACCTACGGTTTCTCAAGGAGACGGGTGAAGCTAAGCAGGCTGTACATAGCCTTGTGTGATTGTACAGCAAAGCTGTAACAGCAGCAGTGAAAATGAAGTCAATGGCCAACAGCATTAGATTTTACAGTGCAAAGAAAATGAGCATTTCAGATTGGTAACATAAGTTTTACTGAAAATAAGAGTTTTCAGAAGAAAATTGGACATTACACACAAACATCTGAGTGAATCTTCATAAGGCATTTACTAAAATCTTTAGAAGGGAAGTATGCCATAGCCTAAATTGAAGTGCACTGAGCAGTTACCATGTGTGCTAAAAAAAGATTATAAACTGTTGGGACTAAAAATACTGTTGAGTAAGATAAGTAGGAGCAATTAAAGATTTTATCAGAATGATAATGTTTTTCTCACTTGAATGCTTCAAAGTACAACCTGTCTTTCAGCCATGCAGATTTTTTTTTTAATTACAATGATTAAAGATCCTGCTCAGATATAACACTTTGCCTGCTCTTCAATTTCAAATCAAGGTTTTTCAGTAAAGTACTAAGCATTCTGAATTAATTTACATCAATATAACTTTGCAGCACCTCCATGAAAGTGAGTAGAATGACACCAGTTCGTACCAGAATAACTTCAAATCAAGTCTGGTTCTTCTTATCATCATTGGTTCACTGATGGCTCCCCCTGTCCTACTAACAGTACTTGAATCTTACTTGAAATCTATGAAGTCATTCAGCAGAATTCTTCCTGGGTTTCTACTATAATTCTTTCTCTTCTGCATAGATGGAGAAGATAATAAGATGGAAAACAAGCAAGAAGCAAGAATACAAGTGGTATTTCCCTACTGTTCTCCTGAAGAATAGAGCAAGCCCACAGCACTGAGACCTGCACAGATCACACTGGTGCTCAAATTCTTCAGTATGTGGTATTAATGTTCACAGAGAGTGGATTGAGGTCAATGCTTCCAAAATTTTAATGTTCAGTGAGCCACTGTCCATTCCTGGAACTTCTTAAGTACTCACTAGACATTTTTCCTAAAGCTCCATCTACTCTCATCATATCTGGTTCAGCTGAAAGCCTTGCGAAAGTAACGTAAGGTCTAGATTTTGTTAGCCACTTCTACAGTCTCATTTTCTCTCCTTTCCAATGAGTATGTATCTGTCTAGGAAAATGTGCTTTTGTTTTAATGATATAATAAAAATATTTAAAACTGTGGAGTAATTAATATAATATGTGAGTTGTCTTGAGTCCATGATCTTAAATCAGAATGGTTTGTGGAAAGGGCATTTTTGTCAGCTGAGATGAGCAGCCTTTCAGCAGGGAATGAATAACGGTCTGTTTTCCTAGGAGAGCACATTACTCCCTTATTCCTATACTACTTTAAAAAATCAAAAGAGTGAATAAAATAGAAAAAGAGTTTTGCACTTAGGGAACCAAGGAATGGTCTAAGTGATTTGTTAAAAAAATATGCTAGTCTAGGTGTGGGTCTATCTATATCATGAGCAGAAACAGTCTGTGAGTATCTACTCACTTCCCGATCATTGTTGGAGGAGTTAGCTGTTGAATGAATGCAAGGACGAAGAAATACAGGCTGAACACCCTTCATGTTTGCATTCTTCATGTTTGACTACAGTGAAAGACCAGAGACAAAAGAAAAACACCGTCTAGTCGGTAGAAAGCAAGGGTGAAATTAAATGCTTCCAGAAGTGGCTTAAAGCACAGGAGTTGTGGAAAGTCTCCCTAGTTATTTGTAATCCTTGTTTAGGTTTGCATACTGCAAGCAGGACTTGATTTCCAGTGATGCTTGATTTTTCATTGCAGTTATTCCTGGTCAGCACACTCTGACATCAGGATGTTTTATTGATGGTTCTAGGGCCCATTTCCAGAACAGAAGAGGAGGTAGCCAGATAGCCTGGTGGAAACACATTGTATGACCCCTAAATTTGCTCAATGTCTAATCTAGATGAAGAAATTAAAAATTACTTGCATCATCAGTTTTGAATCAGTGAGTCTACTTTGACCAGTCTTGGCTTTTCCATTTAGAAGGAACTAAAGTTTAAAGTTCACACAAAAACAGCTGAGGTAAATCACTAATCGCAATGTATGTTGAACTAGAATTAAATTGCCTTCAGTGCAGCGAGTTTGGATGATGTAAGAAAACTTGATTAATGCAGAAATTATTTAAGCTAGAATAATTCCTACTACAAAGAATGAGAGAAGCCTAATGAGAAATGCAAATGGTTTAAAAACATATATACAGGACTTTGAGTCTCAATTTGCACCTTCTCACGGCTCGTAAATGTATGAATTGCACCAGATCATAGTCTCTTACAGTTACACACTGTCATGTGTCTAAAGACTCACACCTGTTCTTCACGAAGCAGTCAGGCAAAGGACGTGTTCTTGAAGTGAATCATTTCAAGTGGTGAAACTGAGATGAAACCTCATTAAAAGCATGTCAGGCTGCAGTTTTCACATGTCCCTATTAGGCCCACCATTGTCTTTAGCTGAATCTACAACCCATGCAAAAATAGTATTGTCCTAATCCACTGCAAAAAGCGTATCTGCAGTTCTAAATAACAGACATGCTTTATACTTACCTTTTCCCAATCAGCTCTATGAAATTGCCTAATTCATAGAAAGAAATACTATTTTTTAGAACTTCTTTTTCGTTCTGGTTCATAGGAAAAGTCCTAGCAGATTTTCATTTTCACCTGTTATGCATCATTTCTGAATTTTTGCACTGCTCTTCTTGAAAAATTAAGGTTGTACTTTGGAATTTAGAATGGTTAGATATTTTATAAAGGGCAAACAGTACAAAAAGAGGTAATTCAAAAAAGCATGCAGAGGCCCCTGAAAGTGACCTTGTTGCCATATGTGCATTTCTGTCATAATTTGCTTCTCCATTCATATCCTAATAAAGGTTATTCCCAAGAATTTGTCAGGATAACAATCTGTCTTTTAAAGGAGCATATCATCAGAATGATAGATCTGGGAACTGCAGGTCCAAACTCCATCAACTGTATGGCTGGGGCAATAGGAGTATATATCTGTTTGGATAAAGCTTAGCCAAGCTTTCATGTTGAATCCTTTCACCCTGTTTCTCACAATCCTGGTGTATTTCTCCTTTTCCCACTTGCAAGAAAGAAAACCCTTTTTATTTTGTCTGGACACAGTTGGAACCATCTGATACTGCTCACTGTTTTAGTGACAGCTAAACTTTCTTCATTGCTGTTCAGTTTGTCGCATGGGGACAGTTTCTGGTTTTGTTTCAATGCGAATACCTCCATTCTTTTTCATTGTTTCAGTTTCCTGTTGGGTGCCAGTCCCACCTTCAAAATGGCCAGTGTGGGTCACAGCAGACCTATTCAGCCCAGCATCAGCTGCCTGCAGAAGGCTACATGATCAGGACAAGTATATGGTGACACAGTACCTGTTCCAGTTTGCAGCAGTCTGCAGTTCAGTAACATCCCGGGACAGATGTGGTGTCTTCATGGTCTACAGACTTTGATTCACTTTTCTTCCATTGATTTGTCCAGTAGCCGTTGTAGCCCCCAAAAGCCTCTGGCACCCACCAAGTCCTGCAGTGTTCTAGAGTTGAATTACATGTCTGGCAAAAAAGCATCTCTTTTAATTTGTTTTGGACTCTTTACCTGCCTATTTCTCTTAGTTTCCTCTAGTTCTTCTGCTGGGTGAAGGAGGGAATAATGACTCTTTAGCTCCTCTCTCTACACTGCTCATGTTTTTAAGACTCCTTGTCAAATCTCCCATCTGCTTCTTTTGTTCCACTCTGAAGAGTCCCTGGTTATTTAATCATTCACTGTGTACCATTTGTTCAGCTTTCTTGCCCTTTATAAAACTGTGTCATAACTCAGGGATCTCTTCTGCCTGAGCAATAGGACTTCTCTCTTCAGCACTTCTCTTTCTGCACACCATGTTAGGATTCTTTTGACAACACTGATTTTTTTCTGCCATTTTAACCAAATAATTCATAGCATGAAATCCTTTTTTTTTCTGGCTGACTTTCATTTTTGCTACCTAGAGGAACTTGCCATCAGGAAATTCTCTCACCTCAGACTAGGCTTCTTTTTTCAGATAGGTTCTATGTCAACACAATTCCAGGGGAAGATTTCTGAGACTTCACTGGGGACTTCCCTCTCCTCCCTCCTCCCAAAAACCTCCATTGATCTGTGAGATATTTTTTTCTATAAAAGTTATATCAATTTTTCTTCATAATATCATATATATTTATATACTTGCTAATTACGTTATATATTATATTTTCTACCAATTTGTTCAATATTTCTGCAACCTTTTTTTAAGGCTTGACCTTTTTAAATTTCATGAGTTTAATATAGTCAGTGTGGCATTAGAAAGATTCAGCAGCACAACTTTGTCTTTCACTAAAATACTCACTCTATATTGATTAGTTTTTGCTGATGGGTTTTTTAAAGAAAAATAGATAATGCAGGTCAACCACACGAACCTATTAATCACAAGATTATGAATAAATTATGAGGCAAACATTACAATTTTCTGGCAAACTGACTATGATTTTTACCCATGTAG
Organism: Aleadryas rufinucha; assembly: GCA_013397815.1. Classification (NCBI taxonomy): domain Eukaryota; kingdom Metazoa; phylum Chordata; class Aves; order Passeriformes; genus Aleadryas; species Aleadryas rufinucha. The sequence continues at coordinate 171,745 of VZTH01010764.1, forward strand.
TAATGCTACATAAAAACAAATAAAGAAAGTTGTTTAAAATATTTCTGCTTCTGCATAAGACTGATACTGCATTTCTCCCTGTGATTTCTGATTATCAATCTAATAGTTCTAATTTCTTAGTGACTTTTCTTTGCTGGAAAAGAAAAGGTAATTCAGCAAAGATAAATGTTTAATATTTCCAAACACTTTTTTTCTGAGCATTGGGTATCTTCATCTTCAGAAGCAGTAACCTACCTCTGTGCATGGAATGCTAAGCAGCATTCAGGGAGCTCTTCAGCTGCTGATAAAGCAGACATAGAGCAATCACAAGGGTGCTTTCAAACACTCCTCTGGTGCTGGGATGGCTCATGGCTGCCTGTTCCCCCATGCAGGAGGCAGAGGCGTGGTTTCAGGGTGAGGTGAGGGGCTGGTTCAGTGCCTGTTCCCCACCAGTCACCGTGTTTGTGGGTGCTCGTGTCAGCATTGCAAACAGGACGTTTACCTAGAGCTGCTCTAATGGGGACAAACTGCTCCCCTCAGCCCAGCAGCCCCAGATATTTAGAGATGTTTGGTTCCCTGTTGGTACATTTGCCAGCTTCAGGTTATCCACAAACGTGAAACCGTGCTGCAATCAAGGAGCCCAAGCGGTTAAAGCCTCTTTGGTGTGGCGGACGATGGCTGAAATTTAAGTACAGGGAGGCCTGGCAGATTGTCTGTACCACACTCACCCAAACCCATGATGGCAAGTGCCGTGTGCTTATGGTGGTGGAAGCAACCACAGGAGGGCTGCAAACACACCCTGTGCTCCATGCCACCACCCGAAACACTATCCTGAACCTTGAAAAGCAAGACTTATGGTGATGTGGTACTCCAGAAAGAGCTGAATCAGACGATGGAACTAATTTTTGAGACAATGTTATAGACACTTGGGCTAAAGACCATGACATTGAGTGGTTGTATCACATTTTCTGCTGTGCACCAGCCCCTGGAAAGATCCAACGATGTAATGGTCTGTTAAAGACTACACTGACAGCAGTGGGTAGTGGGAGGTTCAAACATTGGGGTACACATTTAGCAAAAGCCACCTGGTTAGTCAACACCAGAGGGCCAATCGGGACGGCCCTGCCCAGTCAAAACTTTTACATACTGTAGAAGGGGATAAGGTTCCTGTAGTACACATTAAAAACATGCTGGGGGAAATCTGGATTATTCCTACTTTAGGCAAAGGCAAATCCATCCATGGGATTGCTTTTGCTGAAAGACATGGATGCACTTGGTGGGTGTTGTGGCAGGATGCAGAAGTCCAGTGTGCCTCAAAGGGATTTGACTTTGGGTGAAAATAGACAATTAATTACACTGTGTTGTGTTAATAACTACCCAGTGGCATTATTACCACTTCTATTGCGGCTGTGTGTGCATCACCTCACTGAGCATGTCACGGCATCAATCTTAACCACAAGGATCTGAGCCTGACTTTCCTCTGACTGTCACGCTCACACCAATGAAGAATGAACTTTGATAAAACTGAACAAGGCCAGCAGTGCTGGAATCAGAACTGACTTAAATGTGCAGCATGCAACAATCCAACATCTCACACCATCTTTCCTGCTTGAGGGATTGTTATCAAGGATGAAGGCCAAAGTCATGGAGTAAATGAATTCAACACACTTGGGTGTGTGTGTATGTGTGTGTGTATGTGGACGTTTTATGAACATTTGACAGAGGTGTGCCATAGACTAAAAGAATGATGTTTGTATGTATATCTATCAAAACAGATAAATAGGGAAGGTGATGGGATATTGGGGAGTGTTAAACTTGGCATGATATAATGGTATGGAATAAGGGGTGGATATCGTCTTGGTTTCAGTTAAGGTAGAGTTAATTCCTTCTCAGAAGCTGTTACAGTGCTGTGTTTTGGATTTGTAATGAGAATGGTGTTGAAAACACACTGATGTTTTGGTTTTTTGCTAAGTCATTTATTCCTGATCAAGGACTTTTGTTTTTTCCTTGTTTCTTGCTCTGTCAGTGAGGAGGTATGTAAAAGAAACTGGGAGGGAGCACAGCTGGGACAGTTGATCTGAACTGACCGAAGGGATATTCCACACCACAGAATGTCATGCTCAGTATTTAAACTGGGGGAGTTACCTGGAAGGACAGCCAATATGGGTTCAGGAAGGGGGGTCATTGGTCAGCAGAGGGTGAGCAATTGCACAGTGCATCATTTTGTGCTTTTTCTCTTTACTATTATCTTTTTTTTTTTTAATTTATTTTCAATTATTAAAATATTCTTATCTCAACATAAAAGTTTTACTTGGATTCTCCTCCTCATTCCATTGAGCATTGAGAGAGAGGCTATGTGGTGTTTCATCTCCAGCTGGACTTAAAACCACAACACAGTTTCAGCTCTGGCACAGTGGGGGAATCTGACAAGAAGAATGATGATCCTGGGCAAGCTAAAGGGTGCAAAAGAGCCAGCATGGTTGGTATGCAGGGTTTGCATTGCCTGCTTTGGAATAAACCCAGCACATGAAGTGGACTCTGCAACAACACTCAGTCATTGTGCTTTTCTGCTTTTCTGTCTCCAAATTAGCATTTTTGGGCAGGCACTAGCTCTGAAGACACAACAGAGCACAAAATATGCTCATTTCAGGCACTGTCCTTCCTCACAAGGAGCAGGAGTTGGTTCCTCAGCCAGAACCTTTCTTACAGCGTTCTGTCAGTTCACCTCCATGCTCCTCTTACTACGTTTTCTGTTCTTTCTCCAAGTGTGTTGAGCATTGCTCCAAGCCATGGATTTACTGCTATAACGTAGTGATCAGAAAGAGAAAATACCATTGATTCAAGTCAAGAGAGTGAGTCAGTTTTGCAGTTTTATGTAACTCATCAGAGCTCTGTAGTTATTTAGTTGCATTGAATAATTCAGTGGGTAGGCTGTCTGAAGTGCAGCAGCCTCTTTGTTTCCTATGAAGGTGAGGGTGATGCATGCTTGTAGGGCTTCAGACATCTATTCAGCAACTGGCACAGACTTTTTCAGAAACACATGCATTTGTACATTCAGAGACTAGCTCCCAGCACCCATCCAGGCCCTCTGCCAAATATTCTCATTTTCACAGTATAAGGCAAAATCCTGTTCGCAGTTTTGTCAGCATTACTCTACTGCTGTCAGCAGAGTCATTCCACAGTCACACTGGTGCAAATGGGTTTGATACAATCTTTAGTGTTTCCCCAACCCGGCACACATCATCCTAAACCTTCTGCCCCACCTGATCAGTGTTTCTCCCCTGCCTGCTGACCTGGCATACAAGCTGATGCACAGTTGCCAAACCACAAATATCAGTCCCCAGAAAAACACCAAAACTTGCGTGACTCAGGTGTTAATCATCCCTGAGTCCTCATGCCAGACCTCACCAGAGACTTCCCTGCTGACCTGCACCCCAGGCAAATGCCCCAGCCACCTCCACTCAGGTTAATTTTCCTTCACATCCTCACACACCACTATTACCACTCCATGGCAAGTGGAATGACCCTCCCTGGAGAGCTTTCTTCCTCTCAACTATCTTTCCCATTTCATTGCAGCTTCTCTTTCCCTTAAAATTAGATATCATCATAAGGAATAAAAACTGTTTAAAAACCTGTAGAGCATACCTGGTTTCCTCAGAGAGTTGCTACTAAAAAGCAAAAGGGCCGCGAGACAGAATTACATGGGCATCCTCCTCCTGGGCTGTCCTCTGTTAGCATTTGACATGGACCCAGCCAGGGGGAGGCTGCTGCATCTGCACATAATGCTGCAGTGGAACCTTGGATTTTCTGTCAGACTGCTGGATGAAATCACAGCTTCCTTGCTGGTCTGCTCTGGCTCCCGTTCAGCTTCACACAAGCAGCCTGTCCTGCAGAGGCTTGGAATTCAAAAGTCGCTTTGGTTTGTTTTTCTTTGAGTTGGTTATACTGCTGTGTCTGCAGTGCTGCTGGAGAAAAAAAAACGCATAGGAAAGGAAGGAAAGAAAAAGGATTCCTGCAGGCTTTTACTGTCAGTGGTGCAGGAGGATGAGTAAACAGTGCAGACAGCTAAAAAGATTGTGCTAAGTGGTGCAAGAGTCTAAAAGCTTTCCAATGTGCTATTCCATTGTGTTTGCTTGTGTATTGTGTATAGGCATATAAAGAGGGAAGAGTTTGGCCTTAAGGCCATATTCATGATCTGAGATCCCTGAAAAACTCAAAACTCTGTCCTGTTCTGCCAAAAAGCCTCTCAATAAGCAATCTGAGCTGATCTGCAAAAATTGTTTCTGGTCTCCAGCTGATGTCATTTCTCCAGGTACAACATTAACAAAATTAAAAAAAAAAAAGGAGAAGGGTGATCCACCTATGCAATTCAAAGTCTATGTACACCTTTCAGAGCCTGTAGTTTTAGATGACTCCTTTTGAATTTCCAACTGCAAGGACAGCAAAGCCAGGATCCCCTTATTCTAGTCACACTAAAGAAATTATATTTGTTCTAAAATACCAGATTACTTGATCTAAATGTGAGTGATCCCAACTGCATAGGCATCAACTCTCTTATGGCTAATACTGCTGAGCAGATTTCAGCAAAATGTGAAGACATCCAGAGCCACAAACCCTTTAATACAGTGATCTGCCTCAGCACTGTGAGTGTGCTAAAGTTTTAAAAAACACTGAAGTCACTAAATCTTGATGCACCTCCCTGAAACTGTCAGTGTAATATTTGAGGGTTTCATGAAGAGTTTGATGGTTGAGACTGCTTCTTTTAGCTTTCCTAACATATATCATTGTGCCGATCTGCCTATTAGTCTTAATGCACTGAATCACCTTTATGGCGTCTCCTGTCAGTATAATATGGACTTGGGATTTGCCTGGAGTATTTGCTGGGTGTATTAGTTTTTTACTTTCTGCACAGTCACAGCTATATCTCAGGGCACAGTTTCACTAAGCCCAGGTGCTGGAACAGGAGCGCTCATTCTTGTCTGATCTTGCAGTCAGCTGGATCAGCCCACTGACCCAGCTGAAAAACAATCTGCTATTTTTCTAGGGCAAGTTTTCAACTGGATCAGCTTGCTGATGTCTTCGATGGCATAGTCACGAGTACTTTGCCAACACAAGGGAGAAGGAGGACATGCAAGATGAAGGCCAGTGCCATCCATTTTGATTTCAGTCTGCATGAACATCTCTTAAGCCTCACCATGAAGGCAAAGTTCACCACACACTCAAACAGCACAGATCCTGGCTAAGCGCAGTTCTATCATGCTTGAGTCTGTATTTATAGTCACCAGAACTACACCACCTTAACTTCAGAGGATTTACTCCAAAATTATAGTTGTCTGAGGGGTAACTCAGGCAATCTCTGTACAAGGAGCAGCTGGTATGAAGGAAGAAGATACAGATCACCACCAGTGCAATGTTGTTGAAAACATTTAATCACTATTTAATTTGACTTCTCAGCTTTGCTAAGCTTTTGGAAATTTTCCAGATGTAAAAGTCCTTTCTTTTCTTATACCAAGAGGAAGCTTCTTCTGAATTTCAAGGAGACAAAATGCAGAACAGGACGCTATGAAATACTACGGCAAAAATTTCTGTCTGACACAGAGACCTAAAACAATTCCTATATTGGTGCTGTAGTACCTTCATGTCAAAAGGTGACCAGGAAATCTGTTTGCACATCTGTCTGGGCATTTCTAAATATTTTGATGGCATTTAGAGTTTTGCTTGGAAGCCAGACATCTGCAGCTAGTAAATGAATCTTGATGTTTTTCTTACCAAACTTCTCCTTACAATAAATTCGACATGCAGTCAAAACAAAAATTCTTATATAGTAAATGGGGAGAGATAGTAACCTCCAGAAGGCAACTCAGTCCATCCAGTAGGTATGTATATGTGGGGTGAACTGAACCCTAACAATGCCCCTCTCCCTTCCTCACCACTGAAGGTAAAAGAAGCCAAGGCCTTAAACTGAAGAAGGAAAAGAACTCCTCTGGACTCACTAAAGGATGGATCTGAACCTAAAAAAACCCCTGGATTTATGAGGATGAAGTGGGCTGTCAGAGTAATCTAGAGCTGTGTGTGTCAGGTGCTGCCTAAGCAAGGCACAGGTGTGTCAGAAACATGTGCAAGCCTGTTTTATTCTAACTTCTTGAACTATCATTAACTTTTGGAACTCAAGCTGCTGGGAGGTGCCAGGGCCAATGCAGTTGTATGGGCGTGGGGAGAGGGGTCTCTTCTCAGGTAGGTGACTGCTGTGGGCAGAGGAAGCACACACTGAGCAGGAGTGCAGAGCTCCAAAGCCAGGACAGAGGTTAGATCCTGCTCACCCTGTGTGCCCACCATACTGGAAGACAAGCACAAACACTTGATGAAGGTCCAGAAGTCTGCAGCACTTGAAAGCCTGGAAATGCTCTTCTGGCAGGAGGGAGAGTGTCAGGCTTACAAGTCTTTATGCACGTTGTACAAAGTCAATTTGTCACTTGCTGGCTCCAGTTCAGGTAGGACATAAATCTTACAGTGAGCAAAATTTTAAACAGACATTTCTGCTCAGACAAGAAGAGAAGTGTGTGTAATTTGGGAGTGGAAAAGACTCAATGCTGCATGCACTCAGTGCTGAAGCAGTACCATTTCCAGGGCCTGCGTGTGTCACAGCTGATGGCAGTGGAGCCTGAGTGATGGAAACGGCTTCCTCCAGGCAGAGCAGGTTTGTTGCTATGCTATTTCTGAGCCCTCTGCTTACTTCTGTTACTGGAAAGGACTTACATTTGTTTCTAAATTGGTATCTATTGATTAGCACTTAGTAACTGGCTGCACAGCTTAATATAATGATCATAGCTCTTGCTTCTCTTGTTATTTCTGATGCACAGAAGACTGCTCTTTCTTTTTTTAGTTGCAGGATGTTCTTGTTAGCTCAGCTTAGCACTGTGCATACTTCGCAATCCACGGTATTTGGGATTTTCTTTTGAAGCATTTTAAATTGGCAATGAAGAGAAAACAAAATACATAATACTCATTTTAAATGGAGTTGTGACTATACACCAAAACATTATTGAGGTGTGAAATACCACATAGCTCATCAGTTTTTACTGCACTAGGTATTTCGTTGGCTCTCTCTATTACAAAAAACACTTGGATTTGCCACAAGTATATTAATTACACTTACAACCTATACTGTTTGTACACCTATACTTTGGCTGAAAAATTAAATTAATCAGAGGAGTCTGTTATGATTTGCCTTTAAAAGATACTCATTGCAAGTACCACATTAAAAAATTGCCATTACCTGACCAGCTACTGGATTCTCTCTGTATTAGTTTCCTGACTGGGGCATTATATGTTTCGTATAACATATAACTCTAAATAACTTTTACTTATCTCATGCATTCCAGCTCCTTTCATGAGGAAAACCTGGTATCAGATGTCAATTATTGGTTACAGGAATTTATTCAAGCATTTTCTTCAGCAATTTCTACTAACTTCCATCCTGATAAGAGAGTTAATTGAAAACACAAGTAATACTACATGTGGTTACCCAAGAGGCCAAAAGCAACTCTCACCAATATTTGCTGTAGTTGTTCAGTCAGGTGCTCACCAAGATGGCAACAATAGCTCCAGTGTAGTCCAGTGGAAGGAGGTTATGTGAACCAATATTGCATGCAGTGTGTCCTCTCATGTGATATTCATGCCCTAGCCCTATCCACAATAGCTCTCTAACATCTGCTTTACCACAGACTGGCTTAGGTTATGGCTCTTCAGGACTTGTTGGGGAAGAGGATCAGACTAAGTTCCTGTTGAGGTTTTTGGGGAGCTCATCTATCAGCGTTTCCAGGAGTGCTGCTGTACCATTCACCTCTGCTTCCAAACACTGCAGCAATGCCCACTGCAGGTCTCCCAGCCACAAGCCAATGTCTGGGCAATAATGCCTAGGATAAAATAGAAGTTTCCAGATGGCCACCACTGTGATCCTTTGCCGACTGGCAGATCTGAAGTTCAGTGATGCCAAACTCCTGATGAAGGCACAGATACACTCATTTCCCCATCCAGCAGTTCTGCAGTTGCTAGTCTTCATTTTGCGATCCAAGAACATCAGTTTTTGGTCAGAGTCTGGATCTAAAAGAGATCACAAAGAATTGTTTCGGATGCAGCATGGAGCCATCCCGGCAGGCTGCTTCTAGAAGGTGTCTGATGACAACATCATGAAATTTGGGAGCCGTCTTTGAGACTTTGGCTCTTCCTACACAGTCCTGTCATGTCCTGAAATAAACTCAGACATGTCTCAGCTATTCATGACCAATAGGAAATGAAAGCTGATCATCACCTTCTTTTCTAAGAAAAGAAATTTAAACTGGTGTTGGCCCTAGGGGACTGAGTGGAGTAGCCCAGCAGACTATATATTACATCCTCTCCCACTGTACAACAAGGCCCCTGTTTGAAAACTTAGAAGAAGCTATGCTTCAGGTGTCTGGGACTGGTGTCCAAGTCACCATGACTATAGACAGAACTGATATGGACACAATGGAGACAGAAGAGAGACCCTTGCATCTGGAATAATGTCTCTACAATGCGTAGGTGAGATCAGTTTTGCTCACACTGGTGCTGCCTTACCAGGTCAGTTCTTGAATACATATTTTTCACAAGGTGATGCTGGAGACCAGAGGTTCTCCCCTATGGCACGCACTCTACGTACCAGCTGCTTTAACACATCCTACTTGTACTGAACATGCTCAGGAAATCCTGCTCTAATACTTTGGATGCCACCAGAAGCGTCACCTCAGTAGCACAAATGCTGTCCCAGCCAGTGATAGCTATGCTAGGCCCTTTAAGAAAGCTATATGTCTGTTCCTGTTAACACAAAATCTCTAGGAGATGAATGAGAAAGATTACAAAAATTAGAAGATAATACTAATATAGGCAGCTGATGCTCTTTTAGCAGCAACATACAACAATTTTTAGTCATCCTTCAGAGGATTCTAATCTACATCTTAGCAGGATGGTAAAACAAAACCACAAGCACAGGATATACAAATTACTCATCCCAGGGGGTTCTGCTTCTTCAGCTGCAGTGTAATGTTCCACCTAAAACACAAAAACGCAGAATGTAATTTAAGAGTCAAGAAAGGCTGGCAATGGTATCTTTGGCTCTGTGCTCCACTGCTCTCACAACAGCCTCCCTCCCAACAGCATAACAGCTCCTACATTCTGCTTGTACAGCTGTAAGAGAAACACAGTGCAACTCAGCCACAGGTGGAAGCTGTCATTGCAATAAAATGGCCTGAATCAAACCATGCACCTACATTCAGGGAGATTTTGAAAGGAGATGCTAAGAAAGTTCCCTTCCTTAACTTCACTGTGACCGAAAATAAAAGCAAACATCACATATCCTTAATATTTAAACACTTCCCAACAAAAGAGAGACATTTTTGTTTCATTTCAGTCTGATTTTTGTTGCTGTTTTTTATTACTAAAAGAGGAGAAAGGATGGTCTTGTGATTATAATCACAGGCTACAAGTCAGGAGATCAACATTAAGCTTTTCAAAATTTTTCTCAGTAGTTTTGGTCTCTGTTTGCCCTAGGAAAAAGTGAGTGACGTGCTTCCTTAGCTTACAGGATTGTAAGAACTTTTAAGAGTAAAACCCAGAAATGCTGGATTTAAAGTCTGGTGATCAGATCAAATTTTGGTTAACTAGGGCTAGTTACATTGCCAGCAGAAAATCTGACTAAATAAGTGCTCTGTACATGTCTAAATCAGTGTGGCTGCTTGTCTTAAAAGCAAGCTTGGAGCAAGCATTCAGTGCTGTACTGATTGACCCATGGCTCACCTACAAGATGCTGTTTTCACATCATGACCACATAAACACAAAAAGCCAGTTGCCAAATACATTACAGGCTGAGCTTTTCTGTAGCTATGTGACATGGAAACATCATGTAGTGTTACTCATGCAATCTTGTCAATCTATCTCTTACATTTACAGTGCAGTAGCACCTGAAGTGTGGCCTTGGTTCAGGGTCCCATTGGGCCAGGTGGGGTACAAATAAATGGCCTTCTTTGATAAAGCAGGTTTTGAAGCTAGAGAAGATCTTGCTGCACTCACTGCAGAATTATGTGCTTCATCTGACAGTGTGGGAATCGTAGAATCATAGAACAACTCGGGTTGGAATGGATCTTAAAGATCATCTTTTTCCACCCCCCGCTACCATGGGCTTTCACTAGACCAGCTCTACGAGGAGAAGTTTACTGGGAGAGAAGCAAATACAGCAAGATAAAGCAGAAAATGCTGCTGCTTATAACAGCATTACCAGTCAGAAAGTAGACAGCCCTAGGAATGAATTCTGGCTGCCTCAAGCTCTTGGAAACTTCTGAGGGCAGGCCGTGGCAGGAAATAAAAAAGCACATTGAATAAATCACTTGATGCTCTGATTAAGAGGCATGGGACTGTGTATCATGTGATAGTTAAAGCCGTAAGCTCCAGCCTTGAAGATATTATTTGGTACACGAGCAGTCTGAATGGGCAGATGGTATTCATGAACAGGATTACTATTTCTAGCAAAACAGGTCAAACCAAGTCATGTAGAAATTGAATTAAAATGTAGATTGTTATCTCTGAAGGTGTGTGACTTTTAAAAGAGAGCTAATGAATCGGGCTCATTATAATGGCATGATTTTCAACAACAAAAACATTCCGTATTGTAGAGAAAAGTTTTGCTTTTGTTTCCTTTCTGTCAGCTAACTACACACTCATTTTCCAGCATGAAATTTGCCTCCAAATAGGAATGGAGCTATAGTACAGTGCAACTGACTAGTACTGACCAAAAGTATTCATTTCCCTACACTACAGAATAAGGCCACAGGCCGAGTGACATCATATCGTGAGTGAGAGCAAACGCTGCACACAAAGTGTGGTTCACCGACAATAATGCCTATCTTTATAAATAGTACCCAGACTCACTTCCCCACGGCTTTTCTGTTAGCAGGCACCTTCATGGGTTTCTGGCTGCTCTGAGCCAGGGCTTAAAGCAGGTTGCACAGGCAGCTCTGGGATGAAACTTGCTGCCCTGCAAAGGTACAGAATCACTAAGATCAACCATGTGGCAGAGGTGCCCACATTACTTCCTATGGCAACCTCCGATTGCCGGCTAGACTGAAGTAAAGGTTAGGAGGAACTGCTTTTGCAAACAGAGGTTCCAGAAGCCTTTCAAAACTCCTGTCTCCTCACAATGAAGTGACGGCGATTCCTGGGTAACAGCAAGAGCCAGGCAGCTGCTTGCAGGGGCAGGATGGCGAGCTGGAGCAAGGTCCCTGCAAAGGACCAGAAGGCACTTTGTAAAGGGCCTAAGGGAAGGAGACATCCCTCTGCCTTTTGTACCTGAGCATCAGCTCTCTGGGACCATTTCTCACAGACCCATTCCCAGCATTCTTCTTCACCATAAGACCTCCCAAAACCCCAACAGATTAGAAGAGTATTAGCAGGAAAACATTATCTAGGTTGACTTAATGGACATGGAACACATGGGACTTTCAAGTGCTCTGCTTTGTCTTCCTGAGTTTGAGTGGGTGAGACCCTGCTCAGCTCCCTTCAATGTGGCCAGATGCCTCTTCAGCCTTGGGGCAGCCTCCAAATCTCCTTGGCACCAGCTGACATCAGGCTCCCAAGCAAGCCTGGGAAGTCTCTCTCGAGCCCATGTCTTGCCCAGAAGCCTGCAGACAGGCGATGAGCAGCAGCCCACGCCAGCACGTGGTGCTGGGTGGTGAGAGGCAGCAGTGGCCCTGCAGCTCGCGGGTGCAGGGAAGGCGCTGCCAGCCCGTGTCTCCCGGTGCTGCTCTGGCAAGCTGGGCCGGCTGGGGTGGTTGGAAGAGGCAGGCAGCTCCCTCGCCTGAGGCAGGGGAGGAGGCAGCAGGCAACAACCTCACAAGCCAGAGCAGAAAGAGGCCACCGGCCTGGGACAGCTCTGCTCGCTTGTGAGAAACAGGGTGTCTCTTCCCTGCTCCATCTATGTCACTTCAGCATCACTGGTCCTACAAGTGTGAGGAAATTATACCTGCGGCTTCCACCAAGCCTGTAAAGGCATGGAAAAGAAAATACACAGTACCTTGCCTGCACTGGCTGTTGGAGGTATAGTGTGAAAAACCCATGGAGCTGTAGAAGAGTGAGAGAGTAACAGAGAGAGGTGAAGAGTTTGTCAGAGAATTAATTACTCCTTGAAGAAGATGCTCATCATCAGGCAGCTCCCATATGAGATGTGATTTCAGCTCAGCCTTCTGAGACAGGAGGGGCCAAAATCACCTTGTTACATCCACAGGAGAGAGGGCAGTGCTGTCCTCATACAGTGGATGGGCTGGCTAAGCAACAGCAAGGGGGCTCAGATTGCATTGGGATATTTGTGTGGTGGGCACTGCACACACTCGTAGTAAGGCAGTGTTTGTTGCAAGGGGCTTGCACTACAGATTGCTCCACTAGTAAAAAGTAGAAAGAGAGGAGAAAACAGACCATCACAATTTTGTCTGGGGGAGGAAACAAAATCAAAGCTGAAAGGGGGTAAACTATGGACAAAGGACAAGAGAAAGAACAGGCAGTGACACTGGCTGGAAGTGAAGGAACTGGTAAAAAAGGATGGCAGACGGTTTGGCTTGACAGCCAGTCTGGAGAGGAGGTAATCAGGGACACAGTACACTCCAGGAGCAATGCCAGCCAGCTTTGCCTCTCTGCTTTTGTTTTAAGTGCACTCCCTGCATCAACCAGCTCTGACTCTGGGGTCAGAGAGACAGGGGCTGGTATGTGCAGAGCAGATGTTGAGCTGTGTGATTCTGAAGAGAAAGATTGTGTTAGATCAATATCATACCAATATCTATGTCAGAAGGTGCAAAAGCAAGCAACTATTTCGGCTGACTGCTTTATACATAAAAGATACAATCTTGGTCCCAGAGTAGGGGTATGACAAATTTGGCAGTAACACTTTTATTCCAAGCCTCAGACACTACTGCAACTAATCAAAATGAGCTTTGTGTTTCTTCTACCCATGCCCACATATGAATTTAATATTCATGATCGGAGCACTTGTGAGAAATGCCAAAACGAGGATTTCAGCAAGTAAAACCGTACCTTTAACCACAAGACAAACACAGCATAAGCAGGGCCTTTAACACTCCTCATCCAGGTACAGGGGCCACAGAGACGGGCACAGAGGGGCTGCAACAGTTTGCCTCTCACAGGCACCTGCTCCTTCCTCTCTGGGTTCAGTCTTTCAGCAACGCTGGCAATTCCTGTGCGGCTGGCTGTGCATTGGCCAATGGCTGCCTTTTTAAAAGTTTCACCTGAAGGACATTTATTGATTCTTTGTTTCTTATGTTTTCCTATTTACCTTCCTTTTTTTTTTCCCCCCTTTTATTTCAATAGATGGGAAAGCAAGGTATGGAAAGCAAGAGCTAGCAAAGAGAAATCAGTGACATTCCTTTCTGGGTCACGGAAACCAGAAAGGTTGCCAGTTTGTTGGCAAATATGCAAAGAACTGAATCTAAGCACATTCATTTGATGTTGCAAACAGGATTTAAATGCTGCATTAGGCTTGTGACTTCTCTTTTGACTTCTACTATCCATAATTCATTATTTTGTTGCATGTGACTCGTTGGTTAAATCATATGCATTTTTTTCTGCTATGTAGTGAGTTTATCTAAAACTGGTCTATTGAAAAATGTCTTCCTGAAATGTCAGCAAAAAGAAACACCTTTTGCAAATGTTGGTAGAAAATAAAAGAGAAACAAAGGTAGGATACGTTGAGCAAGGATGGTTCTTGCATAGGTAAAATATCTGGAAATATTTTATTTCCTTTTTCACTCACACTCTGTCAAGCTATGCCAATTCATCCAGAGAGAGACTAGCCACAAGGGATGCAAAGGTTATGTCTGATACAGATAAACTTCTCTTTTATCTCTTTATGGTCTCAGTTTCTGAGCTGTAATTTGAACTGGAGATCAAGTCAATGTAACAAAGACACAAAACATTAGTCAGACTTCAGTAGGCACAGGTCCTGAGATTCAGTTTCCAAACTTTCCGGTTTGTGGCTAGCATCAGATGTCATAAACTGTACCTCTATTCTTTTAAAAGGGTTCAGTGGTCTAAAGGGAACATAAGAATACCAGTCATGAATTACAGTATGCAGGCAGTTAGGGTTTTCTTGCTCTTTTTTGCTTCCTTCCTCCATTTATCAGATTTCATTGTAAATTCTAGCTTGTCTCTTCACAAGCACCCTTATGTGACAGCCCACAGCAGAGAAGCAGCATTTGACAGTTTGGCCTCAGCCTTTCAGAAAGAAAGAGAGAGAGAGAGAGATTGTAATTTGGGCTTTGCAGACCATATACTCACCATACAGGTGCACCTTCACATAGACTGAATGTCACCACCACACCTTAATGCTGGAGTGATCCAGGGAAGCCTTAGTGTAAGTGTGCACCAGGCACCGTTCAGCAAGATGGCCAATATGCAAATGAAAGATAAATAAATGACAAACTGCTACAGCTTCAGCTTGCAGAGTGTCAAGTAGCTCTTGGAAAGTGTTTAGAACTTTCCACTTCAGGTAATTTCCACGGAGGCTGAGAGATTTCAGCATGGGCAGAGTAGGTCTGCCACTTTGTAATACTGAGCCTTAGAGATCAAGGGGAGTGAGGAGCTGCAGAGCCCCCAGGCTATGGGAGCTTTGCCCGTGTGACAGCTACACACTCAGTAGATATGGTTCTGGCAGCAACTCCTGCAACCTGTTGTTTTTCTGTGGCAGATAAATGGATGTCCCAGGCAATCTAGAATCTGAAGCATTCCTGAAATAAACCAAGGTCATCTCTGTCTTGCTTAAGGATAGAATTCCCATTTCTAAGTTTAGCTGTCCTGAGGAAAACCCTCCTTTCCTCTCTCTCCACAATGCAGGCAGTGTGTGAGCCTAGAGACCACTTATGGTATAGATAACAGTATCATGGCCATAGAGACAAGTTTGTTGACATCTACTGTGACACACAAAAGGAGAGATTTCTTCTTGTTACCCCTACTTTAATATCTGTACTACTTTATGCTAGCTGGACAGGTTTCATTGAGAAGAGATGCATTTATTAAAGCTGGTATATTTATCTTAGTGAATATTTACATATATGTTTTTCCGTAGCAGCTGTGTACATGACAGACCAAGTAAATTCAGTTTAAAAGCCCAAAGAGAGCACAAGAGGCAGCAAAAACAATTCTGCAGGCCTCAGCAGAACTCACATCACCCCCTTTAGTCACTCTGATACCCAGTAACTTTCTAACTTCATTATACAAACATATTACACAGATGTTGGTGCTTTTACATTGCTTCTCTTCAAAAGACTTATGTCAGTGTCTCTCAGGTTAGGGCTCACCCATGTCCTGCCCTGCCTGCAGATCCCCAGAGGTGTGCAAAGCCTCCAGTATCCGGGCTGGCCATTTACTTGTGTAGGAGTCACTGAGGGATCTGGACTCCTCTATGGAAGCAGTGGGTTGCGGGGTCAACCTGTGACTGGGACACTCCTCTCCCCTGCACTACTGCATGCTGTGACACTGACTGTGTGCTACACTTCAGGCTGAGAAGCTTGGAGTTGGAGAGACAGGCGAAACTAGTCACTAAGTATGAGGAGTGCTGTGAGAGAGAGAGAGCGAGAGAAAGAGAGATTGAACAGTGCCCAATGGAGATGCCTTACTAAACTAATACAAACCTAATAAACAGAAGAGCTGCTAATTATCAAAAGGAGTTAAGCAATGAAAAGTGGCAGAAAGCCAAGCAGCAATATTGAGCCTCTTAATGCAAAGAGAAACTACTCAGCAGTCACACAGTTTGTAATACAAAAGGAAGGGACAGATCATATTTAATATGATTTGCATTGTATTAATAATCTTCAGTGCATTTTTTTCTGACTGAAGATATTTATGTACATCCAGTGGATGAAGGATGATCACAGAAGTTACGCTGTTCTAAATATATTCTTTGAAGCCAAGTGTTTCTCCTTTGGAAATAAAAAACAGCCTCTAAAAGTATTTAAAAATGAAAAGGGAAACTACTTTCCATAAGCCTGAACTCCAGGGCTATAGTATAAGGAGAACATGCAGATATTTTCAGGGAAAGGAGAAGGTGCCACAGAAGAGAAACGTTACACATGCACTTGCATTTCTAGCTCCTGGAACTCCAGAACTCTGGGCCTAAGCCACTGGTCACTGTGGTTACAGATAGATGTGAAAGCTCCCTTTGAGCAGACCATCAGCTGCTGTTGTTAGTGAGGCCCCTGGAGAGGCAGAGAAAGATGGGAGAGAGTGGCAGCCTTTCCCCAGCTTGCAGAGGAGGATGCCCATGGTAGTTCAGAGGCGTCTCAAAACCATGCCCTGCTAATGAGCAGAAACAGTGCTGTAAGGTACAGGCTGTGGCAGGGCTAGCACAAATGAGGCACAGGGAGTGGGATTGTCCCTGAGAAGCTGATTTCATGCAAAGGCAGGGAACAAAGTGGCATTAATATGCAGCCACAGGCACTTTAGGCAGCATCCATAAGCAAAGCTGCCATTTTCTTCAGAGGTGGGACTGAAATGGAGGGAATGACTGAGAGCCATAGAGCCACATCCCAGTGCAAATCAGTTCTCTTTTTTGCCTGTGCTCCACATCATTTAGTGTTTGCATAACAAAAGTGTCCAATCAACACAGCAACATGCAGGAACCTGGATGATCCTGAGTCAAGGACTCTTTGGCACAAGTTATTGTTCTGACCCCGAATGTGGGCAGTCAAAAATGAAATGAAACCCACCACAACTGGAGTGAATTTTGTCCTTACATAATGATGTTTTTTTGGAAGGAATCATTCCAAGTGATACTCCCTTGATCCTTTTATTTGTCCTGTGACTCAGGAAGCTTGCACTCCACTCGTAACACTCTGCCCACTTTTCCCTGGGATATGTCTGTGTATTCATGTGGATATCACACATCATTTTGCAATTGCTCTGGCTGCACTCTTGGGTAAATATATCATTAACAGTTTCCCCAGTCTTCTTACTGACTTGGCTAACCATTAACAAAATCATCCTTTTTACGAAGTCCATAAAGGGTCTGTAAGCACAAGGTGCAATGTTCTTCTCTTCAGCACACTGGGCTCTGGTTTTCAAAGATGCAGGTGGTGAGTTGCAGCCTCCTGAAATGTTCCATTTGCACATGCAAACTAGAAATACTTAACTCGTTGCTTTATGCAAGATTTCAAGACTCCTGGGGCAACTCTTTTTGTACCCCTGCATAAACCCTCAGTAGGTAAAGAGGGGCTTTGAGTATTATTTTTACGAACTATATTTGTGCTTATCCAGCTTCCTGTGTACTGCTGGACAGGGAAGAGGTCAGAAAACAGTTGATCACTAGCCTTCACTGTAGAAAGCAAATTGTGGGCAAACAGCAGCCAGGGCAGGCAGGCTGGTATGAAGTGATCTGTCAAGAGGTGAGTGGGCTGTTTTCCTAAGGGCAAACCACCATGGTGGAGATAACAGAAGGTCCAATAACTAAAGAATGATTTCAGTAACTCAAATTTTAAAGGAACATTACATAGTAAGAAAAGATGCATAAGAAGAGACATGTAGAGGGAGAGAAAGCATCAAGATATTTTCTGGGAAAACCGAAGTCTGTTGCATGGGTACTCCTGCATCTGTAGACATAATCTGAATTTGACTCAGCCCTCTAATCAAAGGGAACTGCCAACTGTGTCCTGTGAGCTAACAAATGTTGGCTTGTTTGGAAGGAAGAGCTGCATCGCTACAATTATTTCTGATGGCACTATTTGCCTAGAAGGTACGTGCCTTAAAAAAGACTCCTTGGCATGTACATGGAAGTGAGTAAGAGCTTGACTCACAGACCTTGTCTGGAGGATCCACCTCATGAAGAAGCTGCATTCTGTCTTGCTTAAGGGTGTATTTGGGGAGACTGTTTTGAGAAAAAAACTGTGACATCTTCTTCCCCGAGGAGGAACCCAACACATGCTTTCATATCTCATTATCATCCAGATGCATTTCCCAAGTGTTCAAAAAATATTCTTCTATATTGTGTGGCAATGTGAAAGACTCATGGACTAACCACCCACAGAGGGGAAAAGTGAAACTTTGGGAGAAGCTACATGCCTTATGGCTTTGGCACTAGCTGATCTTAGAACCATCAAAAGGGGATGGTATCTTCTTCCTTGTCCCAGTCTTCTCCTCCTTCCTCCTCTTCCAGCCCTGCACTGCCATCAGGGCTGCCCCAGCTCCCTGACCGGTCACACAAGTAGCAGAGGGCAGAATGGAGAACTGGGGACTGGGCGGCAGGAGGGGCATTGTGGTAGCACAGGCTCTTTCCCATGGGAATTTTTCTCTTCTTCTCCCTGTGTTTTATAAATAAAGATAAGGTTTGGATGTTATTGAAACTGTCTCTGGAAAGATGGGCAGTTCAGCCTGGCCTATTGGCCTAGGGGGAGGTTTTGAATTGACCCAATCCAGAGAAACTTTTAAAAGTCTATATAAGTTTTAGAATTAAATAATAAAATCAGAATTTCGCCTCGTCCGATTCAGCTTGGTTCTTGCACGCGGCTAGTGGCTCAACAGCGACAGGGCATGGAGAGGAAGGAAGACCTCTCCTGCTGGAAGGGAGGTGTTGTAACAGTTTCATCACCATGTGCAGCTTTGGGTGCTGAGAATTGTGCAAACACTTTGGTAAACATTGGTATCAAACAAATAGCTGGGGTCACAGGGAAATCACTTCTCTCTCTAACTACCTTCAGTTGCCAAAGTAGCATACCAATTGTTGTGAAAGAACATTGACTTTCAAGTTGCAGGCCACATTTCAAGTCCAAGATGATAAACCTCTATAAACTTACTTATAATTTGCCTTCAAGAGAGGAGGATGTTCTGCCACTGAGAGACTGTACCACAAATGCTTCCTGACCCAGTCTCTCTCACAGAGGGAAAGCAGCCTTTTTCATACAGTATGTGTTCCTAGCCATAGAACAGACAAGGTATCTGTCATTCAGAAAAGAATAAAGAAGGTTGAAAGCAAAAAAAGAAAAGCCACGTCATAAAGATCCATTTTACATCTAGAAGATGCAGGCAATAAAGTCGTGAGTCACCCTTAACAAATTCGTCTGCTGTTTTGTGACTAATGCATTAAATTATATCATTCACAAATGTCCAGCCCTTTAGGATTTTACTAAAAGCTATTTGCTGATTTAGAGTTAGAGATAGCAAAATGAAGTGAAAAAGCAGGGCCTTTTGGAGAAAGGGAAGCAATCAGCACTAATGGATTTATTGTGCAAAAGCCCACGTGGTTGAAGAACTACGCACGTACACACACATCTGGCTGCTTCAGCTGTCAGTAGTCATGAATGCAGCTTGCTGATGCCAAGCAAAATCTGCATCAATACAATAAGTTATTTGTTCATTTTTATAATATTTGTTCCTTTTTACAGCCACAACTGTAGTGACAACAGAAAACAAACAGCTAGGTTTTCCAAGAGAAAGTTAAATTTGAACAGAGTTAATCAAAGTCCACGCTAGACAACTCAGCTAATAAGTTGGCAGAGCTTACCTACTGAGTCACAGAGCCACTGCTCCAATATTTGCAATGACAACAGCTGGGGTATCACTGCCAAAAGAGAGGAAAAGCTCCTTCCCTTTCTGATCCACGACTTCGGCCTCTGAATATAGGTCAGAAGCATTTGTACCTTTGTTACTGCATAGACTCAGCACATTGCAATGCCAACAGCATATTTCAAGAAAATGTAACCTCAGAGTCAGAGACACACAAGGACCAAATCTTTATCTTAAAAAAGCAATAAAAAGTAAAGTTGTGAGGAGGGCACATGTGCTAAGTGGGTAGAAATCATCAAATAGATTCACCTTAGGTAAATAAGCTAAATCTCTGCCCAGCAATATAGACAAGTGCATGTATTAAACCTTTGTCTGGTGCCTGCAAGGAAAAGGAACAATTAAGCTGAGTTCTGGATGCAGATACTGGACTGTTGGGATGCAATGCCAGGGCTCAGAATTATTTATCTTCCCTTCACTCTGTCCATTAGCATCCAGTACTTTTCATGATCTCAGGCTGTTGTCTCAGCCATGTCAATTTGGGTGGGTTCATCCCTGGTTTCATAATATTTAATTATCTTTCATAAAAGCCCAGCTCTTGCATTTACGTGGTCAGTGAAGAAACTCCACTTCCCCTTTAAAAGCTACTCATGTCCTCAGAGTTGCAGATCGAAACACAGAAAATAAAAGTGCTAAAGGCTCAGGAAACAGAAAGCTAAAAAATAAATTGATATTCAGTATTTTTAGAAACATTATGAATTTTTAAGCAAATGTTATTATTTTTTATGGGAAGACTGATTCATGGCTTTTGGGTCTCTGGTATGATAAGCATAAGTTTACATCGCCTTCTTCCCATGGCAGTGAACAGGAGCTAAATAATTCTCAGTATTCTAAGGCTGGTTAATATCACACACAACACAGAAGAATTTTACACCAGAAAGATAGCTGATGACACATGTCTATTTTATAAAAAATGAGAGTTTACCATAAATACATGATTCCTTAAAAATTCCACATTGAAGATTTTAACCTTTGGTTAGTGATTCCAAAGTATAGTACTCTATCTTTAAAAGTCACACTCTTAAAAGAAGATGCAGTTCTGGGAAAGCTCTTGAAAAAAATCAGTATGCTGCAAAGATTAATGTTAAGAAGGCATCCTGTTTAGAAGTTATTAAAAGTAATGATTTCCAACTAATTTTTAAAATTCCTTACAGATTGCATTGTTAGTTCCTGATTATGATCATTCTATGAATAAACCAGGAAATGCTACAGAAAAAAAAAAAGAGTAATACGTTTCAATTTTAATGGAGAAGTTGTATTTCCAGTGGATTTTTTCCAAGGAATGGATTAAATGGATTAGAAACCTCTTTTGAAAGGACAAGTGAGATCGTTTTACACATTTATTCTTCTTCCAAGTAGAGGCACTCTGTGGAGGCATGTCTTGCAAGCGTGCTGCATCTGGTTCTGATAACAACCCTGGGCACCCACAGAATCTGCCATTTTTAGATCAGTGTGGTATGCTTAACACAACAGGACACATCAAATGAAGAGCAGCATATATTCATCTCAGCACAGAGTGGGTAGGTTGAGATGAGTTAAATGAAGCTCTGATTCTATACATGGTACATTTTAATTATGTGTTATACTTTGAATATAAAAGAAGACCTGGTTTACCCAACATTTATGTAACATTTTTCCTCATTAAGAATTTATTAACAGTTTCATCAGCACTGAAATCACAAGAAGGAGAGGCAAAAAAACACTCAAGTCCATTTAAAACCATTAATTAGATGGGCAATCTGATTGTTCATTCACAACAGCTGTTGCCTCCTTGGGGTTTCAGTGATCAGCTGTGGAAACAAATGCACACTGGAACATATTAAAATAAGAGAAAGTTGGTTTGGTTTGGTTTTTTTTATTGTGAATGAAACAATCCCAATCAATCCTCAAAGGTGGAAAATTTCATGAAGGCATCAAGTACATAAACCTGCACAGTCAAAATTGCTTTTAGTTTTCCTGAGGAGCATTTAGAACGCTGAAAATGTCTCCTGCTGCTACATGATTTACTTCCCTAACAAAGAACATGGAGTTCTTTTCTGAATCACAGCCATGTGGGGCTTTACTGTATACTGCAACTCTTTGTTTGATTCATAATTATCCTACAGGATTTGCAGCTTTGGCCTCTGTTCCCCCTGAAAGCAATGGGACTCATGTTATTGATTTCAAGGAGACCCAAGTGTCAGCAGCTTTTCCATCCACAGCAACTACATACATGCAAGGACACACCACTTCGGGCTCCAGTTACTTGGTTAGAAGTTAAGTGTACAGGAAAATAGTGCATCTTCATCTACTGCTTACTTCCTGCTGCCAGTGAAGGCAGGCAGTGACAATGCTGACTGCAATTGCCTTTTTTGTCTTAAGACACCAGGTCTTACACTGCTTCTACCTCTACAGAGAACCAAGTGCTGTTATAGGCCCTGTGCTATTGCCTAGGTTGAGAGGACTTTTTTACCAAGAAGGTTTCAAATATGAAGTCCATTGAAGGATAATGACCTTCATTTTCCTTTGAACAGAGACTGACTCATTCAATTCTTTTGCACACTGTGACTGAGGAACAGTGGTAATTTCAGCCAAAAACCACTACCCAGCTAGTGTAAATCACACAATGTCAGTGATATATCTTGCTTTTAATGTAATTTTAAAGGTGGTCTGCTCATGCAATCCTAGCATTCTTGTCTTAGCTGCTGCAGGATGTATCGATGAGGATAGATTTTTTCATGTCTGTTCCAGAGGGAACATGAATCACTACAATAAAATCTAAGTCTCTCCTTCTCTCCCTGCAGATGATCACAATTCCAGGAAATCCTTTTTGTGTCATCCCTTAGCAGTAACTGGAGATCAACCTCTGAAAACCTCGGAAATCGCATCTCTTCAGGCAAGACCATATAGCTGGGGAGTCACATTTTCTTCAAGTACCTCTAATGAGCAGGTTTAGAATACAGTCAACATATTTGAAAATAAAATATATTCCAAAATCACAACCCTAACTCACCTAACTTCTGCGACAACTTCCACAGGGAAAATGTGTCCACTTGTTCCTGCTTCACCACGGAGTAGACAGAAAGAACTGTTTCGGCCTTCAAAGGACCAGTATTCTGTCCCCAAAGTTATGAACTCCAGCTTTTACAAGCAAGCTTGTGAAAGAGTCTGATGTTTGCTGATATTACCTAATTTATTATATACTAACAGCAGAGGCTTAGGGAGCTTGTCAATCAGTGGCTTTTATGAACACTTAGTTTTAAATTTTCCATCATCCTACAAGTTGAAAAATTTTCAAGGAGTAATTTTTAACATAAAAATGTTCCTAATTACTTTGGGAGTTAAAGTATAAGAGCTGAATATACTATTTGGTTTCTTTGTAAACAGAGAACAGAAATACCCATGAGCACGATTATACACCCTGTTCCTGATCCCTGTCTAATAATGCAAATTTGGCTTTGATCTCTTCTAGCTTCTATAGGTAGCTCTGTAGGTGAGAATGTTGGGGTTTTTTTACCAATTATGTATGAAATTTGTGAGTTTGCTTTTGAAAAACAGAAAGCAGCTAATTATGATTTTGCTGCCTTTCATATTTGCTTGAGTTTTCAATACTGAATTTTCAAATTTACTTGGAACCGAACACCTTGTGATACACCTATTCTGTACAAGGAAAACCCAGCACCTCCCTGTAGATCCCTGTCCTGATTCTGAGACTCTAGAAAAACTGCCTCATCTCTAGTCCCATTGTTTTTCAATATTATGAAAAGGAAGGAGACCTACTTTTTATTCTAAAGGGAAATTAATCTAAAATGCATAATAAACTGCTGCTACTCTGTTGTGAAGAACTGGAGAAAGCAAGGAAAGATAGCATTTTACTCTCAAGTGAACAAATAATGTTAGGCATTAACTGGTGTGAGAAATTTTATCTTTTAAAAAACATTTAGTTGTTCAAAGTAAAAAAGAATAAGATCTATTCACAAGAAGGGCTAAAATTCTTTGGGACTTTGAAGAGAAGGAACTAGACATATTTTTCCAAGAATATTGGCTCCTGATTGTGCCCAGTAACTTCTTGCTAATGAAGGTGGCTTAGGAGTGTTAAATGTACATGCACAGGCAGGTGCATTGACAAGTCATGCTGTGCCTTAATATTTGAACTTTCACTGTTTATCTGTTTAATAATATGCTAACCCTGCCTGGGTCATCTGAGGCCATGGTAGCCCATGAGACCGCAGAATTTGCTCAGGCAGGCATTTAATCTTGTTATCCAAGTCAAAGCCCCCAGAGGTTTGAATCCAGACCTGGCCAGCAACAACAGCTCGGAGTGAACTCCTGACTGAGGTCCTTAGGAGGAAGAATAAAGCAGAACTGAAGACAAAGATCCTGCTAAGACACTGAGAGGAAACCTGGTCAGTAAGAGAGACAAAGTGAACTTTTCTGTTCCTTAAACACTCACTACAGTGAATATTTTAATATATCCCCTAGCAGGGATAAATACAACCCATAGTATTTCAGTGGAGGGGAAAAAAAAAGACAGCCACACAACAGTTTTCAATGATTGAGGCAAAAAATAAACACCTACTCCAGGTATGCAAGCCCGTAATGGTGCCATCTCCCATTGAGGTTGCTGTTAACTGGATAGAGGGAAAAAGGAAACAAGGAGGAAAGAGTGAGCACAAGATTTTATCAACCAGGTTTCTAGAAAATTGTTGATGAGATAGGAAGACTTTTGACTGTGAATTGTGCCTTTAAGCCCAGCATGTGCATAATTCTGCTCTCCTGTACACCAGCTAAACAGAAAGTCACTCACTTCATTTCACTTGACTGATTCAGACAGCCTCTGTAGAGAGCAGGAGTTGATCAAATGTGAGTCAGTGTGTTTGCCTGCTGCCGTCAGCCCCAGAGGAAAAGTCTCATAGCTGCTGAACTTCCTGGAGCTTCTGAAGAGCCATGGTTGGTAAAAAATGATCAGCCCTACAGACGAAAGCAAGATGACTTATTCTGGGATTTCACAAAAGACAGTGGAAGAGAGGAGGTACAGAGCAGAGGGGCCAGTGATAAGCAGAGATACAGATGTGCTTGGAATGATCTTCTGACTGGTACAGGAACAGCCCAACAGCACAGAGTATAGCAGCTCATCTTGCAACTGTGAGTTCCCAGGCTTGTCCTCACTGACCTAGCAGGCAGTGATTCCGTAGTACTACTCCATCATGAAAAGATCCAGCTGAAGAGGTTTCCTGCACCCAGACAGTCATCCCTTTCTCTCCTGTAGAAGGTGATGCTGTCACAAGTACAGGTTCTCTCAGACACAGTTCAGAGTCCAGTCGCACAACCCGTTGAATCAGCTGCAACAGGGAGAGAGAGAGGAATATTTTAAGGCAGATTTGTCATCACGTTTGTAACATGAGGGTACAAACTTAGCTGCTCTGCAGTGCAAATCCTTGCAGCTCTGGAGTGTTACTGTGTTGACACTCACACTTGACAAGCTAACTCAAGATGAGTTCTCTTGGACAGCAGTTTATTTGGATTAGTGCTGCGATGCAAGCAAGCGCTGCAGTGCTCTCACTGAGCTTTCATTCTTGAGCATGAAGTACATTGTGGGGAGCATACCTGTTTTATTAAGGCATAAGATTTCTTCTTTGTCTCCCTATATTCAGTGAAAAGTATTTGCTTTATCCACTGGCTTTGGACTCCTTTTTTATTTACTGTGGACTACTAACTCTTCAGGTTTTACACATTGCACAACAGATGATCCTATTAAATGTGTTATGCCTAGCAGCCTGAGCGCTGCTAAATGAAATTACAAAGGCCTCAGACAAAAAAATAATAGTTAAATACACACGGTAGGTAATGCTATTAAACTCTTGGACATGGACTGATCACTACAAATGGAGTAACACAGAACATTTAAGGAAGTAGAATAATAACCTGATTCTTCTAATCAGTCAATTCTGTAATGTATGAAGAAGCTGCAGCTTTATACTCCTGCTTTATAAAAGAATCATTTTGCAAGACATACTGAAACTAAAAATGTCATACATATTGATGCAAAAGAGGAAAGTATCATGATACATGACCCATGGCACTATATATAACCTGACATGCATTAGGGAAACGTGGTCTGCATCTAAAATGAATAGCTTCTATGCATGACTACTGTGAATAGCACTAGAAATCATGACACAGACTGACTCAATATACATGAAATTCATCAACAGATCCTACGAGTTGTCTTCTGTCTCTTTTCAACCAGTCAAATGTCAAGCCATTAGAAATCAGCGTTTTTCTTTTCTGGTGGAAGCACACAGAGACTGTGGCTCACACGAAAGGGAAAGCTTCTTCAAGTTCTCGACCATACATTATAACATAGACAGAAAAAGAATTTCAAATGCTGAAAAAATATAAACAAAGCCTTGAAATGCTCAGAAGACTTTGCTTTCACAGGTGTGACATGTTATACCTGTAAACATAACCCCCAGTACTTAGCCAGACTTCTGTGAGAAGGTGCAGTGACACTGGAGAGGAAGTCTGATGGCTCTAGGTAGGTCACAAGGGCTGAAGAGGCCATTATTTATCTGGTCTTAAGAGTGTCCAAATTGAGAAGTAGTAATCTAGTTCTGTTTATCTAATTACTGCCTCTAAATTACTGCTTAGATGTTGAATAAAACCTTCCCAGCAAAGAAAATATGACATTTTTGTGGTTTTTTTCATACAGAGCAACAAAGCTCCGTCCAGCTCAGTAGAGTTTACTGTGTAATTTTCTTCTGGCCATGATGTTCCTGTGGTGTGCACATCTGCATGCTGGCCACAAACTCGTTTTGTGTCATTGAACAGCAAGAAGGGGGTAACAGCCCTCTCCTTTTCCACTTTTTATCTCTTCTAATGGGCACGCAGAGTTGGACTATCTGTGAGCCAGCTTGTTTTCAGCCACAAGAGGAAGCAGAAGGAATGGTCTAATACTCTAAAGCAGGAACAGAGAACATATAGGCAGCCAACTTCTACCACCCACTATAGGCAATTTGTGCCTTGATATAAGAACATGTTGCTGAAGAAATCCCCCAAGACCACTTTTTTATTTAAAAATATGTGAGTCCACAAATTTTAACTCTTCTTCCACTCTTTTTTTGCCCCATAACTGTGTTTACCACCACTGACATCTCCTCACTATCTGCAAGTAGATTTGCATGCACTTTTTAAATTGAGGTTTCAGATTAATATCATAGGAAATGTAAATTTTTAGATCTGAAGCAATAAACCAGATTTGAGGCAAAGTATGAAAAATCCTAAAACTTCAGCTACTGGCAAAACATGATACTACTCAAGAAGGAAGTTTTTCCATAAGGTACTGAGCCAAATTTGTAATGACATACACAGATGAAGGGAAGAACCCTGTGATTCAATACATCAATATTACATGTATATCTGACAGCATATATGCAGCCAGACATGTTATATATATTATTCAAAACCCATGTTTTCTGTTCAATATCATTGTTTTCTCTAAGAAAAATGAACTCTAAAATGTGTGATACCTTTTACAAACTCAAATTACGAATAATTTTAGTTAGTAAAAGTAATCCAAAGCCAATAAAAACCATTAACAGTTTTCCTCCCTAGAGATAATAAACATTCTATTAATATTTGGGACAGCACAAGGTAAATGTTATCTGTTTTCTTTTAAATATTAGAAGGATATCCAAATCTATGAAGATTTCTCTTTTAAAGACAGTGGTGACTTCATTCCTGAATTTTTTTCATCACTTCTCAGAGTTTGCTAGAGGCAGACATAGTTTCCACTCTCTTCTCATCAGCAGCATGACAGTGAGCAGCAAAATGAACAATCCACACCCCTAGCTGCAGTGCAGCAGACTGTAAACAGAGGAAGCTGTTGGCAGTGGCTGACCTGACCTGAGGAGAAAACTTATGAGTCATGGAGCCTTTGTTGTTTTGAAGATTAAGTTTGTACTCTCCATGAGAAGGATTCTCCCCCACCCTTTGCGTCAGGAGGAAAATTGAAACATGAGCCTGTTGGAGTGTGAGCAGTGAGAGAGATCCTCTGTGCAAATGGTTGTTTTAAGAAGAAATTAAACCATGTGAAAGTGGTTGATTGCAACATTTTGTTAATCTAGGAATTGCTTTTTAGTACTCAGTTTGACACCCCCATTCATTTTTTGAAACATAGAGATTTAAATTTTCACTCTTGCATTCTACGTCTTGATTCATAGCTGCTTGGCTATTTTATAATGAAAGTTCCCCAGTTTCATTCTCACTGAAAATTACAAGCTCAATAAATTATCTAAAATGCCACTAAAGTTTAGAAAGCAGAACAGAAGAGCTTTCTGATCTCTGCCATCTTGCAGGAATTTTTTTCTTCCTGAGAATTTGCTGTCACATTGGCCTGGGGGTCAGTAGCTCTGACAAAGGCAGAACAAGGAAAATGCTCAATTACCTGGACTAAGAAGTGGTGAAATTTTTATGCTTTCCAGAATTTTACTGTAAAATAAAACACATTTAGAGTAAGACAGCAAAAAGGAAGTGATCATTCCAAGTCCCTTCAAAGACAGTCAGCGACTGTATCTGTGGCCTGCCTAGAGATATAGATCTTTACAGCATTTATCCTTCCCCCAGGCTTCAGGGGTACAAGAGAGTGCTGTGTGATTTACGTTCTGTCTGCTCTTAGGATGGGAACTTAGTAACAGGAGTGATTTTGTTTCTAAACAGACAGCAAATACCTGGTGATACTTCCACAGTTAACAGTTTCCCAGTTAAAGGTTTCCCAGCACCCCAAAGTAAACCTTTTTGGCTGCTTCCCTCTATCACTGGATAACTTCAGAAAGGTTCTGTCATGGGTTAACAGATTTTTACTGTTCTACCTTTGAAGTCAATGTTAGCATTTCCATTTTTCTCTGTAAAAATGACAGATATCAAATTTCTGGTAAAGTGTTTCATCCCCTCCGAGTTGAATTTTTTAAAAATAAATGCTAGGAGGTGAAAAGGTCAAAAGCCACCCCCCATGCTTAGGGAACTAAGCCAGTCCCAGTTCCTAATGCTCAAGAGAGGAGATTGTGATAGAAATTAGTTACCCATATCTATCTATTGCTGCTCCCCACTGTCAGGGATGGAACAATGGAATAAAGGGGCAACAGGACTGCACTTAGTATGGCAACACTTAGGGGAGGCTTTGCATGTGTGTGAATTATGGTTTCACTGACAACTGATGTAAATCAATGTCAGTGACATCATACAGCCCTAAATGATGTCCATCAGGGTGCCTGCTTTCCTGCAGACACACCATCTGTTTCAGCCGAGGGTGCTAGAGGCTCGAGTCAAAGCCTATTGAAGTTACTGGAAAGATTCCCGTGAATCTTTGCCTCTGTGACTCATCCGGAGCTTATACAATGCACAAAATGTCAGGCTCACAAACTGCGCTGTGCAAACACGACAGCTAAAGCCGAAACAAAACACAAAGCAGCAGTCAGCTCTCTCACACCAACGTATGCCAGGATCTGGTCTGCTAAAACCATCGCAGCTGCAGCCGTGTATAGCAGGAGCACACAAGAGGAGGATAAAACTCGGAACTGCTGCCTTTTACTGAGAGGGCTTTAGGAGACAAGAGGACTCTCTTAGAGCCAGAGGAACCAGTTCTGCATCTTGAATGATACTGCCATCAGTGGGGACGATGTGCCTAAAAGGAAAAACATGGGTCACAGTGCCTGAGTAAACCAAACACCACAGGAGAGGCGGGAGGAAAAAATCTCTGAAAGAGCAATAAGGCCAAGCAGAATTCACTGGCAGTGAGTAAAATGGGAGGATGACATAAAAATAGTCAGCTGTATCTATAGATTTAACTTGTCTTCTCTAAGTAGAGATGACAGTGTTTTTCTTTCTCAAGATTATATTAAAGGTACCCAGTTCCCTGCATGGAGCTTCCACTGAAGACAGTATGAGTCATTTGTGCAGACTGCTGGGAAATACATTCCCAGGAGAGCTAATTATTGCATACATCATAACGAGCTTGCAGAAGAGACTTTATAAACATCTGCCACTGTTTCATTATCTCCAGTTGAGGAAACAGAACAACTGTCAGCCTAAATGACATGGTTCAGTATTTTCCACAAATTCTGAAAATAAAGCAGTGAAAGGCAAGTCCTGATAATGCATTCAGTTTTCAAGTTACTTTCAGGTAAAATGTGTATTTTAAAAAGCATGCTAATTTCATCTCCAGTCCCCCATCAGAACAGGCAGTTGTTAGGACCTCTTCTCTCACTTTATGTACAAGAGACAGCAAAAAGGCCCCCCCAAGCCCTGATTTACTCTTGGACTTGCATAAAACAGAATGCTCCACCAGCGCTAATTGTTCAGCAGAACTCAAGGAGGTGAGAAACATAAAATTTGAATGTATATATCCAGCAAAACAGAAATGAGGTTTTATTAAGGACAATGCTTATGTGCTGCTCTTCATAGATTAAATAGTCTATTGGCCTAAAATTTATAGCCTAAAAATTTATGACTAGAACTTGTCCTGTCTGCAAAGGCTTACCTATATTATATTTATAAACCTTTAAAGCATGAGTTGCTTGTGATTCAGTCAAGATCTTTACGTGATCAAATCCTTTTATTGACCGAGTGCGGAACATAAGCCTTTTGTACTGCAGTGGAGATGTCTGTCCCAGCACCAGCAACAGTAGAGACTCTATGGCAATCCTGAGCACTTAGCTCATAGAATACATACAAAGTTTGTCCTTACTTTCTCATTCCAGCAGGAAGAATGAGAGGCTACAGGTAGGAAAAAGTAAAAGGACTTCAGAAATCTGCGAGATGGAAAATGAGGGCAAAATCTCAAGCAGAACACCTAATCCTGAAACTAAACTCTGGGATTTGCAGCAGAATCTTTCTGGATTAGTAGTCCTTTATATGGCTCATACTCAAGAAATCGTTTCCCCTGAGGGACTTTTCTTGGTGGGTGAGGAAAGCAGTTTCACACGACACTTTCTCCATATGATTTGCAACATACTGAGGCAATAACATCTCTCAGTAGGTACAGCCTACTGAAAAATAGAGCTGTGATAAAAGCTTGCACTCATCTTTATTGTCTTGTACCAGACAGTGAGGGTTAAATAAAAACTATAATTCATAATAAATATTTAGCAAAAAAAAAGAAAGGGAATAGGGATTATGTGATTTTTTCCAGGCTGACAATGTTTCTCTTAGTTCACCAGTTGTCCTATGAAGGCCTTCCTTATACACACTTTCCCGATAATTTGTCAGAGGAAGATGCAGCTACACACCTGTCCCCTGTACTGCTTGCCTTTTAGGCAGTGTAGCCTCATACAAGGAAAGTAGTCCTTATTCATCAGAGCAAGGCAGCAGAACAGAATGATAGGCTCAATAGCTATTTAAAAAAAAAAAAAATCAAGCTGATCTATTTAGCTGTCATGAGCTTCAGCATCTGGACAGTTTTTTTTCTTTTTAACACTTCATTGACTTTTACACAGTAACAATACAATTCAAGAAAAAAAAACAACAGCAAATCTGAAACATGATACATAAATTGAACAGAAAATAGACTCAAGGACTAAAATGGCTCTGGATGCCATCTTTTACTGATGGTTGCTTTGGACTGAGCCACATTACCTTGGAAAAACATGGAACTGAACAAAATATACTATTTGGTTTTTGTTTTGTACAAACACTCTCTGGAGTCCTTTCCTTGTCCCTGTATTCTGACCATGTATCAGTGTAAGTGAGAAGTTACTCCAAAGAAATTAACTGATATTAACTGGAATAAGAAAAATTATATTAGAGTTCAAAAAATCAGTAGCTGTATCTATCCATAGGGTATCTCTAACACAAGAACTTATGATGTCCTCTCAAACACTGTTCATGGGTGAGAATTCCACTCTACTTCCATTTTGTCACAAACTGAGAATGCAGCAAATACAGAAAGGCATTTTCCCAGTTCTGGGAAGGTTACTATGTAAGAGTAGGTTTGGGCACAACTCAGATCTGGCTTTCTCCTTTAAATAACATTAGTAGGCCTAAAATGTTCTAATTTTAAAAGATTCTGGAACAAAAGTATCATTCTGCACTGTGTAGCAGGTATCTGGGACGCTTTCTTATATTTTTTACTGCTTACCAATCCATACGCCTCAAAATTACATGGGAAAACATTGGCATCAGTCATTATCTGGCCAAACTTAAAGAACTCCAAGTCCTATCAAATATATAGCACAGGATGCACCCAGTATTTTACCACTGTATTTATAGAACTGGGATATGGAAAGATTTAACCAGGGAAAAAACCACATTCTTATTATGGTTTGACCAACTCAGAAATTATGAAGTCTATACTCACACTGCTCAAGGGATTGTCTGATGTGTCCTGTTTAAGGGAAGATTCCTGAAGTTGAATTTCCCTTTTTGTCCCAGTTCTTTTAAATTTTTTACAATTTTTTTCCCCTGCAGTTTGCTTTCTCAGCAGAAGGAATGCAAAGACGTAGGACATCCAGCTGAGCTGGGCATACCTGTGATGATGGATTATGGGACTAGTTGCCAAAAGCTTGTACGCAGTGCAGCACTCTTACAGAAATCCCTGTGTGTGAGTGCCATGCTGCGAGGCACTGCCTGGATGAGGCTTTTTCAGGACAAAGCAGAGCATCGTGGGTCCTCGTGTTCAGAAAAAACCTAATTCATGTTGGAAGGAACGCAGAGAAGGATGCTGGGGATCTAAAACTAGCTTACAAGAGCAGACTAAACCAGCCAAGCTTGTTTGATTAAAAAAAAGTCTGTGAGGGCATATGATTGCTTTTTGTAAAAGCACTGGAAAGGGACACGAAGAGGGGGAAAGAAGGGCTTAAGCAATGGCATAATGTTGGCACAAGAACACATGGCTGCAAACCAGCTGCATACAAACTTAGGCTGGAGTTTGGGGATTATTTCTACCCATCAATAAAGTGATGCCCTGGAGCAGACTTCCAGTCAGGAACAGTGACTGGAAAAGGCCTAATGAGTTTTAAGATGAAGCTTGATAAATCCTTTAAAAGGATAATAGGACAAGGCTGCCTACAACGGCAGACAACTGGATTCAGTTTTAGAATATTTCTCCAAATACTGAGCTCCCAGAAAATTACTGAATGTTATATTGAATTTGCTAAATTCTGTGCAATATTTAGCCTAGAAATGTATACTTAATTCAGTTCTTGGCTTAAAAATATTGCTATTTCAAAGTGTCATATATAAAAACCATTTTGCATAGAGAAGGAAATTTAATGGTACAACAGTGTTGAGACAGAATTATCTCTGATTTTCTCAATTCATATCATCCCTTATTTCCAAATACTTCGATGATCCTATTATTGTAGTTAAACCTTCCATCATTATTTTGTAAGGTACTAGTAACCACCCTCTTTATTTTGTGGCTATAATGCAACACACAAAGTGGTCAGTTAATTCATTCATTAATAAAGCATGATGTAATGCCCAGAACCACTCTGTGAGAAAGCTCTTTTAAATCACTACACTCAGAAATTGGAAGGTCTCCCTGAAACACTGGAGGGGAAAAACAGCTAGGCCAGCTGCCTCAGAAGTATTCAAATCCTTGCTCAATGACCGCTGATGACCCTCCAGAAGAAGGAGATGTTTTCAAATATTTTGTGGTTTTTTAACTACATTGCCATTCAATTGGCTCAGCTACATCAATAACCTTAAAATCCCTGCTTGATAAAGGAAGTTTAATGAAAATCTTGGGATATTTGAAAGGTGAAGGTGTTCTAAAGGTGAGACAATATTCATTACAACAGCTTCCTGATAAACACAGTGGTTAGTCCTGAAAAGACACAATTCCTCTCCTAAGGAAGATTTTGGACATTTTTTACCCCATGACTGGAAAAAACAATAGGAGGATAAACATGTGAAAAATATCTTTTGCAAAGATTCAATATCTTATCAAGATGAGTCACAGATCTGACCCTTCTCCCATAGTCCATTCCAACGGCTCCAGTGTGGTCTGGCTGGCCAGCGGGCAGGTACTCCATGCTCTACCAAGGCTGTGGGACATGTTGATAACCCAGGACACTGAGGGCCTTACATGGCAGCTCGTCCCAATGGGCTGACAGGCAGATGGACTGACTGATATGCAGGAGAGTGTGCTAGGAGAAAAATCAACATTTTGGGGTTTGTTGTGCATTTACCAGAATTAACATTTTCCCAACAGGTTGCTCTGTTGGAACTTTGTTTCCGTAGGGAGCTAGTTAATGAGAGGACCACTTACTAGTCCCAATATTACTGATGGCAGTTGCTGGTACAGAGCAGAACAAAGATTTTTTCACAGGTCTGAGCTCGTCTCTGCCTGTTTGAGTCTCTCAGACTGCCAATTTTAAGGTTCATTCATAATGGCTTTGTTCAAGAAAACTAACAGCAATTTCTGCAATATATATTACTGATAAAAATGAACTAAACTCTATTTCAGTTCAGCTTTTCAGGAGATTTGTTGTGAAGCACAGCACTGTCCAGGGACCCATAAACTAAAGATTGCATAGAGCCTAGGTGCCTTAATGCCGAGTCATCTCAGTAGCATGATAGCTGCTGAGAGCTCTAAGACAGATTAATAAAATGATAGCAGCTTCCTCAGAACAGCTCTTTCTCAGTCACCCACAAAGTCTGTTTGGACCAGTGCCATCCCCAGGAGTACCTCATCAGCATCTTTGGCCAGATTGTGGCTCATCTCTCTTTGTTCTGCTGCTCTTTATTGGTAATGGGAAGAAAAGGGTTCTACTTCCAGACATGGTTGTTCATCATTTTTGGTCTGTATTCTACTAACATTTTACTTTCTGAACATTCTGTACTTCCTGATGTTACCATTCAAACTCACAATCACCACAGGCTCTGCAGGGAACGTGCAAAGTTACATTCCTTTGCAGTCAAGAAATCACAGCAGAAATGCTGCGGGTCCAAACCCTGCCCAGCTTCTCCCTGCTCCCAGCTCACCCTGGCTGCCCCTGCCTCAGGCTTGACAAGCTCCCAGCTGTGGAAGAGGCCTTCTGTGTCCATACGCTACCACCTAGCAGTACGTGCTGCTCCCGCACAGACTGCCGTGGGACTAATTCCCTACAGCTTGCTGGGTTCTCAGCCTCCCAAACTTTATCTCACGGTTTCTGGGTGAAGTCTGGAGAAGCGGCATTGCCCGTGCTCTACCCAGGCACGGCTCCTGCAGCACCTTCGGGTTGCTCGCTTCTTGCTGATGGCGGTGTTTCCCTAGGCCACTGTGAACAGAAGCATCGATTCTCACCATTGCTTTTATTCCCGAATTGGCTGTGTCCCACAGAGAGCTGTGCCCAAACCATCAGTCCCTTCCTGCAACAGACAGGGCTAAATCTGTGTCTGAGCAGAGACCTTGAAGGACTGCCTCAGCAGAACCTGTTGCTGCCTGGAGCTCATCTCCCCATTC
Organism: Aleadryas rufinucha; assembly: GCA_013397815.1. Taxonomy (NCBI): domain Eukaryota; kingdom Metazoa; phylum Chordata; class Aves; order Passeriformes; genus Aleadryas; species Aleadryas rufinucha. The sequence goes on from VZTH01010764.1 coordinate 206,768, forward strand.
CCAGGGTTAAGTAGCCAGCTGGGCTGTTGATCTGCAAGACGGATCCAACTTTTCAAAGTGACTCTGGTCCTTTTGGGCAAACTACATCTGTGGCTACCAGCTTCCTAGGCAGACACCCCATGCCTGCCCTCAGGAGCAGGACCCTTCAGCCACTGGCTACAAAACCAACACAACCCAAGTTAGGGAAAGGAAAGAAGAAAGGAAAAAGCAGACTCCAGGGAATGCCTTCAGCTGAAGAAGGGCTCCTTATCTAACACAGCACGGTCAGAGAAGTTCTGCCTCTACTCTTATTTTCAGGCCCTAAACTAGAAGGTATGGAAAACATATTAAGCTAAAGACACTGTAACATTTTAACCATCACACATTTGTGAAGATTTGAGAATGCTGTGTTTTACTCTGGTGCTATGCTGATGCTGAGAAACCAGACAACAGCGGGTGATTAAAAACACTCCCCAAAATACAGAGATGAACATCCCACAAAAAACAAGTGTTGCAGTAGGACAAAATATTCGATCAGATTCTGCTCCCTGATTTATCAGCATGAATATGCCATTGCAGAGCGCTCATATTTGATGCTGAGATAAGGCATGTGGGTATTGACCTTAAATATTTCCTTTCTGACTGAAATTCACTCTCTTTGCTTTTTGTTTGCTAGTCAGCAGATTTTAGAGTTGAAAGTACAAAAGAAATGTTAATTATCCCACCAACTAAAATATGTGGTGAAAACATGCAATAGCGCAGAACTCTAACCTCAACATTCTTTGGAAGAAAAGGAGACAATTCTTTACAACAGCTCTTGACATTTTGTTTCAGATGATTTTGCAACTTAGCAGTTTTTCATCAACCAAGGATCACAGCCCACTAGTTGGGGATTGTAGTGAAGTATGGATGATTATTGTTTAGCAGTTCTTTATGTAATGTATTTCTAAATCTTCCTGTTGTCTCTGCTATGTATTTCTTGTCCTTGCTTCAAAAACTTTCACAGGCTAGTTCTATCCTAGCAAAAGGCTGATCTTCTACTTGTCTTCCTGTACTTTCACACTGCCTCCCATGTTACCTCAGAAAAACCTTCCTCTTGCAAGTCACTAAACCCACCACTGGTACACTTTAAAAGCATGCCTTTCCCTAACACATCCTGGTAACTCCAACCCAATAACAGAGGTAACCACTGAAGGCAATGGACACAATTTTTACCTGGTTTCTGTTCATCTGGCCCAGCTCCTGCCTGCTGTTTGGGCTCACCTACCTATCATACATCTCATTTAAGCCTGTAACCCTCCATGGATGGTGCTGTAATTTTTCTGATGTATTTATCTCACATGCATATGCACACGGACTGGAATTCAAATCAAACCACGTCAGACAAAGCTCCTCATTGCCTTAAGTTTGATAGCCTTTTTCTAGGCAGCAAAGGTATACTGACAAAGCCTTTTCCCAATCACTAGTTTAGAGAAGGGCTGTGAAGAGTTCCATTTGTTTAAAACGCACAAGGGCCCAAAAATTTCCCATTGCCTGCTCCTCTATCTTCATGAATGCGGACTTAGCCCCACAACCTGTGTGAGAGCTTGTTCATTCAGGAGTCTCTTGAGTCTAAGTGAGGAACAGACAGACTTACTGAGCAGGCAGCAGAGCTATGGCTCATGACTGTCACTGCCAGTGGAGCAGCCATCATGGGCAGATCTATGCAGCCTTTGTCCTCCTACACTTCCTCATGTTAGACCAAGGCTGCATCTGCCCTGGTTCTGACAAATGGCAATTCTGTAACCCTTCTCATGCTCACAGTCCAGTTGATGCTAGCAGCAAACCCATGGGGTGAGAAGCTACTATTTTCTAAATTTCAGAGCAAAATAAATGAGCAAGTCACACTGTCCATCACAAAACTACCAACAGAAAAGGTTTGAATGAGAGCTTTGTGTTCAAGCTTTGAACATGGGATGCTCAGCACTCTCTTCCACATTTGACTTGCATAGGAACTAAGACACATAATATTTCTGAAACTGCCAATTATTTCTTCTCAGGCCTGCAAAAGTTTTACCATGCACAGCTTGCAATTCTGCATACCATTCAAGCAGAAAATGCACCTGCAGGAGACCACAGAGCAAAGCACAGGAATCAGGCAGATCCTTATCCAACACCCAACAAATGCTACAAAACTTTAACCCATGTGATGACCCCCTGACCTCTCACTCTAACAGGCACTAACCACCAAACCTTTCCCCTCTCTAACAACTTCTGCTCTGTAGGTGCTAAATACTCTTAAATTCAAAGTGGCTACTTTTAATCCATAGTTGAAGTATCTTACTTGCACTTCACACCCATGCCTTAAAACTGTTTGCCCAGAGCTGTTTGCTCTAATAAATCACAGCTTCCCACAGATCCGAGTTCTTTCAAATAACAGGGATTGCCAGGGATTTAATCTCTGTGTCAGATCAGTCTGCTCATTGAGCTTCTCAGCCAAAAGCAGCATCAAAGGCAGCTTGCTAGAGCTGCACAAAACCAGGCAGCTGCCAGAAAGATTATGAAGGGAGGATGGGTTTGGGGCAAGCTTCCTGATGTTGGGCTGGAAAGAGAGAGAGATGGTGGCTGCTGAGTGTGTGAAAACCTGCAGCTGTGTAAGACTGCTGGTGTATTGATACTCACTTCCTAAGAATGTAAAAAAGCTCATTCAAAGTGCTGGCAGCAAGTCTGGGTGCAGTGTTGATGTGGCCCCTGGGTGGTCCCACAAGGACTGGCTGAGGGTGGGCTTTCACAGGAGCCTCTCAGGAAAAAGTAAGGGAGCATAGCAGCAGCATTGGGATGTTTAATACTTGATGCTGCAGATGTTTTGTTCCTAGTGCTAATGGAATTGATTAAACCATTTGTGTTTCCTGTATAAAGGAATGCAGAAGATATATTTTAAGGCTTGGTTTTTTAAAAATAAAGTTATGCTTGAGCTATACTAAATAAAGGTTTTCAATTTACTTGACTAGTTACATGGACGTCAACTTTACATATGGTTCATTAGAGAACCTGGATAAAGCAGGACTACATCTGCTGGGATTTCTCATATATGATTGTTGATGTGAGATCTCTCATTTCTTCTGCTTTTATGTGCATAACCTGCCTAACACATTTACTTCAAGACAGACGTTAATGTCTGAAGTTTTCTGTGCATAGCCTAAAGCTCTGGTAAAAGATAAGGGTCTTTTCATAAAAGAGAATGAGATCCAGCTGTGAAGTTTCAAATTTCAGCCCCTCTTCAAACACGGAATTTTGAATGGAGTTCACAGTTCCTAAATTGCACTTCCCTGTTTGGATGCTGCAAATTAGCTGGTCTGTTCTTTGAGACAGCTCTTTTTTGTTCTCAGCATCTCTGCTATTAAATGCCAATTTATTTGGGCTTCCAGGCAGTGACCTTGCCTTTCACTTAGGTCTTGAAGAGTAAAGGCTTGTCATACAATAAAGTGAAGGAATTGAAATACATTGCTAGCAGGTGACGTCTGTTTGTGTTGGGAGACAGGTCCAGTGAGAAAGGCAAAGACTTTGTATCAGTTTCCTGTGCTTGCAAGAAATATGTATTTTAGAGAGGAAAGGGATGAGTTTCAATTCTACTATTCTTCAGTTTTATCATATTTTGACTAATATTCATCCCTGAGACCTTGGAGATCTCAAGAAAAACAAGTACCAAGCACTGCTCTCAGCTTGAGAAACTACTAGCAATACATAAAACCCTGAATAATGAAGGCTGAGATTTGTTCTTTATTTTTAAATTAGGCTTTATTACGCTAAGAAGAGACCAAGACAAGGAATCTACACTATTAGCCACGAACCTCCACGACTCATCCATCATGCTGTGCTAGCCAACAGAAAATTAGTTACTCAATATCTTATTTGCAGTGTACAAGCAAGTAAAAAAAAAAGAGCAATATCTTGTTTACAAAAAATGGGCAAATGGCACTAAAGCCTTAACAAATGTTTGTTTGCATAAACTATATCCAAAGCAAACACTAAATTGTCTTTTACTTAAGACACTGCACTCTCCAATAACCTAAGACAACTAAGACACGAAGTTTTAAGCAAATATTAGGCAAAACATGTGTTGCAAACACTAAGCAGTACTTTCCTTGCCAAGTTGTTCTAAATACTGCACTCAAATAGTTCATGCTTTTAAATCAGTGCAGACAAAAGAAAAAACTACAAAATCCCACACCAAACCCAAACCTCAGCTCACAACCCAAACAAAAATCCCATGCACACTTAGGAGCCAACTGGTTTTAAATGCATTACTGGATTTACTGATTGATCACATGCATTAGAAAATAATTTCAAATTGTAAATACTCTCTTGAGGGCTGCAAATTACTAATAGGTTATTTGACAAGAAGCTGACATTCAATTTCCTGAGTTTGTGAGTAGTACAATAAGTAAATTTTCTGTCTTCAGTAAGAACCTGAGCACCGTGAGCATTTGAATAACCCCCAGAGAAGGGATGATTGTAATCAGATTATTTTTGATCTTCTGCCACTAGATGGTGTCCGGTTACCTGAGCTGTAACCACAGCTGCATTAATCAAAAACCAACTTTCAGATTTGCTGAATTCTGGCTCTTACGGCTTTTGCTGATGTTTTGGGTAAGCTATTTTCAAGGGAGATTTGGCTTTTCAAGTCTTACTTTTGATCTCTGTATGGTCTTTTAAATGAGAAAAGATGAAGTCTTTGATGAGGATTCTTGCATAAACAAAAACAACGAACTACAGAGCACCTTAACTGCAACCAGGGAAATGTGACCCAGGCTTGAAGAAATGCAAAATATATTTTCTCAAAGTAAGGGGGAGAACAAAAAGGAGAGTAATGCGAAGTCCAGAGGGCAAAAACCAGCACCACTGTCCAATTTAGCAAGCATCAAAGGATCATAAAAGTCAGTCTGAAGAAAAATGAAGCCCTTCCTGTGTGCGTTGTGCAACTCGGTATTGTGGTATTTACCTCTCATTTGAGAGCTACTGCAGAGCCCTACTGTTAAGAGGAAAGCTGCAAGAAAAAGAAAGGGTATGAAAGCGCTGGAGAAATGTGGGGTCCAGGCTTGAATGTGTAGTGGCAAAGAGCATTATCTCTTTTACCCGTATAATTAAACACGAGGACAAACGCAAAACTGCAATGCCTCCCTCTGTTCCCAGATCTGCTAATAAATAAGGCACCAGGGGGCCTCAGTCATTCACTAGCAAGAAAACGACGGCACTTTAACTCTTTACTTGCTGAATTCATGCACTTCAAAGACTCCATTTAAGCAAGAGAGGCAAAAGAGAGAAGCGACAGAAAAGGAGCATTAAAATTCAGCTATGTAGAAAATTACAGTAAAATTACTAGAAACTGCAACTCGAACTCAGCTGTACTGTTTGTATGGCAAGTCTCAAAGTATGGTTTCATGGTGGAAAAATAACAAATCCCCCTTATTACTATCAAAATGCAGTGATTTAAAATTGAATTTTTAAAAAGTGCACTTGAATCCTTTGATCAGCTCTGGTGTTGAGAGGTCTTTAGAGCTACCAATGCTGTGTGTGAAGGAAGTCAAGGCAGTGATGAAACTCATGAGTTTATGTTTAGCTGTAATTTAAGAGAGCCCTCCTTGAGCTTTTCCTCAGTGATGCTGCATGTACAAGCACAAAGCAGACTCTTATTCTATAAGAGTATTACAAATCAGCGCACCCTCCACAAGTTCTTTTCACTGATGTCAGTCAGGTTGCATGTAGTCTCTCCCACACATCTGGAGCTTGTAACTTAGCACACTTGAAACCACTCAACAGCTGCATGGCAATAAGACTAATTCAAAGTAACGTTTTCTATAGAATAACGTCATTTTTACTTTCTTTTTCTTCCATAAAACACTAGAATTACAGTCATTTGAGCGCTGTAAGGAGACTGCAGAGCAAAGTAATAGGGTTGTGGGATCCAATTACAAGCAGCCTAAAAAAACCCCAAACCCTCTCTTATGTCCAATCTATTTTCCATTTGAGGCAGCTGCAGCTGGATGCATTTTGGGAGTTCAAGGCAGCACACTGATCCAAGATACAAAGAATAAAACATTGTTCTCTTGCACAACTCTGGGAAGCTTCTCAAACCATGAAAACAAACAGAGAAAACTGTACTTGAAGGCTCTCCCTTTGGAATTAGTAACTTGCCTAACCACCTGAAATGCTGAATCAGAAATTACTATAATTTAAGTGATACTGGGCAGTTTTGAATCAAGAAAATTATGTCTGAGCCATGTGCTATATTGTGGTGAACTTGAGGATGATAAACCATAGTTAGATGGCTGTTTAGCTGGTTACACTAATACAGTACAGACAGTTTAAGACATTATTTGTGTTTTGGAACTTGATGGTATAGATTGGCAGTAAGGAATAAATTCTGAGACTTGCCTGAAGGTATACTGCACTCAGAAGTATTTTGCTGCTGAATGTTTTGATATCTCATAACTGGACTGTCTTTTAAACATTCCACGAGACCAACCCAGAGTAGAAAGCAGAACAAATGCAGAATCCGAAATACAGAGAGATACAGAATATAAGAGATCTCATCTCCAGCATAGCCTTCTGTGACACAGCACTAGTTCTTCATTTTCCAAACCCGTGATTATATTTCAGAATGCTATATTCAAATCATTATTTTGTTCATATTATGCCTTGTTAGTAATTGAAATGACAGAACCTTTAATTTAAACATGTTTCATAAACACGTTTCCTGTTACAACATTAATTCTGACTTCACTTCAACAGAATATCAATCATTTGGATGAAGGTCCTTCTTGTCCTGCTGATCTTTTGAGAAAACACTTAGTCCCACACTGCATTTGCAGCACATTTATCTTTCCAGCAAGTTCTGAGGGCTGTGCTCTTGAACTTCATGATTCAAGACTGCAGACTGACAGGTGAGCTGCTGAGCCGATACCTATGTCAATAGCCTTGCTTTTAACCACCTAAATTTCGGAAATTTTCACATCTCGCTAGTGAGTTTGAAGCTGCTGATGTCACTTTACGACAAATATTTATAAGCAGACAGTAATTTGGCACAGAATGTCTCTTGACGCTGAACAACACTGGCAGCCATCACTGTGAGATGCGATCGGTGAATCGCATGAGAGGAATGATGAGCAGATCCAGAAGGGGTCTTACTCATCATAGATGTGGCATTGAGACCCTCACATCCCCTCCTGCACAGTCAGTCACTAAAATCTAAATTTCACCTGGTGCATACCTAGCTCAATAATTTGACCCTGTCTAGGGCCCAGCAGAACTTGAGAAGAAACATTTCTTTGTGTGTCTCATACCACCCTTCCCAGTGAAGCTCCCTCTAAGTACTCCTGCCTTCTTGTATCCAAAAGCCTTTCAGCTGCACTTTGATAGCAGGAAGACTCCTGTATTCATGCCCGTCCTTCTAAAGTTGCAGCTTGGTGGATTAATTCCCCTCACACATCGGGTATGAATACAGCTCTCATTTTCCAGGGCTTCTCTCAGTCCCAGGGAATTCAGGAGAAAGGGATTATAGTTCTAAGGATTCATTAGGTCTAAGAATTCAAACCAGGACCAGCAAATGCACAAATAGCTATTTTGGGTGTTGGAATAGGGCTCCTACAAGACTGAAAAGCCAAGAGCTATGAAGAATTACATACTTTCAGGATGACCAGAAAAAGAAAAGACACCAACTATCCCAGCTTCCCACACATGTACTCTCTAAAGGCAAGCTTAGTGTAAGTCTTCTACTGCCTAAAGAAAGGGCCTCGAACCAAACCCTTTGCATAGGTGCACAGGGAAATGATAAGAAGCAATGGCCAGTAGTTACATTAAAGGATATTCCCACTGGACTTGGGGAATATCTCCCACTTCAGTGCTGAGATGTCCAGAAAGGCTGTTGCATCTCCATCTTTGGAGATTTCAGAAGCTGACTAGACAAGGTCCTGAGCAATCTTCTCTTACATGGAAGTTGTACCAGCTTTGAGGTGAGGACTTGACATGCTCCAGAGCTTCCTTACAAACCCAATTTCTCTATGAATTTTCTAAGAAGGCATGTAGTTAATGTAAACTTGAGAAATAGTATCATGTGTGCTAGTCATTTTATTTGCCTTTTGGAGCCAAGGTTATTGAGGGTCATGTGTATAAAAGCTGTGGTTCTAGAAGAAAAAATTATTCTGGATAAAAATCTGTGAAAGAAACTCTCACTGTGTGTTTCTTAACTGTTGTACATTTGTTGCTTATTAAAACAATGTCTCAAGGAGAGTTTTTTTTATATAAGAACGTGCTCATTCTCCTTTTGTGATTCTTCATTAAAGTAAAAGTCAAGCTCAAAATGAAAGAAATAAAAGTTGCGTAATTGCAGGAACACAAATTTGTCACAGCACCAGAGAATTCAATTGGAACTAAATTTTCTTGCTCCTCTAGTAATAAAATACTATTTCAGAACAAATACACGGTTTGCAGAGGTTTTCAGACCCTAATGTCATTTCTCACAGGCAGTCAATCTAGCAGACAAACTAAGAAACAGACAAATATGAGTACTGCCAACTTGTCCTTGAAAAGTTTGGATTCCAGGGAAGACCCAGTGAGGACTGAGCTTTCACAGGGAGCACATAAATCCCATGAGAGAAACAATTTCCTCCTTTCTGTCTTAATCAATGGGTAACATTAAAAACATCTTTACTGGCAAAGTCCAGGCTCTCAGGTCCATAAAATTAACCAGTAAAACCTAACAGAGGGAGGGGTGTCACAGACAGCTGGGGTAAAGCACATGCAGACCACAGACGTGTGTCCTTACTGAGTTTTCCTGCCGTGACAGAGCACAGCCACGTCTGTCTGGAGGAGATACATCATGCCAAATGTTTTTGGCCCAGAATCAAATGCACTTTATTTAATAGATACAAGAGGCCGTATCAGATGTCATACTCTGACTTATTAATTGGGTGTAACAGTACAGAATCTAGCAGACATGCCAGGATTTAGGCTGAAACATCTATAAAGCAAAACCCATTGGTTCTTCAGGTTAAGGTCAGATAAAAATGCCAGTGTGGCCTGTCAGCACAGAAATCTAGTAACAAGCCATATAAGCACAGAAATTGATTGCAGTACATCAGCCTTTTACTGTTTTGAAGAAATCAGTGCCATGGTTGCATTGTCACTTGGGAAGCAAAAGCCTAGAAGGACACTCTGCCTAGAAGAGGATGAAATGTGTGGTTTGCCATCCCCCATATGTTTGAAATTACAACAGACCACTAAAGATAAATGATTAATTAGAGTGCAATCACTTAAAAATACATGAGATACATCTTCTCAAATGTTAATCACTAATAAGACAGCCTGTAATACAATGCAAGAGGAAAAATCTCATGCTTACAAATGCATCAGCAGGGACCTCTGGATTCAAGCTGCTGGATAGGTTTAGCAGCTTGTTAGCACACTAGTGCTTTGATGCTGTTTAGTATTAAAGGAGATCCCTGTAACACACTTGCTGTACACAGTTAATGGGCACAGAAACTCATAGCTAGAAGATCTAGTCCGGGAAAAGGTAATGCAGGTGGGTATTAGTTGGGAGTACCAACATGAGGGAGCAGCTGCACCATGAAATGCCAGCAGTGGCTCACCAGGGTATCTGGGGCTGTGTCAGAAATGAGGGAAGTTATGCTCGGCAGCATGCTCTCCCTCTGGCTGGAACCTGGACTACTACTGTCTTCTGGCTTATCTGGTTAGGTGTCTTATTTGCATAAAGTAGGGAACAGAGATGGGAAAAACAAGATCTCCTGCTCTTGGGTTTGGCCCTCAAACAGAACAGGATCTGGAATCAAAAGTGCCTGAAATGTCTGGGATAGTACGGTTCTAGGGGGAAAGTAAGAGACTGGAAACGTTTCTGAAATCCAACATAACACAGTTACTCTGCATCTTAGTCTCCCTCACTCAGCAGCACACTGCTGAACTGACTGAAGACCTCAAATACACAGTACAACCATCATCTTGCTGATTGCTTCCCCCACCTCCCAAACTTCACACACTTCTTCATCCACTGTTATAAAACTTCCAGTTGCCTTCCACAACATTTTCCCTTTCACTATAACCCTGGGAAGCTCCTGGGAAGACTTCTCCAATGCTGCTCTGCGTTACTGGGTGAGATCCAGAGGCCCCATGTGCCATGGCCTACTAATATCTGCAGAGCCAACCACTTTCCACGTGTTGAAGGCCCTGCACTACACAGCTCCTCTGTGTGCTTCCTGTGTGTTGCAGAAACTCATCGAGTAGGAAACACTGCCTGCTTGGAGCAAGCACCACCACCACAAACCAAATGGATTTCTGGTGAATACTGAAGACTAAGAAGCCAAAAGCTGAAACACAGCATCCTGGTCATTTGTGGGAATGGCGGTTTGTCCCCATTTATCAGCTCCAGAATCCTTCTGGTCAAAAACCCCATTAAGTCACTGCAGTCCCATCTGCTTTGCCACAGAGCAGTAGGGAAGGTCATTCACTGCATTCCACTGCCAGCCGAGCCTTTTGTTTGTCAAGCAAAGCTCCAGACTCATCAATATGTACATTTGTAGGATGCAATATACTGACCTTCCACCTGTTTTACTGCCATGCCGTCCTAAACTTATTTATAAGATAAAGGACAGACTTCAATTAGAGTAGAATTTAAACAAGAAAGTGATTCAAACAGTTCATGAATGATCTTCTGCCAGATCCTCAGCTGGCGACTTGGGTTCTGGAGGTAATATTCCATTCTTACAGACAGGCCAAGCAGTGGGCTTCTCACAACTGTATTCCCTATAGCCATACGTGTTTCACATCCTGGTTTGTTTTTCTTTTCCTTCCCCAGCAAATTCTCCAAGGAATACATTGTGAAATACTACACAAAAAAACCCCCCAGTTTGCATTTAACCATAGGTTAAACTGATGCATTGTGACACTGCCATGGAGGAGCCATTATCCTCTAGTAATCATCTGTCATTCTTAATCATATGCCGGCAAGTTAAAAATCTAATATGTTGTGACAAAACTGTGCAAGTGGATAACTGCAGAGTAAGCAGTTTGTCAACCTGGAGCAACACATTGGTCAGGATGCTGAGCTTCAGAAAGCCACACTGGATTTTCACTGTGAGGAAGGTTATTTGCAAGTTAAAAAGCAAGTAAAGTTGGGGTTTTCAAACACCCTTCAGGTGGAAAGGTAGCCAAACTACCCCATTAAGTCATGAGGAAGCCACTACTACTTTCAGTAGTTTCACTTTTTTTCTACTTACTAAAACATTGGTAAATATCATTAGTAATCTTACCATTAAGTACTTTTGTGTGTGCTGGAAGATCTGAATGGAAGCATTTAAGAAAAGATTCAACTTACCTCTGGAATAGCTCTAAGAAATATTTTGTCTTCTGTTTAAATATTGAAGCAATTGTTCTTCTTTCCTGGAAAACCTGGGAATCTACAGATTTTTGTAGTAAACCCCCCATGAATTGCAGTTACACAGAATCTTTTCTTCGACCAGAGACTGTTATGACTACCAGTCCCAGCCTATTACACTAATAATAAATTAATACTAATAATTAAATAAAACACATCATAATTTCTATTCTCTTTAACCTCAAACATAATGTAAAAGTATATCTGAAATTTACTTGCTCCTGAGGCAAGGCAAGAACAGTCGAACAATCAACAGTCAGAAAAAGGACAGAGTAGGTGAATTAGACCCAGCTCAGCAGGAGAAGACCTTGTCATACAGAAAGAGACCATTAACTCTCTTGGGTGAGAAGAAGAAAACTGAAGATTCACATTTTCGGCATTCAAAATACTTGTGAACTTTGAACTGAAACACATGACAGACACAGGAAGAATATCATGAAATGGCTAATGCTAAATCTCATCAAAGGGTGAGATTCCTGGCAAGACTTTGATTAAAATGTGGAACTCAACACCACTGATCATTTTAGAGGCCAAAGGTTTAGCAAGATTCAATGACAAAGCAAACATATATAGGAATAAAGAACTCCAAAGAGCCAGCACCCAGAGACCACCCAAGCACTAACAGCTTAGCTGGCTGTTCAAGGCCAGCCAGTTAACAGAAGGTATGAAGAATACTTGAGGGAACTTCAGCAGAGGCTCATCCTCAAACAGCTCTGTTGGGGGTTCTCAGTGAAGGCAACCCTTTTTTTCTCTGCTGTTAAAGGCTGCTTTAAAGCTGGGGCTCTCACCCTGGTGCTTGCCTGAGCTGTGCCATCTCCAGGCACCCCATTGATTCAGGTCCTGGCCAACTTCCCAACGTGGCTGTAGGCCTGCCTCACTACTGTGCACTTGGCTGGCAATCACTGATCCTGGTCACTATGTCGAATCCTGATTATGATCTATGATCCTGACTCAGTTTCCCAGCTTGACATCAGACCTACTCCTTTCACTACAGACTTGCTTGGTGGTCTGGTCCCTGGGCTGAACCCAGCTACCCTCACTGGCACAATATGCCTCACTTGGGGTACAGTGGGACTAGTCCATCGCTGGAAAAACCACGGCTTCTGCTGGCCTCCCTTCCCTGAGAGAACAGCTTTGCCCTTGCTGCACATTGGCATTGAGCTACAACAGTTGAAATTAGCAACAAGCATTAGCAGAGAAACAAAACGTGATGCTAGAGTGTTTTAAAAGTTCCTCATTTTTAGGGACTGGAATGCCGAAGTCGTGCAAACTTTGAAGTTGTGCAAACTGCCACATCTACACCACTGTCACGGATTTGCTGAAGCTTCCCCTCGTTTAGTGCTACCTACTCCCAGATATGATACCTGAGTTCCTCAGTCTAAAAACTCAGTCCACAGTAATATCGTTTCTCTCTTTCTGCTACAGACTACTCAGAAGTTCACACATCAACACTAGAAGATCTGCTGAGGTGTATTTTCCTTGACATCTTTGTCATTGCTCACTGATTTGCATAGAATTAGCTGACAATTGTTTAGTAAATTAATAATCATCATAATGCACAAAGAGGAACATTGTGTTGATTCAAATTTAAAAACCATAAATCAGTGTAAACAGTCCAGTTCCATGTGCAGTCCCCAGCACAGATCACCCTCAATATGCTGCTGTAACTCCAAATGCCACCCTTTAGATCCCAGTAGTTCACTCCTTGCAAAGCACCCTGTCACCTAGAAACCAGGGCATTTCTGAGCATAAGGATAAATTCTACCCCCTTTAAATCTTGTCCTTGCCCTATGTTTTAACTAAGGTAGAAGTCTGAAGTATGGGATAACTGAATTATGCTTACGTGACAAAGGTAAACAAGAATTTACAACCAGCAAAAAAATTGCATCGAAACAGAGAAAGCTGTGGTCTTCAAGCACTCTCGTGTCTTTGTTTAGAAGGATCCTACTGTTTCCAGAACACAAAAGCCCCAACAGCAGTTTTTTCCCCTATGATTCTGCATCTCTGAAGAGAGGTACCATCACCACATATGAGAGTTAGCTAAAACCCTGAACTCAACAAGAAAACATATATGAGACACCACATATCACTTCCTTTTGCAGGTATGACATTCTTTTTTATAGAAAATAAAAACCAACCATTTTTATTGACTGTACTGTAGATACCTGTACAGAGTGTAAACTTTAATATTTCACCAGATATGTGAATACTTCTGGAGAAAGAGTTATCCAGCACCTTCATTTCAACACATTTTTGATATTTACAGTAAGACATACCTGATTAAGTGTATGAGTAGAATGAATTAAAAATTATAAAAAGTTATACAAAAAGATCTTTAAAATGTTTATATGTTTTGTTATTTTATGATAAATATACAATTAAAGAGGAAGATCTCACACAGTTAAGACTCAGAACTGGCTCTGTTTAAAACTGTCACTGCTGTGTCTGAAGAGGGAGTGAGGAAATGGGGATGTTAGCTTACTGCTCTGATCACGACACAGTGAAATGTGCTCTGGCAGGAGCCTCACAAGCCCTGTTTTGCTCTGCCACAGGTTGGTTTGCAGGCAAGCTTCCTTCCCAACGCACAGTGGGGAAACGAAACTTCACTCCCAGATTCGTGCTGCTAATTTGACATATGAGTACACGCTTAGATTTTCCCTCTCCAAACTTACTGGTGATGATGAAAACATCAACTTCGCTTTGATTTTCAGAACACCTTTTTGCTGTTACTGAACACTGGCACATAAATGGGGCATCATTACCTTTTTTTCTTTTAAGCACCAAACCAGAGATGAGCTTTCTGAAAATCAGATTTTTAACTGCCATGGTTTCTTATGGTCTACAAAAAGGCATGGCATGTTTTGCTAAAGAAGAAAGGTTGCTAGGATAGAATTCAGAGACCACTTTGAGGCTTATAGAATCAAACATAGAAATACTATTTTAAAACCTCTCAGGAAACAAATGTGACTATCTCTTTAAAACCATTTGTCTCCCAATGAATCAACATCCATTCTTTGATGAACTATCAGCAATTGTTCAAAATATCTAAATTTTGTTTAGTGGATTTTAGGGAATTACTCAGGAATCCACCTCAAACAGAAGAAAAACAAATCTCTTAAAACCTAACAAAAACTTCAAATATATCCACCAAGCAGTGTTGATTATATATAAGAAATCACGTGCTGTAGGAAAGGATCACATGAGCCAGGGTGAGAATGATGATCCTTACAACACATGAATAAAATACTTCTGTAATACAAAAGTCAAAAGCTGAGATTCAAGTTTTTGAAGTGAAAGGACTGGTAGTGAGAAGGAATGTGGTTGGGCATTAAATATGAGCTATATTGCCCCTCATCTGTTTGTCCTTGGGACCCCCTGATTGTTTCTCAGCTAGAGATAAGCCCAGTCACACATATGATGGGCTAAGCACACCACTTCTGCAGATAACTGCTGCATACTCCAAGGTACAATTCAGTATCAGGATTCGAGTAGTTCCAGTAGATTCTCTTTAATCTGTTCTGCGTGTTACTTTAATTTTGCCAGGAAACACAACCTCCTTCGCTGGGGCAGATGCAACTAAGGCCTCCACATTTACCTTTAAAAAAAAGAGATAATATTACAAGGAATAACGTGAAGTTGGACCCAACCTGGGCAGCTCTGTCTTGCTTAACTGCTACAAAACAGCCTCTGCCTCTGTGTGTGTGTGTGTATCTGCATATGTGCGTTGTGGCTTGCTGTCAGCAGCATGGAGCACTTATCTTTAGGGCCTGATTGTGTTGATAGGAGTGAGTTGTTTACAGCACATTTCCAAAAGGTGTCTGCTTCTCTAAAGCTTACTTAAATGCTCAGTTTCTTTCTATACAATCTACTCCAACTGTGTTGTCAGGGCAGCGGCAAGTACGGCCTCCTGGGGTAGCCAAGCAGAGGTGAGTACAACCACCATTATTCACTGTACAGTAGTTATGTCCTGGAAAAAAACAGAGATGCAAAACCTTAGAGAAAAACAAATGCAAACCCACAATAAAATCTGAAACAGACACACACAAGAGCTGTTAAGATTTATGGCTACACTAGGGAAACAAGCCATAATGAGATCAGGAGTAAAAGAAAACTATGCTTTGGGGAGATAAGAGTCACCATATCCCTTGTGTCAACTTGACATTCACATCAAAGAAAGAGCAAGATATCAGGACAGAGTGAAAGAGGCAACATGAATCAACTGGGCTGTTCCTGAAATACCCTTCATAAACTGGCCACATGGTCACAGATATTAGAATGAAGAGACAGTGAGTGAGTAAATAGAGAAGAGCAACATGTGGGGACAAAGTCCAACATGCTACAGAACATCATCCTCCGATACCAACCATACAAAAACAGAGGAATGATCCATGAAAAAAACCAAAAAATTAAATTGGGTGGTTGGGGAAGTGTTAACATTAAAGAGGAAAATGAAAAAGAAGTCAATGCCAAAAGCAGGGGATCAAAGAGGAAAGGCATCCATCCAGAAAACCACCTGAAACAGACATATGACAAGAAAGAAATGACACTAGAGTTCTGAATATTATAGGTATAAGCATCTACTCAGAGCATCCAATGTTGTTTAATTTTGCACTGCCTACCAAAATAGATCTGTGAATTAACTAGTAATAACAACATAATTGATTTCTTAATTATGACATTTGTATGTATTTTTAAGCTCTGAGACAAAACTTCCACTAAACTGTTTTTTATTACATGTATTAAGTAATTTGAAGAGAAAGTATCCTAAGGGGTTTTTTTAGTCCTAAAATAAAAATAGGGCAACTCCTATAATTCCAGCCATGTTGTAATAAAAACCAGCAAATTCTTCTCCAGTGATTTGCTAAGAACAACATAACTGCACAATGATACTGCTTCACAAAAATCAAATTATATTTCAAGGGTATCAGCTTCCTCTCTTCCTCTTTTCAATGGCATATCTGAAAAACTTAGTATTCAACAGAGCAGAAGGGCCAGCTCAGTCCAGCCACTCTACCACCTGCTGTTTTCTGAACATTCCATTTTGAAAAACACTGGATCTCATTAAGGACATCTGGAAGACCGTAGTATTTCTGTAGTTTAAACTTAATAAGCAAATAAGGCCCTAGCCATGAATATAGCATTCAATTTAAAAGACGATATATTAGCATTTTTGACAGGTCAGATGCTCGTCTTAATCATACATGTGTCCTTTCGCAAAGGACAGAAGAGGCCCCTTCTCTCCCTCCAATTCTGGTTTCATGTGGCAACTACAACTGCTTTTATGAAAAGGAAACTAGGCAGCTTCTAATTTCTAACTGAACAGAAATCTAAGCACTAACCAGTTCTTCACTACCTAAACCAGTTGGCAGCTTATAAATGGGAGGTGCCACTAAGTTCATTTAGACAGTAAGGTGTTACACAGTTGTAAAAACTTGAGAATCATCTGGATTACCTCCTGGGCACTGAGCAAAGGCTGTGGTGATTCCATAGAGTCGTGAGCGCTTGTGAGGCTGGAAGTTATCATTTTCTAATGAAATTGTGCGATCCACCGCTACAACAGCATCCCTGCCATATGCAGAAGAAAATATTCAGAAGTGAGATGAAGGTGAAAGTACAGGGGAAAACAAAACAACACAATAAAAAAACCAACCAGTCAGTCAAAAAACCAAAACAAAACCAAAAGCAGGAAAAAAAAAAAGAAGTTGCTTCTTTTTTACAATTAGGAAGAGATACCAGAAGTAAAACCCTCCAAGACATCACCTTTCCTGGACAAACCTAGTATGTTATGACATTCACTCGAGGCAGCTAAGAAATTTATCAGGGAGACACCTTAATGATTTTGAAGATACTTCCAATACAGGACAATGTCCCTCTATAGGAGGGATGGATGCATGTGTTAGTAGTTTGGGCACATTTTTCACATTCTGCCCCTCTGACAAGTATTGTGGTATAGCTGACATTGCAGCTATTAAGCATAATAATTATGGAAAATGATGTATTTCAGGTGGAGCCAGATCTCCAGAAGGAATACAGCTAGTCATGAGCAATCCTTCCTTCCCAAGTATAAAAGGGCAGTTAAGTGACTGTTCCCCAAGCCTGTTCTAGAATAGCACTTCCCAGCTGTTAGTTTCTACCTTGGAAATCCTCACACACAGTAATAGCTACTCCTGCTGCAATCAATAGAGGCATTTGGATAGGAGTTTGCTGGTAGAGCCCATACAACTACTTACATCGAGGAACAATACTTAGTTTAAAAGGCAGGGACTGGATTTTTTTCCCAGAAGTTAAAGTAAACCTCAAAGTCTTGTTCATATGGCAAGGTTTTAGAGAATTTGCAGTAAAGAAAGTGTCATTGAGATAGTAAACACTTTTTTTTTCCTCATTTTTGATTGAACATTCATATAATACAGGGCACAGAAAGCCAAGAGTGATGAATGTCTGCCTTCTGCAATGCAGCAGCTGTAAGAGAAACAAGTCACTGCCCACTCCTTCCCCAAAAACGTTCGGTGTTAAGAGCATTTTCTTCAAGGACAAATCACTATGCTAAAAAAACAAAAACTCAGTTAACTGGCAGCACCAATAGGTCAACTCTACACATCCACTCCACCCTGCATCAGCTTCTACCAGGAAAGCAACAGAACAGGAATGTGTGAGAGGTCAGGCATGAGAAATGCAGTAGATACTTCAGTTTCTACCAGGGAGAAAAAAAAAGAGTAAAGTACTTCACAATTTCTTTAGCAGATAATGTACCTTCTCCAGTCTGTATAGTATAAATTCTTCCCATAGCTTGTAACACCAAAGGGATACTGAATCCCTTCAACAATCTTTCGTCGACCGAGCTGATTAGGGTTCATGCATTCCAGCCTCTTGGTACCTGGATGTAGGGAAACAATTAAGCCTTTGAATCAGAACAAGAGAGCTCTCATCAGGGATGAAAGACAAGCACAAGTATGCAAGCATGCACAAGGTAGAAAGTCCTGGAAATCTTTCAGCGTGCTGTTTAATCAAAGCCTTCCTCCATGTCACACGTATGTATGTGCCAAAAATTGAATGGATAAGTACACTGGTGCTGATGTTACTCAGCACACCACTGAAGTTAAAGAAACACAGATGTCCCATGCAGCCATGGCCAATGTTCACAAGCTGAGATTCCTGCTATGGATACCAGCATCCTCAGGTTGGTGTGGAAGCAGACAGAAGGCCTCCTCCATTGTGGAGGGACACTTCAGCCTTTAACTAGTTCCACCTCCTCTGGAAGGCATTTTTGCCAGGTCTGCTTGGTGAGCATGTTCCGGAAATGTTTGCTGGGTTGGGCCATGAAGGTGAGACTGCAGGAAGAACATCCAACTCATAGATGCAAATAGGGTGCCAAAATGTCTAGCTGCAAAGCTACTACAGGCTGGGAACACCGCTAATAAACAAACACCTGTAGGTTTCTCCTGAGTAATAGGTTTCAGAATTAGACAAAAGAGGAGAAGATGCAAATGTGAGAACAAGAAAGGAAGAGAGAGAAAGTACGTAGAGATAGCAGAAGGAGATACATTTGAAGGTTGGAGAAATTGTTTTACAGTCAAAAAGAGAGCTTGACCATTTTAGTTTATCCAAAACTTGAAAGCTGACTTGAAGTGTAAAAGCACCTCCACAGGAAAACATCTCTGCCAATCTACAGAGTGAAAGACAGCAAGATGCCAAAAACGATTAAAAAGTAAATGAGAATTAAAAGCACACTTTCCCCCCACCCACTGGTAAGACACTGTCACAAAACTGAGTTTGTGGGAGAACTTTCGTTTCTTCATCTTTTGGGTGCACTGCTTTTTCAAGACTTTCTTCAGTCAAACATAAGCCAGACTTTGCCTCAAACCTTAGAACAAGAGTGCCAGCATGACATTCTGTAAGACAGATTACATAAATCTGTGGTTTTTCCCTAGTCTTAAACTAACAACTTCTACAAAGCCCTAAGCACTACCTAAAAAAATAGCCACATGTAAGACACACAGACATAGATCTGTTGCATTCCTAGAAAGTTTTGTGATCAGAACTGAAATCCTTCAGCTTGCACACAGTCACATGTGAATAGCAATTAATAAATCATTAAAGCCAAAAGCTATGGCTGTGCATAATTTCAGGACTGGGCATGCTTACGCTACTACTATTATGAAGAAACATATTAGCCCCTCTTTACCTGCATCTACCCAGCACAGCATTGAGGAGTAATGATCAAATGTCAGTCCATTTGGTAACCCAAGATCATCTTTAACAAGAATTCTTCTGTTTGTGCCATCCATGTATGAAGTTTCAATTTTAGGAGCTTCTCTGTTCCAGTCAGTCCAGTACAAGTTTCTTAGGAAGAAGAAAAAGGCAAGAGTTAAGACTGGGACTTATCTCAAAAGATTGTTGTAATTAAGAAAATGGTAAGAACACAAAGTAACACAGCCCCTAAATCATTTAGATAAATAAGAAGGGTCATATTGCATTCCCGTATAAAAGTCAAAAACTTTTAAAAGTAGCAAATATACTTCCATTAAAAACAAAAGGAGCAAGCACAGACATGAGAAGAAATGCTTTCTCTACATTGTTTAGCTTATGATGAAGATGTCAGCCAAAAAGACCTGTATTGCAACAGTTCTGAGGGCCATTCAAAATGTACATCTGCATTTTGAGTTCTTCACCTCACTTCCCATCATGTCTGCTCATGCTAAAGCAAGAACATTTGGCATACATTTGGGATCCATTCGAAACTCTATTTTTCTTTTCAGTGTACCAAATAAGCAACACACAATGGAATCAGAGTAGTTTATCCTCAGGGGAGATCCCCAGAGAGGGCCATTAACTCTCTGATGTTTTCCTATTAATAGCCATTTTTTAGTGGTGTTTTTCTTTCCTTGGATGTACATTCTGTGCCTGAGAATTTGCATGGCTCCTCAATGGCACCTCTGTTGTTTACTCCTTAACATGCACACGATTTACTATAAGATGGAAGTCTCTCAGTGGGGTTCTGCGTGGAACACAGGTCTCTCCTCAGTCCATTAAATAATCAAATAAATAAAATCGAGCTTTGCACGTATCTCTTGACAACTCATCCATACCCTCTCACAGGATCCACGACAATTGCTCTGGGGTTCACCAAACCAGTGTCAAAAAGGATGCGACGCTGGCGCCCATCCAACCTGGCCACTTCTATTCTATCCAGTTGAGAGTCAGTCCAGAAGATGTTGCGACCTAGGTGATCTACAGCTATCCCTTCAGGGCTTCCCAAGTCTGCAGGAGAACAGAGAAAAACATGCCTAGGCATTATATTTATTCCCAATACACTGTGTCAGCCTCATAAGGATAACCTTTAATTAAGACAAGTTTTCTTTGATGTTCCGGCTGTTCAACAAAAGCTACTTTATATGACTTGGAAGAGGAACATGCATTTTACCTCAAAGTTTAAATACACAAAACTCTCACAAAGACATAGGATGAAAAGTTCCATATGGAACAAACTTGCCACGCATAGAAACTCTGCTTGGAGGGGCAGACATAGAAAGAGCTGATAACACGGAAATGAACAGCAGATAGTGTCAGAATCTTATTCTACCCTCCTTAGAAGGCCATAAAATGGATTTTATAACCCTTAATATTTCTCCTTCTTTAGTACTGGCATACATGGCACCCCTCTGAAAACTGAATTTATGCTAAGTTTACCTGATGTAGCAATTAAACAAAATCAAACTCTAAACACTAGAGACAGCGACATTAACTAACTGATGCAATCTAGATCTAGTTCTTTGTTTTTGCAGAGCAATTCTTTTTGGAACACATTCTAGCACTGTATGCACACAGTTTTTCTTGGACAGTTAGTTGTTCCAAAAGCAACAGGAAATAGCAGATAATGACCTTACTGCTTTAGCATTAGCAATTTCTAACTTGGATGCAGAATGCAGAAAAAAATTATAAAGTTTAATTCAGCTACTATGAGAAACTGCTCTGTTTTTTTCAAGGTTCCATTGAAAAAGAGCAGGCAGGCCATGTGGAATGTAAGGAA
Organism: Aleadryas rufinucha; assembly: GCA_013397815.1. Classification (NCBI taxonomy): domain Eukaryota; kingdom Metazoa; phylum Chordata; class Aves; order Passeriformes; genus Aleadryas; species Aleadryas rufinucha. Next base: position 228,199 of record VZTH01010764.1, read on the forward strand.
GCCAAAGACAAGTAAAAAAAAAAAAATCAATTTCTGTTCAATTTCAGTTCCAAAAGAAAAGGAAAGAATTGTACATTGTCACTCCCCAAAAGAGGTGAAGTAACCCTTTATACCAGCCAGCTGTTGAAAAAAAGCACCTTTCAAATGCTGATCCACACACTGATGGAATGTGGCACGTTAGCCTTCTTTTAATTCTTAAGTTTATTCACTGACAGCCATTAAACAAACAGTATGTGACACAAGCAACCTTTCAGGAGAAAAGGCATTTGGCCAAGAACATCGGGTAGGACTCTCTAGAATTTGCTACTGTGACGTTGCTGTGAATAAGAGTTGCACAATAGTTTAAGCATCCTCTGCTCTCCCACTCAAGTGAATTACATTTACCACTTAATCTGCACACATGACATTTTAGATTTATATTAATTTCTGAAGAGGTGGAAAGGAACAAACAAGATGTATCTCATTGTTTCTGACTCACAGCTCATGCCCGGAGGGGAGGGGCAGTGGGCAAGAAAGTAAATGTTAATCAGGCATTTCTTTACTCCTCCTGAGGGCTCTTGGGCACACTTTGACACAGTTATACTGACTTCACATTGCTACCTTTATTTCTCTAAGTGCATCTGTAGAGACCTGTTGTCTTCAAGAAACCACCTCGCATATCCTTCAGACCCTGAAATGTTCCTACTTCTTCTCTCGCTAATGGCAGAGTCTGCTGAGGGTGGCCTCATTTTGAGGTGGTGGTGGCAACAGTCCCCAGTCTCTGGGATCAGAAGATTACTGATTAAGGTAATGGAGGAGCTCCCAGACTCTTTTAGGAAACAGAAGACAGTAGCAGGCAAAAGATTTACTGTCACTGATTTCCAGGAGCCCCTGCTCCCTGACTAGTTTCCTTGCTTCAATTTCCTTATGTCAGCTATATGTTAGGAGATTTATAGAAGTCTAAAGCAAATGTCCCTTCTGTGTGGTTGATAATGAGCCAGAAAAAATTATCCCACATGGAGGGGGGGGTGAGGGAATATTTAAAGGCTTCATTTATCACCAGCCTTTCCAGAGGCACACATATGTTCCTGCTATATTGTCATCAGGCCCTATACAGTCACAGGCTCTGTCCCTGAGGGCAGGTTTGTACAGACATGCACAGCTGATAAGGCTTTAAGCAATTACCTCCTTCCTAACCTACTGCCACAGCTGCAGAGCTGAGAAAGCCTCCACAGCCTATACAGCTGCAGGGATAAAGGAGAATTGGATGGGGCTCCACAACTGAACAGTGTTTCTGCAAAGCAGCACAACTTGGATCACAACGGTTTAAAAAAAAAAAAAAAACAACAAAAAATGTAGTACATGCCACAAAAATACACATGAACTGAAGAAAGCAGCTAGAGCTCACAGGAGGAAGAAGGCAAAGATCAAAACAAAACAAAAAAATTCTCATGAGTCTTCTGAGGGGGAGGCATTTTCCTATTTCATGAAATTTTAAAGTTTTGGCTTTGGCCTGCATAGAAGATATCCATTTGAACGCTGAATATTCAATATTATTTTGGTCTAAATCCTTATTTAAATGCCTATTAACATACAAAAAGTAAAGTGCAACATGTCTCCCAGTCTCTTCAGGGAAAGCATTCACATCCCATGCAAACAACAGAACAACGAAATTCATGAGATATCTTCATATATACAATGTTTTTAATAGCAGATAAAACCCATGAGTTTTCCATGTGGCATTGAAGCATCTTGAATTACCTTAAATAATCAATCAAATTTAGCTGAAAGCCTTCACAAATGTTTTTCCAACATTTTATACATTGCAAGAATTTTAATGCCTACACACACTCTCATTAGACAGACATTCATATCCATATAAAGTTTTTAGAAATAATAATTTCCCCCATTTTTAGAAGTTCAGATTCTGAAAAAAATTCATTAATAGTGCAAAGCAAAATCTTTTCCCTGCAGAGTTTCTAAAAGGCACATGCTTGCACTACAGGTTAGAGTCCCTTTCAGATTAAATATGTTGGAATGAAAAAAAGAAATCTTACAAAATACCTCAGCCATCAAGTGGTACAGAAATATGAAGCTCCATAACTGCTGGAACGTTTAGGGATGGCCTTAAGCTCTCCCTTTTTCCTTCCTAGGACAATGCTAGGGTCCAAGCCACCACCATCTATCTGCTGCCCCTAAGAACCTGAATGGAGTCTCACAAACTGACTATTCCAAAACATGAAGTCCAGGCAGTGATTCTCTACACATCCAAAGAAAACTAAACCAAATTTATTGTAGAATTTTATGACTGGCTGATCATTTTTCTAAAATAGTTTCATAAGTTTTTGTAACAATGACTTCAAAGGATTCAAAGCAAAGGTGACCTCTTCCAGTATCTTTACTTCACAGGTGTTCTAGGATCCTGAGGACACTGGTATTTAAAATGTGCCTCCAGCTATTTTTGCTGTTGTTTTTTCTAATGACATCTCCCTCAACCACTCACTTTGTTCTCTAAACCCGTTCTTCCTCGTAGCCTTTTCCACTCAATAAATGGTTTTAATATCCAAGATGCATGGGCTTGCACTTCGAATGAAAATGAACATGGACTGCAGTGAGCAGCAGTCTTGAAGGAAAGAATGTAAGAACAAAATATAAACTGGATAAGCACTAACTTCACAATACTCTCTAGTCTAATTCTCAAATCCTTGAAAAACTACAAAGGGTAAAATCCAAACAAGGTGGCTTTACTTTCCATTGTACAACTTGAGTGGAAGCCATGGAAAAGTCACAGCTGAAATGGTTTCTAACAACTTTTCAGTTGTTTGTTCCCCAAGCTAAGGAAGACTGAGCAGGAGTTCTCTTCAACCTCTGTGCTCATCAGTCCTTTTTCAGCAAAGCAGGCAGCTGACAGGCAGAGTTCAGGAGAGGAAAAAAAAATACTACATATACCAAAATCTCAGCTTTCCAGCACCTATCTTGCTTGCCAGAGCAAAAATCAAAGACACCTCCCAATGGTATTCCATGTTAATATATAAACACAACTCTTAGTCAGCTCAGACAACACCTAGGATGTACATATTACTAAATTCAAGTTTAATACCGTTCCTAGGGAGTATGAATAGAAAGAATTTTGTGCTGTTACCTGTTTTGATTATGGTTGTTGGCTCCCCGCCATGCAGGCTGGCCCTGCTGATTGAAGGGCCACTGATGTCTGTCCAATAAACCATCTTGTCCACACAGTCATAAGCAACTCCAATAACAACTTTGTCCTGTTGGACAACAAGCAAGTTAGATCAGCTTAGGATAAACAACAATTATTCACCAGCAGCACTAACTCATGGTTTTAAATCTCAAGCCTGAAAAACAAAATTCTTGAGGAAAGGTGGGAAATGGGGAGGAGAGGTCGAGAAAATAATGGGTGACAGTCATTGCCAAATATCTCAGAAAAATACTTTTAGTTAAAAGTCCTTTTTAACTAGCAGACTTCATTCACTATTATTTCAAAGAAGCATTGGAGGTAATCAGCAGTTTGTCTGACTTCTGCAACTTCACCTGCATATTCATCTAAAGAAAGTTTGTGTTGACATTTTACTGTGTTACCCCTTCATGTACTTTTTTCCTCTCAGTCTTTCCCTTTAAGGGGGAATAATGACTTCTATCAAATCTGACTTGCACTGACATCCAAGTCATGCATTATGGCTGCACTTCCTATGTAGCACCATTTGACTCGAAAAAGTTCTAGCAAAGTAAGGCTTTAAAATAAAAGTTAGCTTAAACAAGTACTACATAAATCATTCTGGTGGAAAGAATATTCTCAGCAACAAGAAACCATTCATATGCAATTTTTCAGGCAGAAGGAAGATAGGACTGGAGTTTGAGTTTAGAGTTCAAACTCCCTCTTCCAGGCAAATCAAAGAGACTTAGGGTAAAGCAATAGTTGTACATGGATTCCTAAGTCTATCACTGTTGCTGTTTTTGCAACGCAGCTTCTTAGAAAGATGTTCCAAACCTGTGATTAAAGCAGATGCACTTATTCATCAGCGTACATTAATTCTGTAGGTTGCAAAACAATCTAAACACCTCTGGTTTCACTTTTCAAATACACAACACAGACAACACAAAGTCAACAATGCTAGCAGAGACTGAAAAGTTTCATTTTAATTGAAAGTTTCAAGGAAAAATTGCATCTTATCTCCTGGAAGTTCTTTCCTGAAGATACTTCTAACTAATTAATTAAAGCTAGATCAAGTAAATAATGAGACTAGGTGACAAGTATTCAGAATCAGTCTTATTACTAAGACTCTTGCAGTCTTATTACACCATTTTCTACACAGCATTTTACTTTTTCTACATTATTGCAGCAGCACTTTACATATGGGACAAACCCTTGATTTTGCCCTTACATCACAGCAATTTATGGTACTATTTACTGAAGTGAATCTGTGTAATTTAGCCAGTATCTGATTTACTAAGTACTCAGTGTAATATATATTAAAAAAAAAAGAGGTCAGCATGCTACTTGATATTGCCATCTATTATAAATAAAGTAACACTGGAATGAAAACAGAAATCCTAGGCCTCAGGCAAAACAAATGAATGTGATGAAACTGCCAGTGAAAAGGGCTGGCATGTGACACAGGTGGTGGAAAAGAGAAGTTCTCAGCATCAGGGATTCATTTTCTAGGAAAAAAGATTCTCAAGAGGGTGGTAAGAAGCATGGGAAAAAGATCTACCACCCACCGGGCCTACACATGGGGAAGGAAGAAAAAAAACAGAAGAAAGAAAACTACATGTGTAGCCAAGAAGTGCAGACAACTGACTGAAAAAAACAGGAATAGATTAAGACTTAGGACAAAACTTTGAGGCAGCAGGAATGGAAAAAAAGGCCTCTCCACATACTGCTATTGTAGGTCTCCTAAACTTTTATACCAGAGTCAGAAAGTCAATAGAAGTGTGAATAGAGAGGAGTTTATATGAAGAGCTGTGGGAGGCACGTGAGATTAGACTGTCTTGTGAGCTATTGTGAGCCATTCTCTAAAGGGAAATAATTATTTTTTCTATAGCTTACGTTTAAGATTTTTGACTAGTCAGGTCAGGTATTTTCAGTGACAAATTGATGGGATACTGAAATTTTAATGAAGACTAAAAATTGAGTTTTCACCTTAAACTACCAATGTGTGTAGATAAACAGTAGCTTTTACCTTTGTCAGGAATCTTCTAAAAAACATGGACTTAGTATAGTAAGTTACTTACTGGAACATGCAAGAGTGCTTTTGCACCATTTTTCTTCATATTGTTTCCCTCTAGTGGAACATGTTCAATTTTACCACTTTGGGCAAAGAGCAAGTGCGTTCCTGGAGGCAGGGGTACCGTGTCTGGTCGAACAGAGGGCCCAATAACAACAGGAGGAGCGGCTGTGCTCAGACCTTGTTAACAGAGGAGGAAACAGATGGGGAAAAAATTAGCTTGTACAGCACAACAAAGCTCCTTGTTATTTGCAGAGACACAATTACTGACAGACTTCTTAGAAGGAAACTCCTATAAGCAGACATTAATAACTATAATCAGATGCAGAAAGCTTCTGAAATTTTCCCCTTGGCTGACAGAGAAGGAGCAATTGACATAATAGGTCTTTTCATGTTTGGCTCTGTAATTGCTCTTTCCTTCAAATGTTTAGAAAAATCTATCTTATTTTGCAGCTGAAGTGAGGAACACGTAGGAAGGAACATCCTTCATTTCCTGAGGCAAGTTGGCTATTACAGCTCCCAGAGGGCAGAGACTATCTGGGCCTCTCACTGTTTCAAGGCAAGGAAGAAGCTGGAAAACCTTCTTCTTATTCAGAAGCTTACCACAGCTGTCCAGATGCCCTGGCTGAAGAAAAAGTGTGTGTTGGAGTCACTGAAGGGCATGAGACATACCGCCACTGGGACAGCAGAAATCTGCACTGCTCCAAGTCAGTGCTGTATCTCGGGGAAGGACTGAGCCCCACGTCTGGGAGACAGTACACTTGGGTGGAGAGATACCCACAGGAAACAACTGCTTCAGCCACTTACATGGTGGACGAACTCCTGGACCGCTTCTGGTGCCGTCAATCTCATTTCCATCCCTATCCACACACCAACAATACCCACTGCTAGAATGGCACTGAGTGGGCAGGTAATTCCCATGCTCATCACACTGGGGAATGAAGTGACCAACTCTCACATCCCTCGGGAAGAAAGCACCTCCACTGCCAAGAGCTACTTCTCGTTCATGCTGGCATTTGGTCTTTTCTGCTTCTGGGGAAAAAAAAGCAACAGAACAAAACAGACCCCAGTGAATATTTCTGTTTTAGCTAATAACTACAGTCCATTAACAGTTAACACATGCTGACAACCCACACACAAGAATTCTTACCTCTAGTGGAACATGACGCTGTCACAAACCTTGAAAGCCTATGACTTCAGAACAGCTTCAGCAAGTCTGCCCTATGCAAGTGTGATGCATTTGCCCTAAAATTATTTTATCTTTCACTGTCTAGTTTAAAAGAGAACAAACAGGCCCCCCGCGTCTTCCCTCATTGAAGGGTCATAAACAGAAGCTAGAAAACACAACTGTTCTCCTTGTAGCAGAAGAGCAAGAACATTCTGTCTGACTTTTGAACCTGATGTCTACTCATTGGCAATTATCCATGGGCCTTAAAATGTGACTAATTAAACAGACCCTACTGCTGCTGAAGGCTTTTTCGTAATGCTAAGAGTCGAGATTCCGTTCAAAGCCACAAGAGAATACCACAACATGAAGCAGATGCCAAATTTTCTACACATCTTAGGAAGTGAAACAACTCATTGCTATGATGTATATTAGGTTTTTAAAGTTCAGTTATGAAGTCTGAGCACTCATTTGATTCTTCTGGATCTAAGAAAGGAATTGCAGGGACAAGCTGTCTACTCCCTGGTGAAGCACAGAGAAACATTCTATGCACATTGGCTACACCACATGCATACGTATTACTGTAGAGATACAGAGGAAAGAAACTTTTCAGATTATCAGGATATTCAGAGATCTGGCTATTTATGTTTCAATTTTACAAAATAGTCTGAGCTAAAATATATACCTTCTTATTATGTTATCTATCATGCAGTAGGAAAAGTCATCTGGATCAATGTATCTTCTAGAAGTCAAACAGCATAATGAAATTGAAAGAATACAATAAAAAATAATATATTTCCTTCTCCAGACAAAGAAATCTGGCTTGGTTTCACCATACACTTGAGATCCCTGGGAGAGAAAGATGTAATTATAGGAGAGTATGTTTTCCCTGTCAATGATTTCTACAGACATTTAGAAATACTTAGGACAAATTGTCTGCTGAAGAGTCTTTAACGTTACACTTCCATTTAGTCCTTTCCTTGTTTTTACATTGCCTGGTGGACAGCCTTAGTTTTGTGTGGCTCAGACTAGACTGACCCCAGCTGAGCAAAAAGCTAATCCCATGCATCAACAGTCTGTTGTGGTGTAAATCACACAAAATCAAAAAATAAGGGAGGTTTTATTATTATTTAAACTAGTTATGCAAGCAAAAACTTTGGACAAGTTTCCTGCACCTGGACATAATTAGAGAAATATAAATGACTGGAGAACAGCTCACTGAACAACTGGAATATTTGGCATCAGTTTTAATGTGGGTGGTGGAGAGCCTTGAATCAACCTACGAAACCAGGCCCTGTGGGAAAGCTTCCATTATCTGTCCCAAATTTTGTTTTCATGTATTCAGTGTGCTATGCAGTATGCAGGTAAAAGAAATGTTGATTCCAGGAAACAGATGGGTTTGCCACAGTTCTTTTTTAATTCTAAACTCTCATTATGTGCACTGCTCACAGGAAAAAGCAGGGAGAACATAGAGTATTGGTAAACTACCCGCCACGCACATTTTTGTCCAGTGCAGAAAAAAATTCGTGATTGCATTCCTATCAGCTTTCAGAAACACTACTAACTTCTCCTCAGTAGGATATAAAAAACAAAGGTAGAAGCTGGTCCTTTTCTTCTTCTCAGTGGAAACTCATAAAATTAGGGTATATACCAACAGGTTACAGTTTTTCAATCAATATTCTATCTAAATTATGGCAAGGAGGGTGTATACACTCCCAGATAGGATCCAGTGGTTACACATAAAGTATATTAGTGTTACTGATAACTTGAAATAACAGTATGTGTTCTGATTTCAAGACAATGTTCACATTAATATCTGCAGGGTAATTTATACAGGAATTCTGATTGTATTTTTGAAGAGAACTTATCTTGCAGTGATCAAGACCAATCTCACAAATGGTCCGCTTATGCAGCCAGCAGCACTAAAGTCAAGAGACTTGTCAAACAAAATTTTCAAAATTAGTACTGAATTTCTAGAAGGCAGAGCATATGATTGGTTCTTTACAAAAAACCCATCAATGCTGAATTTTTACTTGCATGAAAATATTTGCAAACACTCTATTGTCACTTACTTTTAGGAATAACTTTCTATTTTACTACTTCTTTGCTCATGTAAAATCCCTTATATTAGTGATGACTTTATTAACAGTATCAAGTACAATAATAAATCTATGCTAAACAGACATTCTGAAAAGAAATAAAGCCAGTGTTACCATGTTTGTCTCTGCTGACTCAATCATTTTAACTTGCCTTTCAACATTTTGTTTTGACTCCCTAACATGAATTTAACCAATATTAAAACTTATAAACCAAACAAGTCACTAAACTCAAGGACAGTTCAACCAAGCCCTTGGAATCCATTCTCCACTTTTTTCTCCGTATCTCTGAATCACGACCAAGATTACTATGCTTACAGTTTAGAGGCACCTGAAGAACCATGAGTACAATTAACACTAGGAGGAGAGTTCTCTGATCTCGTGATTGGCATGAAGCAAAAGTCCATTAAATCCAACTGGTAGTGCCAAGAGCAAGTAACACCTACCTGGTGTAAAGGTGCTGTTACATCTACTACTGCACCTGATTGTAGCAAATGGAAAACAAGCCGTGCCTATTTCAAGGCTCTATATCCAGGGATAACTAGCCCTGATGTTCAGGAGGTTCTTACCATTCTTGAAATCCACATTTGAAAGCCAAGGCAAATGATCATGCCAATGATGGTAAAAATGGTATACACCAGGATTAGTTCATTCTGCCAGGGATGAAACAATGAGTAAAAGCAGGACCTAGGTAATCCTTGGGGGTGAAAGAAAGCAGGGGTGACATCAGCCTTTCATTAACAGCAGGATCAAGTCACAATATTTTTCAGTGTATGCATTTAAACATTACCAACCAGCATTTGCTGTAAAATTAAGTAAAACCTCTCCTCACTGGGTTTTGGTGCAGTTGATGCTTGACTGCTTAAGATAATACTCTGATCTAATAGCTTTGTGTTTTCCTAGGGTGCTCCACTTATGCCCACAGGACAGTATCATTTTTGAAACTAAGCACTTAATTTGGCAAATAATTACAAACTGAAAGAAATAATCTGAGTCAGTAGTCAAATGTCATGAAGTAGTGGTATCTTCAGTAAATTCCCATATTTCCTTAGTCTTGGTTTTAAATTTCCTTATTAAGAAATTTAATTCCGTCATTTGGATTCCAGAGGAAGATACACAACTATAGGTTGCATCATTGTGGAAGTGAAACAGACCACAAAACATGAGAAGGACAGGATGTAAATGTAAAGTCACATTTGCTGGAATACCCTGTGTGGACAAGCCTCTAAAGATAGATTTATCTTTGAAACTACAACGCGAAAAAGATATCAGCAGATCACAGCTCAGTTCTTAGGGATTGTGAGAGGATATAAATAAGAATTCAGCATATACACAGGGAATATACAGGCATAGAGAAGAGTATGAGGCTGGGCAGATGATTCAAGAAGTACTGTGTCCAGCTCTGGCAACCACAGTTCAAAAGAACAGTGAAAAATTGAATGGGTGCACAGAAAAATGCTCCTAAGATAGAAGCTGTGGAGCAGAACGGAGATCAAAGGTGCAATGAAGAATTTGTGTCCTGTGGAACACAGTACAAGTCAGACTAGATAAATAGAATGGTGCATCCTGAACTTCAGCGAAATGTGTATCCTCCTTCAGAAGAATCAACTTGTATTTGATGTGTTTTAAACATTTTTTTCAGTTGATTCATGAACTACCAGTAGCAATCTGGAATTTAAAAGTCACTGAAATATATTATGGAATTTGTAAAACTGAAAATGGAAGTAGCATGAATATGGAAATGTGAGATGAAAAACATACACGTACACATTTATCATATATGTGAAGAAAGAAACAGAATGGAGAAAAGAAAACAAACTGAAGCCACATACAAATACTAAAGGTATTTTTTAGTCATAGAGGAATGCCCTTGTAGCAACACTGCAGAAAATGATTTATGGACTTTTCTTAAAAAAGATGGAAGCTGAGTAAAAGGATGAGAAACTGAGATGTATGGACTTCTCTTCTTCAAAGACTTATACTGACATTTTTAATTGCTGACCTCAGATGCTGGAAAAAAAAAAAATCGAAAACCCAAACGAAAACACTTCCCTTTGTCCCTTCATTTTCCTTTGTAATTCCTCACTTACAGTTTTGTCCTGGTGAGTGTGTTTCTCATGTGAAACCAGTTGCACACAGATGATCAGAGAATAGCTCTTAACAGTTCCTAGTTCCAAGAACCTAGGCTTGTTTCTGTTTAGTAAACAATGTCTGGGGTCTGTAGGGGTAGAAACACTCAGACATCTGGTTTTTTTGAAATGGAAAAATGAAGCGTGAGGAAATAATGAAGTACAGACTTTCTTAATAGCGGGGAGCAGCAGGACATTCCAACATCATTAACTCTTTCACTATCCTGCTGGTCCACTCCTACAGACATTCCCATGTGTGTGACTCAAATCCATTTTTCTTGTTAGTCTACTTGTTTCAAGAGTTGCCATTGAGATTTAACCGTAGGTTTCACATAATAATAAAGACACCAAACAAGCAAGTAATTTAACACAGGGGTTGGAACAGAGAAGAGCAAAAAGAACCGAGTATTTGGGTGAATGAAAATTTCCATGCTGTTAACAACCAGGAAAAACTTCAGTTACTACACTGAGTCTTATTAGATCAAAACCTTAGTGGGTGAAAAGGGGAAGAAAGGGTCTCTAATTACAGCTGAATACAATACAGTCTCCTCTGCAATCTCCATTCCGAAGCAACTCACTTTACAAATCGAGTGCTGGAGTAAACTAAACTACTTCTGTGAGGTTTCAGAAAGTATAGTGTGTTTCTGTCTCCTGGCAATGATTAACTGAGGGATCTATCCGTTCTAGAAGCACTAAAGCTTTAGCAACAGATGACACCCCAAGGGCAGCTATTGTTCTATTAACTCTAAGGAGGGAGCAGTCGCTAAGATGTAAACATTGCCATTGCTGCAGGCTGGCTGAGCAACACAGATTTGTATTTCACTCACAATTCGGCAAAAGCGAGACTTCTTATCTACACAGATTTTCTTTCTGCTCAGAACATTTAATGAGAAGAGATAATTGATACAAGTGTTTCTAGAAGCCTGTCTTCTACTGCTAATATGAAACAGTATAAAAAAAAATCAGTGAGGCATATATGAAGACTAACAAAAGCTGGCAGATCTCCACCCACTAAAACAGTAGATACAAAACTCTTAAAAATATTTTGTTACTACTATTAAAATTGGGAAACGGAAAGAACCCAACAAGACACAATTGTGTTAAGTACAGAAAGTGAAGATATGTAGAGGATAAGTAGGAAATAAAGTTACTACCAAATAATACTGGGTGCTTAGCAGTTTAGTAGACACACTAACCACTGCATAAGAAAAGGTGTTAAGAGTAACACAGAAAAACCCCGCTTAAGTAAATCATCACATATACTCAGAAGAAATTGTGTCCTTGAAATAAAGTTAATTGGTTGATTTCAAATATCAGTCTACCAAACCACCCATTTCATCTACAAAGGGCATGTGGCAGACATGAAAGCAATGTTTTTGCCTTTATAATTCGGCCTGAAGAACTGGAAGTTTTAAGGTTTGATTTGCTTCAAATTATTCACATCAAGTTTCTCCTCTAGGAGAAATAATTCTGTTTTTATCAGCTGGATAGTTAGCTAAATATTTTGACACAGGTCATAAACACCAGGTAGTTGTTCATTCCTCTGGCACCAAAATGAAAATACACATGGGTGATCATGCATGAAATGTTAGTTAAAAGTTATATTAAAAGACTGACAAAGTGGCAAAAGTTAGGCCTCAGAATTAAACACTTCAAAACCTCTTACAATTTCCCTATGATATAAAAATCTACAAGCACTGGGTGATTTCACATGACATGTTACTGTGCACATGGTGAAGTGTCATGTAAATATGTTCTAAAACTAGAAACAACTTTGTGATTTTTTTTCTTTCCTCTGTATAATCCTTTGCCTTTTGGTTTTAAAAACCGAGCATCCAATCGTGGAGGAAAAAAAAAAAGAAGTTAGAAATTCAGAATCAGGGAATATAGAAGCAAAATAAAAATATCTAAGTTTCAGGTAGTAATACCATGCCACACAAACAAGCACTTTTAAGCAAGCACGTCCACTGTTAAAAAAAACTCAAAAACAACCCAACCAAAACCCCCAAACCCTTTCTTTCCTTTTGGCCCTAGGATATTCTTGTTACTCTTGACTGCACAGTTTGAGTTTCAGTCTGTTGAGAAATGCCCAACAACAACAATCTTAGAGGAAGAAGAATTGGGTTTGAATATACTGAGAAGGTAGGCTTTATTTCCTGGATGAAAGCATTCACCATTCTATAAAACCTGAGTGCTGGCCCATAGGTTTGCCATGCTGTTGAATTAAAGTAAAATAACAACACTACTTTGTGCTCCAATGTTCCTTACTTTCTTTCTTTTTCTTCTTTTTTTTTTTTAAGCATACCTTCAAGATGAGTTTTATACTTCAAGCCTCAAAGTACAATAGAGAAACAGAAGTGTAAGGGTAAAGAACTTTCTCCTGAATAGAGAATAAGCTGTATAAATACAGAAACAATTAAGTGCCAGCTGGAAACTGTAGTCTTTCTAGACCACAGGCTGTATGTGGCATGTAGGCATCTAGATCTCACTGCAGACAACAGCTTCATTACTTTGGTCTCATTTTTCACTTTTCTCCTGTAAGTATTGCATTCATTTGCATTGCCAAAAATTCCTGATGTTTTATGGCATGTGATTACTGAGTATGCAAAGATAGAATCAGCTTGGGGCTGAAAACTGTTGAGGATAGAATAAACAAAACGTAAAATGGGACATTGAACAGGATACCATGAAAAAATGACAGCAGTCAAGATACAAGTTTTGACAAAAGCTTGATAAAGTCCTAAACTTGAAAGACTCAAGAAGAATAAGGACACCAATGTGTCAGTAGACACTTTGTTTCAGAAGGGAAGCAAATTAAGATATATATCCTCCAAAACTCAAGTTATATTTCCGCTCCAACTTGCAAGAACTATAGAATTTTACCTCCTAACACACATCGGAAACCATCCCCACGATAACCTGCCTTACAGTGGCAGCTGAAGGACCCAGGAGTGTTGTAGCAGAAGGCATCTGGATGACAGTGGCCCTGTTGACATTCATCTACATCTGTAAAAGAAAAGATCAGTCTCAGGTGACTGTTCCTTCTGATGGACAAATCAGTGTGATGAAATAAAGTACAAACCTGCCACATTTTCAGGCTCCTATTTTAGGGTATCTGATTAGACATACAGACAGCTCTTTGGAAGCACATCTAGTACAGAAACGCAAAGGAGAAAAAAAAAGGGGGCCAGGGGGGAAGCATGCCTGTATTTTAGGTTCTGTGTCTCAGCATTCTCCTATTCCAAAGGGTAATAGACATTATTAATTCACACAGTATTTTAGACATATATGTCCATATTTCCCAAAGAAACGACTTAACATAGCAAGGGAAGTAGGATTTGGCTAGCCATGTTTCCAACATGTAGTTAGGTAAAGCTGCTCCCCCCACTGCACTCAGACTGACATGAAGCAGAATGCAAATTTTTTTACATAGTCTGAGCATTTTGTGTCACCACCTTGGTAATTTAAACCAATATAGTGCAGACAGTTGCAGCAGACAAAGGTCTGCAGCTGCAACTACTGCAATTTCTGCATTTATCTCGTCTTGGACCTTCTATAGACCAAATATTAGAGTGTGAATTCAAAAGTGGGGGGAGGAAAAGAGAAATGCTTAATAAAAAAATCCTGTCTGAGGGACTTAAACCATGAAATTTCCTGCTTAAAATGACAAGTAAGTATAGGAGACAGCAAAGAGCAGCCCAGCTGTGCAATGAAGAGCATAAAAGCCCCACAATAAATGTTACTACCCACCCTCACAGGCATGCCCATCTCCAGAGAAGCCAGGGAGGCAGGTGCAGACGTAGGCGGACCCTCCGGTGTACACACACTGCGCACGCTGGGGAATGTCACAGTTGTGTGTGCCCGTCTGGCAGTGGTTCACCATATACTCGACAGCTGCAGGTTACATGTGTGAGAGAGGAGATGAAAATCTGAACTTTCCTTGATAAAGTCTAAGCCTCATAGTAAGTTCATATGAGAGAACAACATCTGGGAAAGATTACAGAAGAGAAAGGAAACAAGGAACTGAGGGTTTTTTGCTCTGGGGGTTGGATTTTTTTCCTGAAATTTCAGGATTTTTTTCCTGAAATCTCCCCTCTCACTGGTGTTAAATCTTATTAATGTTTTGCAATGAATTGATTGTCCTCAGCACCTCACAGGTGCTTGTTAATATAGAATGGGGCAGAAAGGCTACCATAGTGACAGATCCTAATATCCGCACCAGCTTTGTTTATGAAAAGGAGTCTCAAATGAAGAAATGTAAGGCATCTCACAGAGCTACCTCACATGTTAGCTAAGCGGCCAGTTCACTGCCCTGGGAATTATTTAGATGACCTGCTACACTAACCTAGCACTGACCCAGGGCTGCTGTCACTTGGCAACAAATAGGAGCTGTGACTCACTCAATGGGAGATGAACACATCTGTCAACTACTGGAGAGATCTGGGACCAGACCCTGCAGCTTTTCATAACTCTCTCATGCTGACAGCAGTGACAGTGACTCTGAAGGCACTGCACTACTTTACACACAAATTGTTTCAGGAAGCTGCTGGAGCTCTGCCTGTGCTTACCTGTTATGTCAGAGAACAGGAAAGGAAATCATGGTACTTGAAATAGGAAGTGGTGAAATACTACAAAAATTTTGGGCCTGAAAATAGGGTGTCCAGCGTGTACATCTAGGAACAGACTTCCAGCTGCTGTAACAGAGGCTGTTGTAACACTGAGGCTCTCTTTACACAATTTTTACAAGGAGTTGAGAGGGGGCCAAGACAAGACTCTACAGCATGCCTTTCATCACAGTACACAGACGGAAACTACCACAGTGTCAGCAGGGAAATAACAAAAAATCTTCTATCAGAGCCATATCTGAAAACACTTATTTTTTCTGTTTCTCTGGAGGAAATGACATCATTGTTAGAATCATTAATACTTTTGTTTGATGAAGCAAGTTTTAGATTAAAAAACAACTCATTAAGAACGGCATTATGAATGCATAAGGTAAGAGTGGGAGCTCAGTGGAAGTCCCCAAGTCCTTCTGTTTCTCAGCCAATGAATAGGAGAAAAGGATTTATTTACAACTCTCTTCTAAAGCTACCAACTGAATCACACAGCTGATATGAAAAAAAATGCCAGTTCCAAAAAAGCTGAGTCACAGCTATTATCCCCGAGCAACTTGCAAAAGCACAGAGAGTTGCTATTGCCTCTTCTGGGGTTCAAATTGTCTGTAGGTTATAAAACCTTCCACTGTGAAAAGATTACCATGACATTTATTTTCAATCTGTTGGGAAATTAGAGTCTATCTTCCCTCTCTTCAGCCTTAAAAATGCAACTTGGTTTTGGTTGAAGGAAGGGATCAAACTGAAATCCTTCAAGCTGGGCAAGGAATTACTTAGCACTTGCTAAAAGTGGAACATTGGCTTCATGGGAAAGTGGTAGAATGAAGCTGGTGAGGTCATGGCTGGAGGGAAGAATGTTCCCTTTCAGGTCCAAGTCACAGAAGTGCAGTGTTGGACATAATAGAAGGAACATAAAGCTGCCCTTCCACATCTCACCCTATCTCTTCCAGCAGCCTTTGTAGAAGAAGCTGCTTTTTCTGACAGTTCTGCAACAAAGGGAGACTTAGGGTTCCCTGTGACTTAGGGAACAGATGTGAATTGTAATTCTTACTGGAGCAGACAAATTTGGCTTGTGATGGAGTGTAATCCACATCGTGCAAAGTCACAAACTCAAGGAAAGGAATGCAACTCTCTGCTGTAAGATGAAGGCTCCTCAGTCTTAGCTGAAGAACAGTCTTGGCTATAATGAGCAACAACCTGGATGCATTAGCCTATCTAAGCCTAAATAAGCTTCCACCACAACAACAGTTGTAGTAAAACAGAAGAAAAAAATCCTCAACTGTTATCACTTACTTCCAAAAGAAAGAGGAACTTCCAGCCATGCTGCAAGTACATGGCTTCCAGCCATACTGGAAGAGTGTGTATAGGTTTTGTTGGTACGGAATTACTGTCAGGTTGCAAAGACGAAAATTCTAACTCAAAAAAAAATATAATCTCTATCCTATCCTGACAGTTGCAGCTCTAGAAGTAGAGTCATTACTCCTCTTTCATCTATTATTTGTCATTATCCCTCTTCTATCTACTGTTTTCCTTATCCAAAAGGAATTTTTACAACTTGAGTGAAAAACAGGGCAAACAGGAAAAAAATATTCCATGTTAGGACAGCCTTAGTCTAGCAAATACAGAGCAACTCAGGCTTCCTCCAGAAAAAAATTTTTAAATTACAGAAAAATAAAATAGTTCAGTGACAACTACTGAATTTGATATATAATGGTTCATTTAAAATGAATTAAAGAGCCAAGTCTCAAAGATTTTAACAGTCAAATGATCTGCAGCTACAATTCCTTTTCATCACAATAAATTATCACTTCAGAGTAAGTCTGCAGTGGCTGCCAAGACACACTGATTTAGAACTGTGCACTATCTTGTCCAAGGGATGAGTCTGTAACTAAAATCTCATCTGTTAAATTGAACTCTGGATTAGACATAAGAAACAAAACACAAACCTCCAAAAAGCCGAAAGCACAGCCCTTAGAAAATGCAGAAAAAGTCAGTAATCACAAGCTGCAGCACAAACTCCTGAATTCCACTCACATTAGAAGTCAGCACAGATGGTGAAGCACTGTTTTCTGTCCCTGTGAGATGAATCAGAGCCCAAAGGCTGGTGGGCAATGCTTTTAAGAAACATGAAACTCACCAACACAAGTCCGCCCATCTGCTGCAAACTGGTATCCCTCGACACACTCGCAGCGGTAGGTTCCCGGCTGGTTGTTGCAGCCTGCATTGCTGCCACACAGCCCTGGCTGCTCTGAGCACTCATCAATATCTACGATATTAAAAGGACTTTGGTTATTACAGAGATGCATTTAATATGCATGCCAGAGAAACAGAAACTGGGGAACTGTTGATTAACAGTAGTCTTCTGTACTTAGGCCACATCTTGGATAGACCATACCTCTTAAAAGATATTAATGACTTGAAAATAAGTTTTGAGGTAACTGTGTCCTCAGCTAATCTGCACCAAAAAGAAGAAAACAAACTAGAAGAAGCTCTATCATGGAGTAATAAGGGGAAGGTGCAGGAAATGGGAGAGGAAAGACGAGCCAAAGAAAATGCAGCCTTAGGTGATCAGAAGCAATGATAGCTACTGGGGGAGCATGAACTCTAGGAAAGGCTTCCCCTTTCATTATCTGTATACATCTCCAATCCACTGCTGCCCCACTCACAGCATCAGAGGACTGGAAGGGACAGTGTGATGCTGTTGTTTTCATTTGCAAGTTGATTAAAGGGTTGGAGTGAAAGGAGAGTTGTGCTTTGGGTTTAAAAAACCACCAAAACTTCTTTAGGTAGTAGGAATGACACATTTCATTAGCATGCACTTTTACCTCTTGAAAAAGAGTATTAGTGCTGTGATTTGATGACAAGACAAAACCCAAATACACTAAGAATATAGAGCTAGACAGAACTGGGAAATATGAGTCTTTTTGAACAGAAAACGATTTCCAAAGCAGATCATGAAAAAGATTATTTCAATGACTTGCACATATCTGTGCTCTGTTCACATGTGCATTTCCTATTTCTCATCTCCTTTGAGAACTTTTAACCAGAACAGTAGATTTCTCTCAACTAAGTTCCCACATGTTTTATAAAAAGACAAACTGGGTGGGAAACACGCTTTGCCAGCTAGGAAGACATACTCTTCAAGACAGTCAAACTTGCTTACTTGGATTATTGAGATACAACAGGTAGCCCAGCAACCCTCTAACCTTAAAACCAGCCTCTCAGGGCAGTTCATTTTGCTGGAATGGCTAGTCCTGAAGGTCAATATACCCCAGAGAAAATAAATTCTACATTAGCTTTCATTTCGCAATGAATGGAAGCCTTCTGGTACCATAACAAACGTTTCCATCTCCACGGAAGCCAACCGAACATTCACAGAAGAAACGATTTCCAGTTCCTGGACGGCACATGGCGTTGGTGTCACAGTTGTGAGTACCAGTGTAGCAAGGATTCCGGTTAATATCTGCAGAACCATCTGGCAAGAGAGACCGTATTTAGCCTTGACGACTCTGTCCAAGTAATAGCACCCAGTTAAGGCCCAGAAGGAGGTTGCTTGTAATGAACATTAAACAAGGAAACACACTTTTGCATCAGGAAGAAAGGGACTTGCAGATGATGTGCAGGACACCAATCTTAGATATGTATTTAATAGCACCTGTATTCCTTGTTACTTGTACAAAGGACTAAAAAAGATGAGTTAAAAAAGAGCCACAAAAACCTCTCTGAAGAGCAAGACAGAAAGAAAATTCATCTTCCAGTCACTGACACTAGACTCAAAACATGATTCTTAAAAGCTTGGTTTATTCATTTTAATTAGCAGCACTTTATTCTGTAACAAACAAAAGTGAGCACAGCCTGATTTTACACTCAGGTGGTGTGCATTTTCAAATTGTCTCTTTGCCCTCTTTCTGATGTTAGTGCAAGCCTGGATAGGTCATCCAAAAAGACACCTTTCATAAGCAGCCTACAATTCAAAGATAAAATGCCGTGTTTCAAGATAAATTATAGAAACTCATCCATGGTAAATCGTATTCCCCTCTTTTGCTCTCTTCTCTGATGATGCCAAAAAAAAATTAATAGAGGAACTATAAATTAGGTAAAGATAAACACTATACTCCATGCATCCAAGTGGGAATAGATTCAAGGTGGTATATTGAGAGTATTTCAAGGAATTAGACATAAACCCCAGTGAATTTCAAGAACAGAGCATCACTTCAAAACTCTTTCTCAAGTAAAAATACAAACTTTCAAGAGTCCCATTTCTTGCCTTCACTGGTGGATCTGGACTGCTACTACCTAATGAAATTAATCAATTGAACTCATTAACACCCAGCTAGGGCAGGCTAAAAAAAAATGGATGACTGCTCTTAATTACTCGCAAAAGAGAAAAAGCAAAACTTGCAATTGATACATACCACTGATGGGGCCGATGGAATTGCTCATGGCATATCGCAGGATCTGCTCGTCTCTGTTGTACAGGACAAACACACTGTCCACTGAGAGCTGCTGAGTGGCAGGAGCAGAATGGTGGGAGTCATCATGGATGCATTCATCAAAGGAGATGGTCTGCCGCCACTGGTAGGCACCTGTGTACGTGGAAGCAACTCCATCCCTTTCTGGCTCTGTCACTGTGTACTCCCTCGAGGATGATGAAGTGATCACTACAACATGACAACAAACACACTGAGCAGAGCAGAGATCAAAAGCACTCTGTCAAATGCTATCTGTAGACTTGGGATGCAGTCTGTGTAGTGCAAATAGGAATTTCAAAGGCAAGAGGCTATGGAAGTGGATGTGTTCCCACGCAGAGGAACAAGCACTTGAGCATGCTTACTCTGTTCTCAGGTATCACAGCTTTGAGAAATGAGTAATTTGATTTCTTTTGACATATTTAAAAAATTTAACTTTACTTTGTGCGTTTCCAAGTAATGAAAGGAAAAGTCAACTCAGCAAACCCAGAGGTTCCTTTAGGTGGATTTATATAACACATCTCTAAGCTAAGGACAAGAGCCACCTCATCAGCCTAAACTACACCCACTTTTAGTTCATTGTAGGCTATTAGTGTTGGATTTTAACAGAGCCCTGAAGAAGCAGCATGTCTGAGAGCTCCTGTGTGCTTCACAACAGTTTTCTATATTGGGAAAAATTGTGAACAAAACTCTTCAAAAGGATCTGGGCTTGTGGATCCTCCCACCAACAGAGAGGTCCTCAGAACACCACTATTCTTTGTTTCGACACCAGAACACACCTATTTCAATCTACTTGCAACAGCTGGCTGAAGCTGGATTTCTGCTAAGTAACAGTCCATTAGATATGCCATAGGGCAGCAGAACAGCAGCTGTTTGAGTGCTGGTAAATCAAATCAGGCCTGAAGGACACCTCCCTCCAGCCTCTGACTTTACCTCCATGGGAGCAGCATTTCTGCCAAGTAGCTGTTCCGTAGAGCAGATGCTGCCCAAACTCTGAAGCTGTTCAGCACAAAGCAGAAGCTTCCTGCTGCTTCCACTTCCTCCTCCTCCCAGTCCTTAACAACAGGCAAAGCACAAGAGGGTTCATCACTGGCTACCAAACCGAGATATTAGTGAATATAAGGCTGTGATGATGCCACTACACCATTTTCAGCTATCTCTAGCAACCAAAAGTGCACCCTTGGAGCAAAGTGCAGTCTCTCCAGTATTCATGTGCACCAAAGGCTGCTTCCTCTGTATTGCTCTTTGACAGCTGGCTGGCTGGCCAGCAGCAACACTCCAACCTCACTTCTTTTCTTTCTGCATTGAAACACGCATAATTTTACCCAGGAAGAGGAAAGCAAAATAAGCAAGCAAAACAAGATTGCCTTGTAAATACTGAATGAAGAATGGGTCTCTTAGGAGGATCTCTAGGATCTGTGATAAAGGAATTGAGAGAGAAGAGAGAGAAGTACTGAAGAGACAATGTAGGAAACAGATAAGGGAATTAAGAGGTTCCTAATTTTCCAGTTGGTCGTTCAAATTCAGCTCAAATAATACTGATAAATGCTTGCAGAGTCATTGTAATGCAGTTTACATGAGACATAGTGGTAAATAATTGGTTTAGTCTCAGACAAGATCAAAGCTCACTTAATGACATTACCACAAAAAGATATACACCAGTACAGCTCCTACTAAAGGGCTGTGAACCTAGAGAAAAA
Organism: Aleadryas rufinucha; assembly: GCA_013397815.1. NCBI lineage: Eukaryota > Metazoa > Chordata > Aves > Passeriformes > Aleadryas > Aleadryas rufinucha. The sequence goes on from VZTH01010764.1 coordinate 249,596, forward strand.
AATTTTGCAACTTGTACACTGCCATCAACAGTGTAAAAAAAAGGCCAACAAAAAGGGAAATTAAGAGTCTTTTGCAAGTATGGGTTCAGAGAAAGTTAAACTTGTATTTTTTCAATTAAATGATTGAAATTTCGAGTGGGACAATGCAAATTAGAAATATTTGCATTGTCCCACTCGAAATCCACCTTCTTTTGAAATCTTTTCCTAAGAGGCAAAAAGCAACTTTCTATAAGTCAAAGGGTCCTAAATACACTTGCTAAAAAGGGAATAAAAGAATGTTTTTCAGATTGTCTTAGTATCTGCTTTGTGCACTTTCTTATCATTTAATTCTTATGAAACCTTACCAGAACTGGAAGTGTGGTAGAGTTCTGTGTACGGCTCTATATGGACTGAGGAACCAGATGGGATCTCAGGTATTCTGCCCTCCATTTCTGTGCTGATGGTAAGGTGACCATGCTCATCAATGCCACTGAATTTCTGCTTTACAACCAGCTTCTCATTGTTGCGGAGAAAAGTTACTTCTGTTTGCCGTGTAAACTCACCACCTAAAGAAAAAGAACTAGTTAAACACTAAACTTAATAGAGGTTTCTGATTCTTTCTATTCCAAATATTGTTTCTAGTAGATAAAATATAAATTACTATTGTCTGCAGAATTTTGATGTAGCACAGTTGCTAATGTCTTGTTTCTAATGAAATAATTTTCAGAGGTGTACTGATAATAGACTTGGATACTGCAAGAAAAATTTTTTAAGCACTGAATATGATAAATAACAAATAAACCAGAGGGAGCAGGGTTTTATTAAATTTAAAAAGAAGTTCTGAGTAAGGTAATAGTAGTAGGCCTTATCCTACCATTTAAAAGGACAGTTTAGAGAAAATTTCCATTAGGAGTACAGGGAGTTAAAAAAAAAAATTCAAAATCCAGTACATCTGTTTACAAATCAAAACCAAGCGAAATGTATGTTGTAAATTCCAGAACAAATTTCAAACATACCAAATCCAAGAAAATCCCAAACCAAAAAGTTGTGTTCAACTAAATTCATATTACATGTCTATAAAGGATCAAATTTTAAAAAGAAACACATGAACAGAACAAATTGAATCTACAGCTTGAATTCATGTGCACAACCAACCAGATTTGGCCTCAATCTCTTATGAAAAGCTCAAATTGTGAACAGGGGTTTCCCTCAAACAAGCTAACGGAGTCATTTGCATGTCAGGCAGCAGCTGTTTCTGTAAAGGGTTTCAGACCCTCATGAGGTCAGATGCTCATTTCTCTTTTGCTCTATTGGTACAATCAGGCAATTAACATGTTAGGTCTCTTGAAGATGTAGGAGAAGCCTTTTTTAAAAACTATGTACACTCTAGTAACAACTCCCCCGCTTTCAACAGATCTTTTTAACAATCTCTTTCTTGAACAGAAACTGGCCAAGCCAATCTTCTCTCTAACACACAGTCCTTGTACACTGACAGTGAATTAAAAGGTCCACTGTCTACATATTATAAACAAGAAAAATGGTGAGAAATTTGATTACAAAAAACCAATTTGCAGCTCAGAATAGATGTGTGTTTTCACCCTATACTGGTTCTAAATACACATTTCTTTTCTATCAAGACAGAGGAAAGCAGAGCGATTTTGAACATTATTTTAATTTAGAAGTTACCAGTAATGCTGAATCCATTTTTATATCCTTGCTGTTCCACAGCAAACATCCATCCTATGATACCTCCAATGGAGGCAAGAGGTAGTAAAGAATACCCCAAAGTCTCTGGGATTGTGCTGATAGCAGTGTAGGCACGCCCTTGATTCATCACAACATAGGAGTGGAGATCAGTGTTCTCAAATACAACTGGAACGGGGTTATTTCCTACAAAGATTCTTCCTCTGACCTTCCCGTTGACTCTCTGAGGAGAACCTGGCAAATCAATACAATGCATCAGAACAAAATAACAGTTCTCTCATACTCTCCACGGAACATGTTCAGAGCTTTAACAACGCTCAGTGTTTAGTGTTGAAATAAATGGCAAAAAAATAGTCAGAATTCAGACAAGAAATTTGCATGTGTTCACTTGCTTAAGTAGGTACGTGCATGTGTGTTGTATTATATGGCCAAATCTGCCTGAAGAGATGCTCTTTATCCTCATTAAAAGTTCTGTCTGCAAGGGTAACTCTGTAACACTGTTACAGTATATCTGACAGTAAGTGGCAGACAGAAACTTCTTTTTAAGATCCCACTTCATATCAATACACACTGAATGCAAATTTGTTCATTCCCTATTAGAAGACTAAAATCATTAGGCATTAGAATAATTGACCTATTATTCTAACCTATTACATTTTCTTGGCTCTGGACTACTGGCCATTTTGAAGACTGTCAGTGTTACCCAGAAGCAGCTATTTTGGATTACTAGTTTTCTCCTGTACACAATTTCTTTATCATTAGATCCTTCTTTTCTTTGTATGGAAAATCCAATTTTATGAACTGAAAGCTAAGTATTCGGCTTTCCTTTCTTGGTTTATAAAACACAGTCTTGCAGCAAACTATTTGAGTTGTTGAAATGCATCTGTACTCTGAGTCAAATCACTATGAGGATTACAAGTGTATACATAAGAAATTCCTTTATGGATTTTACACGGGAAAAAAGTTTAAATGGGTATTTAACAAAAATCTGGCAGACCAGCCCATTAGTAAAGCAGCTTAAGAGTCAGACAAAGAGGAGCTACGCTCTTTGGTTCGACGATCAAAGTTAATTTGTTCATCACTTTGAACTGTCCATTTCTAGAGTGAGGACCATATCAGATTATAACATGTTGGAACTTCATGACTAACTCTAGGAAATACCACTGGATGTTATGCTTTCTTTTAAATTATGTCAGTTACAGAAGAGTTTATTTTTTCTACAAAGTCACATTAAAATGAATAAAGCATGTAATTGACCACTCAAAATAATTTGCTCCTCTCAAAAAACCACAGCATTTTAAAAAGCAGAGCTCACTGATTAAAATACCTTTCACTATATCTCAGTGATAAGTCTTTCAAAAAGTTTTTAGCACGTCATTTTTTGGAGTTGAATGCAGGTCACCTCATTCAAGAATGCCGTATGTAATTGGTGCTTATGTATCTGAATTTCAAACCAGTTACCTTCTGCTACACACTGTCTGCCATTTCCTTTGTAACCAGCAATACAACTGCAACAAAATCCGTAGGGATAATCCTTGCAAATAGCATGAACAGAGCACTGGTGACGGTTGTTAGCACAGGTCTGTTGGACATCTGTGTGGTAGCGAAACACTGCAGAAAATAAGACCAGACATTTATACTTCATGTTATTGCTGTGGTATTCACATATCCCTGGACTAGTTTAAAAGTATCACTGGACTCACTTGATCAGATTTTCATTTTCTCTTCAAGGAAAACAAACTATTGCAATTGATATTGGCTAACCTTGCAATATGCAACTGTCTACTATTTTACAGAAAACATCAGGGCTTCTGCTGTTTAATTAGTTAGAAAACTGTTTAATTCTATTGACTTCAGCAGATTTTTTTAATACAGATCAGTTATAATTCTTGTCAAAACTAAACACACAATAATTTTAACTTGTCCTTGTTTCCAAATCAAAACAAAAAGGACATTTTCCAACTTTAGAACAAAATATATCAGCACAGTACCCAGGACCATGCAGCAACTGATGCACCCTGTAATCCTAATTGTTTTACCCTGTTATTTAATGGAGATAGCAATTCTCACGTCTGCTCCAAGAAACAATTAACATCTGGGCAGTCAGTCACACTACTCTGAAATTTCTAGAAATGCTTTATCAGAACTTAGAATTGCTAATTCCACCCTTCTAAGACCTGAGGCCATGAAACCCTAGCCAAAAAATTTTACGACAGCTTCTATTCCCAACCTTTATTAAATCACCTGTATTCAGTAACACATCTGAGAAAGGTCTGTGAGCTTGACTAAGGTAGTGTACTTGACTGGCAAGATCTGAATCTGAAGTGACATCCAAGTTAACTACCTCAATGAATAACACACACTTATGATATGTGTCCAGATTTTCAGATATGAAGCTAATGAGAAGGAAACATTATTTCTTTCATAATTCAATTTCTTTCACACGTCTTTTTTGCAGCCTATCCATGTTAGAAGAAGCTAAACTGTACAAAAGACCTTACCTATTCCAGTTTCATCAAATTCTTCCACATCTATGACTTGAGGTGGCTGTGGGGGAAACTGCTGTATCCGAAACTGGCGAGGTGGAGCTTTTGCTGTTGGGAAATGTTGAGGACTGTAAAAAGACTCAGTTGAAGGTGTTCCTGTTACATCTTGGTATGGAGTCAGAAAGTCTTCTGCAGCTAGCCGAGGAACACTGTATGTGACAAGGTGCTGATCCTCTTCAGTGCTGTCTGTACTACTCGTGATGTACTGCTGTGTTATTTCAGTGGAGCCATAGTCGGACATAAAGGGCTTAGAAGTCATCTCCTGGTCCTCTTCGTTGGACTCTAGGCTCTCCAAAACATTGCTGATCTTGGCAGGCACAATGCTGTCAGATGAACTACCAATCTCGAACACCCAGACACCCTGCTTCCCAGCATTGCTGCTTCTGTCAAAGAGAAGCACATGCCAAATAAAGCAAGCTGTGTGGTACTTCTAGCCTACACACGATGTTATCTTTCACTGAGAAGTGTCAGGACAAAACTGCCTAATTATCTTATCTACATTACATACTTACCTACACGTACAGTTTACTCAGCTCTAAAACACTCCTGACAGTTTGGGTAACATTTTTTTTCCTTCTCACCCACAGCTCTGTTGAGAATATCTAGCTTTCTTGTCTCCAGAGCGGTGGGAACAGAAGGAGATTTTAGGGCCACAAAGATCTTACTACAACTTACTAAAACTTTCTAACTCATTCCCTTTCCTGCTTGTTCACTCTTTCTTTCAAAACCACAAACAAACACACAGAAACAACCTGCCTAGGGTAGACTATGAAGAGTTGAAGTGGTACTATTTATAGAAGAACTAAATAAAAAGGAGTTCCTACCAGTGTCAATGGAACTATGGACTTTTGACAAATTACACCAAAGTCCTCAAAGTCCTCAAGACAGTGGATATTCATTAGTGGCAGATCTTGTGATTTCTCATGCAATGGCTAATGGGATCTTATTAGTTCTCATTGATTCATGCAACAATTAAGAAAAACATGGAACTCTGATGTTTTCTTGAGGAGCTTAAGCAAAGAAAAAAGCATACTTATACAGGTTTCTAATGCTGTCTTCATCATTAGCAATGATATTGTAGGATCCTGGCTTTTCCCAAAAGTAGTAGTTTGTAGAGGCTTGACTAAAGCCAACCATAGCAGGAATATTTTCATCACCATTCTTGGAGTATGTGCTATAGAACTGCAAGCTGTCTTCTGGATAAAGGAAAATAGCATAGGAACTGGAATCAGAAGAGGCTAAGACAGCCTGGAAAGTGTTTCTCTGTGGAAAAAAAAATTAATACACATTTACTCACGTAAAAATAGTCAAGAAAGAGTAATTATTTTCTTTTTAAACACAAAATGAAAATCAGAATTCTCTCTAAAAAGAAAACATGATCAAAAGTAAATTAAATCTGTAGGAAACAGAGAGGTTGCCCAAAACATAACAATTTTAAGTTCTGTAGTGCTATAGGATGCTATTTCATTTCCTTAAAATAACAGAAGTGATGTGCTAGACTAAATAAAAAATTCTGCAAACAAAATGTTTAAAGTAAAGTTCAAGTTTCATGTTGCTCAAGTCTTTTCCCACAGGAACCCTCCTGCCTGCTGTAGGAACCACTGGGACAGCACCTCAGACATCAGCTGTTCGTAGCTACCAGGGTGCAGAATTGTTACTATGAACACAATGCTTGTGTCAAGTTCAGCAAAACAAATTAGTTGTTGACATAAAAAGATTTGCTACGTAGTGGTAATGTTCTCATCAGCTTTGATAATTACGGTGTACAAAGTTACATATCTTTGCAGGATAGTACCTGAATGGTTGAAAACCAGGAAAATTACTTGTGAATAATAAAAAAATAACATCTAACTGCTTCTTAATTCAATACTAGCTGCAAAACATGAGCTTTTTGTGAATGCAATATCATCTGTTCAAAATGATCTTAAGATCCTACTAGTCCATATAGCTGTCTGATTTTACATAGCTTGATGTCAAAATGACTTAAGAGTCTGTTGAAAAATGCAAGCCAGCAGGACTATGTTGCACGGAGGGAGGTCAGGATATTCTAGTTCTGTTATTATCACAACGCATTTAACATTCAAAGTAAGAGGTCATTGGGAAACACAAAGAAATCAGCTACGTAGTTTCAAGCATTATCTTTTGAATTAATAAAGTATTATTAAAATAAAACTCACAAAAATTCTAGAAACTCCTATTTTGCTACAGCCTTTTCAACAATAATACACATTCTTAGCTCTGCAGAATTCATTTAAACACAAAGGAATTCAAGCATTCAAAGCAAGAGGTTACAGTGTTACACTTTAACTGAGCATGTGTCCAACATGACTTAAAGCTCTGATTAACACTCACCTTTTCTTCCAAAGCATGATCTTCTCCTGGTGCCTGGAAAGGAGCCACAAGTTTCCAGGTAACAATAACAACACTGCTGGGATCAAAAGCACTCTCAGGAAAACCTCTTTTGATATAGTCTGATGCAAGTTGCAAGACATCAGAGGATGAATCTTCTCTGTAATACACATTTCCTTGTCCATCTGTTGTGTCCAGGTCAGCCATAAAAGGAGCAATAGCCCCAAAACTCACTGGGAATTGGCCAAGATATTTTTCTTCACTTGAGGGTTCATTCACTGCAATAATCCCATTAGTGGTAACCTAATAAAAAGATGAAAATTATAACACAAATACTGCTCAGACTACAGTCCCCAACACATGTGCTCCAGATCACAATATTTTAATTGCAATTCCAAAAGAAATTGAATTAAAAGTCAGTGTTGTATTTGAAAAGAAACTGTGGTTTTTTAAGCTTTTGTTTAGTATCCCATATCAGGAGTCCTGAAATTTTGGTTGCCCAAAACCAAAAGTTGACTTTATGGATAGAACGGCCTTTTTTTCCTAGATGAAGATTTTAGCTATTTAAATTTCACACCCCTATAGTGTCTTCTAACAAGGGTTTACATAACCTTCTCATCACTGCTTCAGAAGCTGATAGAGCTTCTGAGCAAAGAACCAATTCATACATAGATGCCAGCCCAAAAAAACCTGCTCCATGCTTAAATATTGTAATAGCCTGGGTGAAAGTCTTTTGGGAAGACCTACAGATTTCTCTTTGCCTGCCCAGGACTGCTTTAGCTTTCACTTCACTACAGCCACCCTCCTAGGAACTTTTCTGCTACTGTGCAAGGCTAACAACAACAAGCTGCTGCTCATTCTTAAGACATGCTGTGAGCACAGCTCTTATACCAGAAGCTGTTGAGGCTAGGAGTCAGACTTTCCACAGCAGGTATAGGCCACCCTATAAATTCCTTTATAGCTGAGTGCTCTGACACAGTCTGATAGAAAAATGGCTCTAACACTAGAAGAGGGGGGAAGGCATAAGTGAAATGCATAAGTGAATATGGAATGCATAAGTGAAACTCTTGGTCTGAAAATGCACTGGTACTGGCTCAGGGAGATTTAACCCATCAGTGAGATGACGATTCACTGTCAGCCACCTCCGACTAAAACTGAGATAAATACATTCACACATGTAGGTGCTAGGGCCCATCCAAGTGCAACAGCCAAACTCTGCTGGCAAACCGAAGCTGGCTCTCACACACAAGCAGCGAGCAGGACTGCAGGTGTCAGGCCTTGAGGCAGTGCACAAAGTGCTCACACAGTTTTTTGTCCCGGGCCCTTCCACCAGCTGTGTTTCATACTGTGTGAATCAGTCACACACAAATCCACCTCCATGTCTTGATCTACCCGATAACAGGACACATCTGACTACCTGCAGGCAGTCAGGCACTCACTCTAGAGCTGCTGCCACATACACAGGGGACTCAAAAGGGGACAGAGGTCCCAGAACTGTCGCTATAAGCTATGAAACTAAAACTTCAATCTCCCACAGATTTATCTCACTCACAGGGATTCTTGTGAGTCCGAGAAGAACAAACTGCTGTTGGATCATTTTACACAGTCAAGATATTGTCAACATGATAAAATCTTCACAAATGCCTAGAAGTGGGTCAGAATGGCCACTGACTCAGACTGCAAGGCCGTCTAGCCCAGTGGCCTATCCCCAGCTGTACCTGCTAGCTTAGAGATTCAGCAAAACAAGAGGACATGCACACATTTCCCCAATGAGCCTCCAACTGCATCCACCTCAAGGGATTCCCTGTGGTTTGACTGTTTTTCATCCTCAGTGGATCTCTTTCACATATTTGTTATGCCTTTCCATAACACATATAAACTCTATGCATCCACAAAATCCCTTAAACAGGAACTCCATGAATTTGTGACTCATACCTTCAGGTCTCTCCTACTTTTGTTTGCTTTCAGTCTGGCTTCCAGCTTCATTTGATGGCCCTGATTTTTGTATTAGGACATACAAGAATCCTACCCAGTCTCTCTCGTTACATAATTTCTCCTCAGAATGAAGACCCCCAGCCTACCCATGCACTCCCTAAGAGCTGTTCTCTGCCTTTGATCACTCTCATTGTCTCCACATATTTCTTCACCCCTTTCCACTACATAAATTTGTAAACAAGGACGCCAGTAGGAGGCCACACATATTCTTCACAGAGAAATGGCGGTCTGTGCAAGCCCATCAAGGATGCTGGCTACACGTGCCTCGGCAACATCTTTAAAATCTGGACCACCACTGCTGCTGCATACAGAAAATCAGAAAAAGCCTAGTATGAGAACTCATGATATAAATAACTCCTCCATGTAGAAGAAACAGCTATACCTTGAATTCTCCTTTGGCTATCCAGAGGGTCAGAGCATGTTCCCTGCCACAGGCCAGTGGTCAGTCAGCTTGGTGTATAACTGTATAATGCTTATCACAAACCACTAGCTAAACTTAGCAAATAGTTTCCACAAGTGTACCAGAATTTATTTTAAAAGTGGTTTGACATATGCTGACTGCATTTTCGGCAGATGTATAATTTCATTAGCAGCTAGAGTGTAATATGTTAAAAAAGTTAAGACCAGGTAAAAAAAAAGGTGAGTTGGCTTTCTGCACAAACAATATACCTAAGATATATAAGCAGCAAATATTCTGTGCAAACATAATGGGAAAGAAGGTCATGTTAGAAAGGGGGAGAAGAAGCTGAATATTGTGATAATTTTTCCTCTGCACATTCATGGCTTAACAGTGGCCACAGATCCTAAGGTGAACTATGAATCTGAGGAGTAAGAACTAAAAAGACAGCAGGGGTTACCTCAGTACAGACCCTACAACTGGATTTGGACATGCAAGAGAAATCTAGTCCAGAGAGGTTCCCAGAACTCCTACAACACCTGTACACTAGAAAATGCCTCATATCCCTGTACAGCAAAGCTAAAACATGACCTGAAAATTAAAACCCACCAATTATACTACACCGCTGGAAGACAGTATGGAGGATGGTGGACATTACAGTCTGTTTGCTAAGATCTTTTATCAAGGAGATGCATTCCCTTTAAAAGTAATAAATTTAGAGCAAATTAAAAGTTTTCCTCTTCCTTCTGCTTTCTTACACTTTTTGTACACAAGCAGCCCTACTCCCACCTAAATCCTCTTGTGAGAGACGAGTGGTGTTTGAAGTATTTTAAACAAACTCCACGCTCTTCATCAGATTTGGTGTGTGTAGACTTTGTGGCTTCATGATCCCCCATTTATGGCAGAGATTAAAACAACATTAAGAGCAAATACAGTCAGGACTAGTTAATACGCAGAATAAAGCAGAAGCCAGAAGAAACGGCCCTCCTCTTTTCACCTCTTAGTGACATGCATCTGGCTATTCCTTTCCTCTTTGTTAAAAACTTTAATATAAGAAGTAATTTTATTAAGGAGATGCAAAATGCCAACCCCATTTTTAAAAATAGTTTTTAAGTGAGGCAGTTCAGTTTTAGATGTAAAGGGAATGTTTCTACAACCCATAAAACATTTGCAAACCATTACATGAAAATAAATAAATAAGCTGCTCACTTTGTGCAGTTACTTTAAGGGCAAAAAAAGAAACTCACCAACAATGAAAATATGTTTTTAGCTTTGTGATTTAACAATACATTTATATTGTTAAATAAATTTATATTGATGAGGACAGTGAATACTCATTTAACTTCACCCTGTTTCTTTCAAGGTCACAAACAGAGGTTAAATTGTGAATCCCAAAATAAAGAGAAGTAATTCAGGGTGAGTACTAGGTTTCATCAAAGCACCATTCCTGTCAAAAGGGAAAGGGGGTAAAAGAGGCCTCAGGTGGGCGTTGTCTAAAGACCAGCTTTACAGTATATCTTTCCTTTTAGGGTATAACACTATTTAAATTGACAGGAACTAACATAGATGTATTTTTAGCATGTTAAACTTCTGGATTACACACATAGTTAACATACATTTGTGGTTTGTAGCAGAACAAATTACAAACACACACAATTGTAGGTCCACCTTGAAAACCATGTGAGAAGAGGAAGGCAAAGTAAGGAAGTACTTCTATTAAAAGAAAAAGTGTATCTCTGTGTGTACAACCAAAAATTAAAGTTTCTAACAAATGAGGTACCTTTTCCCTGTTCAATGATTAGGCATTTTACAGGCTTGAATATTTCTGTGTGAAAGAGTTTAGAAAATTTGAATTTATTTTTATAATGAAGTGACAGTTGTCTTAAAGCAGCAAAGCTTTCTAATACAAACATGACCAACCATTAATTAAAGAACTTTAAAAAAGTAAAGATTAAAAAAATTGAACCAAGATTGCATTAAAGGATTCTCAATTCTTCCTAAATGGAGGTAACCTCTAATCCTTCCCTTTTTCCACACCAGTGAGCCTTAGTGTAAACTGAAAAAGCTTTAATAAAAGTATGATATTAAAACAAATACAATAGTATGGATTAGTGATAGAGTTCAATGCTATTAATCTTACATTAAAAAGGCACCATATTGAAGATCACAATATGTGAGTCTGTTTCCCCTTATATGAAATAAAATGCTCTCATCTGTCTATGAAAAAAGGTTTCGTTGCCAGGGATTTTATGACAAGTTGATACTAAACAATCATTTCACAGAACCCCTTGCCTTTCTATTCACGTGTACAACTAACTCAAACAAATCAGCTTCTCAGCTGTACAAAAAGATAGAGAATCCACATAAAATTGCTACATAAAATTATAATGTGTACTAAATGTTAATTTTAATCAGCTTGATAATATTTACTACCAACTAGCAATACATTGGTAACTCCAGCTTGTCAAGCAAGATCATAGAGCTTCAAAACTACTCATTGCAAATATACAATAAAGATGTGTAATGTGAAGTTGCATTTGAAAGTGCTCAGTATGTTTCCTTAACAGGTACACTTCTCCTTTTCCTACCCCCATGCAGTTTGTACTCTGTTTCTGTTCTGCAATACTTGTGCTAGATTCAGTGCAAGAAAAAGCCTCTGCATAGTGTACAGACTGATACTGAAATGCCATTCATTAAAACTGCCCATCCTTAGTACTGAGTAATGCTGGCAGAGCCCTGGAAGTGATTTGGAAACAGACTCTATATGGGTATTCTTTCAGGCAAAAACTAATTAGAACTGTTCCTGATTGAGGGCATGGGCAAGTAAAAGGATCATTAAACTGAAGAAATCTAGACGGGTTAATCAATTTACTGCTCTTTGAAAACTGTGTCCTGTCTCTGTCGCTTAACTGACATGCTATTTGTTATCTTTGCTTCTCAGTGGCTAAATATACAGCCCACTATCTTTCAAGAATATGTTTGTGCTTTTAAAAGTGTATTTTTTACTTGGGTTGACTAATCAGTGACCGAATTAGAGTACAGAAGGCAAGACAATGAACTAAGGGTCAAACTGAAGTCTGAGCTCCACTTAATACTTCATCTCACTCAGCCTTGGTGAACAACATCAATTTTCCACACCAGCACAACCTCAAAATTTTGGATTTCAGGATTTATCTAGATAGTGGCAGTATGGACAATGAAAAGGAGCATAACTTAAGTGGCAGCACTCAGTGTATATATAACTGAGTGTAGCACAAGCAAGTTACATCTTCAGTGAATACCCACAAAACAGACTCGAGTGCATGGGAATGGCATCAAATTTTGAATGACTGCAGTCACATGGAGCTCTAGTTTCCTAAGTGTCTCCATATAGGTTAATCCACTGAGATGAATCTTCGACCCACGATACTAAAACACACTTTATCTGGACAGGGAGGTGAGATTTAGTTTACCAGACAAATGCACTAAGCACACTGTGCCTTCCCTACCAAGAGCTTTCTAAACATGCTACTCAGCATTTTCAATTGCCAGCCTAGATGGGGCTTCAGGGGAAGAGAGGCAATGGTAAAGCGTGCAGTACTCTTGCAGTGTTCTGAAGACGTGCTGCCATTTTAAACAGTTTTTCTTACGGCTGCTTTTGAGCAGCTCTGCTCCAGACAGTCTGTTTTCAATCTCACCTTCAAACACTAAACACCCTCCATCAGCTATAAACATGCACACACAACTCTGGGATGCAGATTCAGCTGAGACATGCACACACAGCTGAGATGTGCTTGCAGCCCAAAGCTTGCAATTACTATGGATGTGAACTTCCTCTGCCCAAGAGATTCTTAAAGCAATGAACACCTGGAAGTGCCCAAGATATTAAGGAACTGAAAGCTCTCCCAGTGCTTAGAGGTGCAAGTCTTAGACATGTCAGGCTGCTGGTTAGACACCGCATTTCAGTTTTGTGACTCTGGCATGCCGAAACACATGAAACAGAGCACAACGAGCATGTTTCTGAGCTGAACACAAACATACAAACACTCAGTTTGTATGAGTGCAGAAAACGCCTGAGGACGGCATTCACTCTGGCTAATTGATGGCATTTTCTTTACGCTCCTACTATCTTTTGCATTGTCTCCTAGCGGAGGCTGTGCCCCTCGAAGAATCTGCACCGGCCACAGTGTGAGAAGAGAATGAACACAGCCCCGATACCTGACCTGAACACGACTGGAACAATCAAGCTCTTTGGACCGACCTCTGACCTCGGCGCTCACACAACCCACACGGAACCACAGGCACAACCGCGCACCCACGCAAAGCTCCCCGGCGAGTCCCCAGGAGCGGTTCCGACCCTCCGGCAATCAAAGGGGGCCCCACACTCACATAGAGGGAGCGGACGGCCTCGCCGTAGAAGTGCAGCGCCGTGCTCAACTCCAGCGCCGCTGAGTGCTCGTCGTCCCCGGGCTCCAGCGCGGCATCGCCGCGGTCCTCTCCGTGCGGCAGCAGCGCCAGCCGCTCTGCGGGCAGCACCAGGACGGGCAGCGCCAGGACCAGCAGCGCCCAGCGCGGACAGCTCGGCGGGGCGCGCATCCCGGCGGCTCCCGGCGCNGGGGCTTCGCCCGCGGGAGCAAAGCGGCGTCCGCGCAGCACGCGGGGACCGACTCTGGGGAGTGCTGTGGGGGCGCTGGGATGGGGACGCTCAGCCGCTTTCGGGATCAGTGTCGCTTGTGGGGCGGGAAACTCGGGAAGCTAAATCGGTGCGGGGTCGTAGGCATCCGGCAGATGCTTTCAGAGCACCACGTCTTTCTGCCAGGGCCAGTGGGGTTTCTGCGTTAGTTTGGAAAATGTGTGCTCAGAGTCACTCCAGCAGCTGCTACCTCCCAACAGCCAGCGCACCGAGACCAAATACCAAAATCAACATGAAACAAAAGTATGAATCCCTAAGATGTCTTCTGAAATAATTTTGATACCAGGTGCTCATTGTCGGGGGAAATGGATAAACACATTGGAATGTGTTCCATAAATTAACACCATCCACGTCAGAATTGCATTTGGTTGTAAAATAAAACTAAAAAGTAAATAAATGAAATCTGCAAATAAAAAATTACTGATGATGTGAAATACAGAGAAAATTAAAATGGGATATATAAGTATATTACTTCTGACTGTGTCTTCTTGTTTTATAGCGTAGTCCTGCTCCCTTGGAACACTCAGAAGCAACTAAAGAATGGTTATAGTTCATATATTTTTCCTAAAGCTTCCAAGCAAGGACAGCAGTGTTTGAAGATTAAGTCTTGGCCAGTAAAATATATGCCACGATATTTCCATAGAATATTTACAGCAGAAAATCACCCAAGGAAAGGCAGCTGAAATGCTACCCACATGCTTTTTGCATGGCTTTTTACTTTTCTTAAGTGCCTTCTTTTTGTTGGTTTTTTCCCCTTGTAAGAAAACGCAGCTTTGCATTTGTCAAATTGCAAGAGCAAAAGACATCCCTGGGTATAGCTATAACCATGTCAGCCTAAAAAAGAAACACATCTAATCACCATTATCACTAGCAACTACTTACTGTTGGGTTCTAGATGTCAGTGAAAACAGTCACTGAGACAAAACAGCGTGGAGTTCTGGGCGGAAGACAAGTCTGCTCTCCTTGAGTTCTCGCTGTACTTTCACCTGCAGCTTCCCTCCATATTTTCAGAGCCTATAAGACAGTAACTGGTGGATTCATGGAATCTGTGGCTTTATATATATCCAGGAATATGTGGCTAACCACTGCTACAAGAGCAACCTCTTGGAAAGATGACTCAATATCCAGCCAAGGTAACTCTCCTCATTTGACAAATCAATACTTAACCACAAGCCGCCTTTAACTTCTTACCCATGTTAAATATGTGCACTGGCATACCACCAGCTGCATTCACCACAAAATCATCTTCCTGTTACAAACCTGCCCCCCTCCCTACAGCATAAGCCCATTTCCAAATGTGCAGAACCTAAAGGTTCTTGTTCTTGTGCAGTGCAGCTCCATAGCAAAGAGAAAGCCTAAATTCATATATCTCAAGAACCTCATATACACATTCACAACAAGAGCATAATTTCTGTTTGGCTTGATGTTCTCCACAGCCACATTTACTACAACAGGCTCAACAAAAGGAAGATATAAGCAAAACAAGAAGAAAACTCTGAGGGGGTAACATTTTCCTGTCAGATTCACATGATTTCCTAGTATTATGTCCAGAATTTGGAGGACAAGGACCACTGGGAAGCTAGCAACTTAGTGTAGTAAATTTGAAATAGCTCTGATGGCTCAAGAATCAAATATTTTCATCTGCATGTTTAAAACACGGGGTAATAGCCATGTTAGGGTAAATCCTTTGTTCATTAGTCAGCATATTGAGATTGTTTAGTCTATACTTACCTTAAGAGGGTTGCAGCGTTTCTGTTGTAGCTAAAAAAGTTTACCTTGTATGCAGCTCCCACTGTGAGGAATATTAAGAATTTTTAGTTCTAAGACAAGAAAATAAGTTTCCCATTGTTCTTTCTAGCGTCTTCAATAGTGACCTAAAAAGGAGATGGAAAAGCATGTTTACTTACGTGTTAATTAATTGGGAGATATTAGTTGCAAACGCCAACCAGAATGGAGAACGCAAAAGACTTCAGCAAGATTTAAGAAGGGAAGGAAAGTGTTTAGATGCAAACTGGAATGTCACAATTGAGAAAGACTTTCCAGAAGGTCTTTCATAGCTGGTAAATACCAAGAACTCCACATTTTCATTGGATATTAAATCAGATAGGACAGCAGTTTACAAAGCAACAGTATCCCCTGAGCAGCCACTGAGATCCTGTACAACAAATGAGCTGGGTTTATTTTTTAACAAGGAGATTTAATTTTCTAAAGGGGTGTAATGACACTGGTTTTCCAGAAATTGCTTGTGAGATCAGAGGTGTCACAGAAAATTCACCACTGGAGAGAATTCAGACCGAAACCATAAAAAGATCAGGGGACAAAAGGAAGTGACATACAAGAAATTGCTAAAGAACTGAACATGTCTACTTGATTAAATTATAATGGGGAGATTTGATTAAGATAATGCATCAAAGATATGGAGCATCTTCAACTCAAATATCTGAAGAGTGTTACCAAACAGATGGAGGAATTAAATGGGTGAGTTTGAGGATTACAGGTAACTAGGACATTGAAATTACTAAAGAAACCACGTATCAGAAAATGCTTCCTTGCCATGGGGTCTATTTTCAGATAAATCATAGACTAGGCATAGTGGAAGCAAAATGATAGAAAGCTTTGCGAAGTCAACACTAGATTGCTCAGATTACTAAACAATAGACCTTAAGGAATAATTCTGCATTTAACAATGAATTGAGACAATCCAACAGATTTGACTTGAGTTTCTATGCTCATACAGTACTAAAATAGCTCACAGGTTTACACACACATATATTTGAAAATTTCATTGCCTAAATGTGAGGAGATTTGAAAAAAAGGGGGTACAGATATGGAGAAGCTTGACCTTCTAAAGCCCCTCCCCAGGTTTCATTAACAGAGAAAACGGAGCTAGTGTTCCCTTTGCTGGCATGACTGGAGTAAGGAAAGTAATGCTCTGGGCCTCTCATGATGATATTCTGCTGTCCAATGCCAAAAAAAAGCATTTTAGCGGGTGGATCAAAGGATAGAGTAACCATGTGGTAATAAACTGGAGGGAACTTGGGATATTTGAGTATTTGGGATACTGGCAGGAAAGAATAGGACTGAGGTCTGCTGAGAAGGAGCATTTTTTAGAGAGACAAGGTCATGGGAATCAGGGAGTCACAAGCAAAGGCAAGGCTCACAGGAAGATCATGGAGTGCACATCATAAATTTAAATCACTCTGTCTTAGAACTTAATGTTCATTGTTCACTAGAGTGGAAGACGATGAGATCCCTTCTGTAACTCTACACAAGCCACTATCACTATAGAGGGCACATAACTCTGGAGCAATTTAGAAAAAAAAAGTATTTTGCAGCAGAATTCTCTACAGAAAAAAACCAATTCTGAGGAACTCTTAGATGCTTTTGAGGAGAGATGCATATGAATAGTGATATTCTATCTCGGCCTCTGCATTTGTGCAGAGTACAGACTGTAGAATCCCTTCTTTTTTACTCATGCAAAGATATTACAGGGCAATCTCCTTGGAAACTCATATCCCGTTCTGGAGAACAGCTGTGCAAGAATGGGGATGTGTTAACTCTTGGCCAATGACCCGGTCAGTACAGGAGAGATCGCTGCTGTGATATAATGGTACACAGCAGCAGCAGATTACTGCCCTGGAGCAGGGCAACAAGCATGGGAGAAACAGAAGCTCTCAGACCCTTCCTAGGGCTGGTACTAGGAGACACTTTATATTTCTGAGGTTGTCTTAATTTATTTCTATCTCTCATTATTAGAGATGGTAACTATATTAATAGGGGGCCGAAAAAAAAACTCACAGAGGGAGTTTTGCTTATATAGAGTCATGAACACTTCTTTTCATCCCAGTTTAAAAATTAGGAAAAATTAGATGGAAAAGAGAACAGAAAAATATAAGCATCATGTAAAATGGCTAGATTTAAAAAAGCAGCCTTACAATCCTTCCATCTGCCATGTAGCCACATGAAAAATATTACACTTTTTAAATATATATATATTTTCAAAATATCCTTTTTACATCCTAATGCTTGTTCTCTTTCAAGAACAGATTCTTGAATCTAGTAAGAATTCTAGAATTTCTCTGTAGTCAGAGAGAGCTGTAACAGAGCAAGAGGATATATAATTAGTCTTCTATTTAAATATTCAGTTCAGCACTAACTACTGCATCTACTCCACGTCTTACTGTTTTGTTATTACCTAAAAGTTTTAGCTTTGTGCCATAAAAGTCTCCAAACGGACAATAAAAAATTAGTTCAGAGTTTTAAAAAACACAGTGAAGACAGGAAGACAAAATGTATAATCATTTTCTCACACACAAAAAAACCAGTTACAATATGAAGGAACATTGTTTTTTAAACAATGGGAATGGGATGTGGAAAACTAATTTGAATGGGACAGGAAGACAGCTATGGAAAAGGTATCATTTACCTCCTATCTTCACCAAGACTAAAGAAATAATTACTGTGACCTACTGATAATTGTGTCAGATTTCAAAACAAAGATATTACACAAAAGAAAAATACGTATCCCTGTAGTCTGGTGAAGAAATGGTATTTAATGCATCTCAAGTTAAACCATCACTTCAGATTGAATGTGCACCCAAACCAAAAGCAATGATAAATGTTGTATTCTCTTTTACGTGGCATCCAGATTTTGACTGTGAATTTCAGGTGTAGATGTAATGTACACAAAAAAAGATGCCACACTGAGTCTCAACAGCAAAGCTTCTAGATGACAATCAGAAAGAAAAGAGAGGATCTGAGAAAACAAGCACTGATCTGAGGCTTGTGGTGGCTAGAAATTCACTAACAAATGGTTAGATCCTCAGCTTCCCTACAAACATTCAAAAGGGCTAACAGAGTCTGAAACACTGAAGAGTCTCTTCCTGTGACAGCCAAACTACTCTCTCACAGCAGCTCCTTGTGTCTGCAGAGCACCCAGCCAGCCCCACAGAGGCTGGCTCTGCCTGGATTCTCCGCCTGCTAGAATAATGTCTTGCAACAACTGTCATTTAGAAGGAGTATATGGTTTCTCAGGAGAGTCTAAATGATCACAACAATTCAGAGAAGACACTTAACCCATTTCCCCCCATGATTATTGAATGATATCTTTTACAAGGAAAAAGTCTTATATGTGAAACTGATTTTTCTGGAGTGGAATCCATTGCCTAAGTTAGTGAAATTCACTCAGGAAAATCTAACGTTACCTTGAGTGACTGTGAGTGAAACAGAGAAACTGATTTTCATTCAGAATAGGTGATGCAGTGGTGCAGCAAAGACCAACAATTTTAATTACTGTTTTTATTAAAGGACCAGATAAGGGAAGAAATATTTAAGAAATATAACATCTATTCTTATAAACTGTATGGTCTCAGAATTAGGTTGAGGTTTATCTTTACATGTAGATATATTTGTGAAAGCCCTGCAGAGAGGGAGAACAAAGTTCCCTGTAATTCCATGCTTGGCTAGATTGAACAATAGGTATTAATATTTCCTGTAATGAGGTGGCTTGTAAATGTTTTCATTTTTGGACAAGGTCTGCTGAGAAAGAATATTTCCCCATCCAAAAAAGAGGATGTAAACATTTCCTGATGTCTCTTGGTCAGCCATTCAAAGTTGGCTACACCAAAGGCTTTTTGCCTTCAGGAATCTACTCAGTACACCCCAAAGTTTCCTACAATTTACTGAAATTTATCTCTGAGTTTAAGATAATTTTCTGAGAGGAGTGGATATATGTCCTTAAAGGTAAAATTTGCCTGAGGATGGCTGAATCATAACCTTAGACTCCAAGAACATTGTCAAAAGGCAAAATTTTGGAGTGACAGTTCTGCTGATCACACAAAATGGTAGTAAAAACTGGTCGATATCAATTCAGTAGTTTCGTGGTTAATTTTTAAATTTATTTTTCTTATTTTTTTTCCTCTTCATAAGTTTTCCAGTATCTTGAATTGAAATTTTAGCTATGAGGTGCTATAAATATAATAATTTATTTTTAGATTAGACATGTGTAAGTTCGAGAACTGATGTACATTTTCAATCTGAAGACCTAATTTGTGTGCTTGGGGGTGAGTTATGTTTAAAATGCTGGACATAATGTACGCAGCTGGCTGTAACATACCACACATTCTAATGCTGAAAGAAGATTTTTTGCCCCTTTTTTTTAAAAAACTGTGCAAAAACTGTGAACTTTACCCTGACTTGAAGCAGTCCAGATTCAAAAAAACCCCAGGAGTAATTCCATGAATTACAGCTATTTATTCTTTCTGACCCAAGGACTTACATTGCTGTTCACTTCACTTGGAATCTGCAGACTAATACAAACAATGGCCCAGTCATTTCTTCCCAAACACAGTTTAGTGTTTTACTCTAGGATGTAACACTATAGTTTTGTCACTATAAACAATAGAGCAACAAAAAACCACGGGGATCTGCACTAAAGTGACTCAGCACAGAAACAATCACATTGCCCCCGGGGAAAAAGAAGCAGGATTTGCAAACACTAGGATTGATGCAATAACTTACTCATTGGAGAAGTGGCAGGGTAAGAGCAAGAAAAGTTTCTTCTACAAGAGGTTGCTGGAAACAAACTTGTGTAGTCTACACTCTCAGTTGAGAGGGACAGAGGGTGATCCCTGAGGCCAAGTAGCAAGGACTGGATCGTGTCCAAACTACTAACCCTAGATCTCACTCGAGTGTCCACCCTGCAAAGCATCTAGCCCACAGTCTCTGCTGGGCTACTGTAGCCCTAGGACACTTTTTTTTTCATTCTTCCCCCTCTTTCCCCGTCCCTGTTTGGAGTGTCTGAAATAAAATGAGCTGCTACAGAGACCAGCAGTGGTTTAGTTAAAGCTCAAAGCTGAGGGTACGTGTCGCATACCAAAGCCTGTGACATGAGGGTATGTGCAGGTATTTGAAGTCGCAAAGCCTTTAAGCCAGCTCTGGAAGATCAGAAAGGGCAAGAACAAAGTCTGGTCGTGGCTTGTGACTGCCTTTTGAGCGTGGTCCTGGGAGCAAGCTGTTGCCAGACTGCTCCTGTGTTTTGTCATGGAAAGAGCCTTTTGGAGCGGGCGAGAAATCAGCTAACACTTGGGCAGCTCGGATATTCAGGCATTCCGTGCATGAGGGACATCCTTGGCCCTCTCTCATTTAGGAATACAGATGTACTCGTGTACCTGCAGTCAGAGGCAGGTTTCTAAGCTTGTCGAGGGGGAGAGACAGCAAGACTTACAACTTTAAAAGCGACACTTGCAAATGAAAGGTTACCAAAGCATTTTCAGGTAATTTCTTGTTCTTCCTCTGCAGTCGCTATTGGACCTCTAACTAAATGACCTCACTTGTCCTGCCTCCTCTCCCTTGAGCTCTCTGAACTCACTGTTAACATCCTTCTCCTTTACCTTTTCCCCACAAGGGCCTTTAACACTGTACTGGTTATCTGCATCCTAGTTTCCTTCTTCTTTTTTTTCCAGAGGAGTTTTTTTATTAACCTTTTGGGATCTTAGGGCTGACCCTTTTTATGGCTCATTGACCAGTTCTCATTCCTTGAGTTCTTTCTCAGAGAAACTCACGTCTGTTTCCTTTTAATTGTAAATCTTTTATTATTCCCTCAAACTTCCTGCATGGAAAACATTTGAATGTTTTCCAGCAGCACAGATCTTTCGAAGTTACACAGTTGCACAGTTCTGCCAGCATGGGTTATACTTATTTACAAGTAAGGCCTCTAAACTTAGGAAATAACTCAGGAAAGAAAAGGTATAATCCAAAACAGAACTATCTATATCTGGTCCTTAATTCTCTATTTTTTCTTGAAATATATAATAATTGTTATTTATGGATTTTATGTATTTAATGCATTTGTCCCTTAAAACACTCATCCTATCCAGCTACACACCCATCTTTAAAGCCATTAAATACAATATGAAATTGACATTTAGATACACCTATTCACCATGTGTACACAGCTTGTATAGTCTCAAAAAACCTGAAGATTAAATTATTGAAAACAATGAGGAAAAATGTGTATTACATTGGACCCAAGTTTTAACAAAATTATTGATTTTTTGTGGATATTAGCCTTTTTATCATCTGAGGAGGGAGTCTAACCTCTAAAGAATGATCCATAGCACTTGAACAAACAAGAGGATTGTGTTCTTCCTGAGGGAAGTCTGCTGTCTTTTGCTTCTTCCATTTTAGTAAATAAAATTCAGTTATTTAAGTACTCAGAACAGGACTTTGTCTTATCCAAAATGTAATTTTTTTCTGTGGCTTATTCCCTGCAACAGTGCTAAAATATAAAGCAGATATTCATACTGCGATCATGTTACAATATTCTCAAAAATCATTATATGATAGCTTCAACAGCACTTTCCATTTGTCAGATTGCCACTCTGTCAAATTTCAAAACCTTTCCTGATGATTTAAGAAATGTGTATTGTTATTCCACTTCACAAAGAGAAAAGTTAAGGTACCAAAGAAATACAGCTTGTCCACCTGGCAAATCAGAAGACACACAGAAACTCAGTGGAGATTTCCTAGCAACCAGAAGCAGCTTTCTAAATTGGAGCAGATCATGTTTCTTCTCAAGAAAATCTGATTTCAACTAATTACTGTCTCTGTGGGTATACAGCGTGAAGTTGTGTAGTTATTCGTAAAGCTCTCAAGCCTCAGAAAAAGCTCACCAACTTGAGATACTCTGGGAGTTACCACATGGCAGAAATTCATAAAAAAGCCATCCCAAAGAAAAATTAGGAGTTAGATTTTTAGAGTGAATATGTAACAAAGGATTCTGTTGCTGGCTGCCAAATTCAGCCCCATTGGGGAGGATATGACTGACAAATTACAGCTCAGTAAGCAGAAAAAGCTACAAACACTTATGCAACGACTTTCATTCTGTGTGGTGGAGAAATTAAAAAGTTGGTCTTAAGTATCTGCAAGCTGTTTCTGTTCTCCATAAATTGTGCCATTACTTTGAAAACAGGATGTATGCTTCAGAGTAAAGTAAAACAAACAGATTGACCTAACACAACAGCACAAAATCACCCCTGACAGTGCAGTATTGTTCAAACAACCCTCTTGTTCAAGGACAGCAAAATACAAAGGTAGGACAATTAGAAAGGAAATTCTGTTTGGTATGATTCTTGCCTGAATAAAATCTTACCTTTAAAGCTTCCAGAGCATGGTGTCCATTTTACATGGCAAACTATGACCAAGACTAACTTAATTTTCTTCCTTGCTGATGCTCCTTTCCAGATATTCATCAGCATGCCCTGCATGTTTCCTGCATCTAAGTGTTCTCTGGAACTTGGGAACCTTTCTGCCTGAGTATTTGCAACCTTGGGACTTTTATTCAATATATGTTATATGTTCAGAAGAACTTACAAGTACATTAGCCTTATTATTTCACTGCCACGAATGGTAATAATTTTTCTAGTTTCTATGATTCCTGAACATTCCCTACAGTGTACTATAGTTTTCAGACAGACTTAAACAGAAATCCCCTCCCAGATTGCTCAGCCTTGCCTAAGGTCAAGACATTCGTCATTTCCAAATGGACTATCTTCTCTGAACATTTTTCCCTCTTGGTACCAGACATAAATATTTGTTGCATGTGCTGCTTCAGCAGAGTAACAACTCAGTTACTGTCCCAGTATCTGAACCAGCTGCTCTCAGCTGTTCCTGATATGGCAGAGCCAGACCCAGGACTAAGAGGAAGCCTGTTGGATTTCCACTGGCCTGAGTAATCTCACTCCATATTTCCAGGGTGTATTTTTTTCAGATGAGAAGGAATAACCAGGGGGAGAAAAACCTGGATTTCTAAAAAGAGAAGGATGGTGGGAAAGCAAAAGAGAAATTGAGTCTTTTAAATGAGAGGATACAAATATAAGCCCTGTCACCATCAGCATTTGCTTGTGCAAATTGCCCTGATGACTTCAAGAAGGGGGCTGGTAATGAAGAACAGCACAATTTGGGCTATCCAGTCCTGCAGGCAAAGAAGCAAGAGGTGGACTGCTGCCTAACCTTGTGTGCACTCCCAGCCATACCAAATGAAACCCAGAGTCTGCTGATCCTGTTGGTCTTGGCACCCTGCATGATAAAATGGATCTCCTCTTTGACCAAAGATCTCTCTTATCTCCAGAAGTGCTGGGCTAAGACAGGTGAGCTCTCTAAATGAGCATCTGCTGGTTTTGAATAAAAGAGGAATGCTGCCAATCAGTAATAAGGAAGGATGCTAGAAGAAAGGAAAGAAGTAGGCAGGCCTGTCTTGATAGGCACGAGAAAGGCACTGGTACTGGTGCAATGAGCAAAAACTGGGTGAAGTTAGTTCCAACCAAAAAGAGAACAGCACACAAGAGACATTATGAGGATTAAACACTGTATTTAGAAGTTATCCCTTGTTGAGCTTGATTCCTGCTTCCTATGTCTAACAGTTTATTTCTGTCTTCAGACTCTATTCAGTGAGTATTAAAGACTTCTTTATGTTGCAGGCTGTCACTTTAGGACAGCTGGCAAACTGCAGCTATAGCAAAGCAGACACTGAGGGCTCCATCAGGTTTTTCCCTGGCAGAAGTCTCTTACCTGTGAAGCCAGCCAGTAAAGATTCAAGCATATACTATTCAACATGAATGGGATATAGTACAGGACACATTTAATACTGCATACTTTGCAGCCTCTAAAAGGTGACTTTTCAAAGTTGGCATCAGGATTGCTTGTGAACAGCCAAGAATCTACAATATCACAGGGGAAGCAAAAGCTCACCACAAAGGATGCAGTATGCAGCCAAAGCCTGGAGGAGACTGAGTGGAAATCTTATTGTGGTCTTCAGCATCCTCACGAGGGAAAGCAGAGGGGCAGGTACCAACCTCTTCACTCTGGTGATCAGTGATAGCACCCAAGGAAACAGGATGAAGCTGAGTCAGGGAAAGTTTAGGTTGCGTATTAGGAATAGCTTTTTCACCCAGAGGGTGGATGGGCACTGGAACAGGCTCCCCAGGGAAGCAATCACAGCACCAAGCCTGACAGAATCAAAGAAGTGTTTGAACAACGTTCTCAAGCACATGATGTGATTATTGGGATTTCCTGTGCAGGGCCAGGAATTGGACTCGATGATCCTGATGGGTCCCTTTCATCTCAGCATGTTCTGTGATTTTATGCTAAAGGATGTAGACCTCTGTTGTGCAGCTCCACAAAGATATTTCAAAATAGAAACAGACAAATTGAACCCCCTGCCATGACAGACCGAGTCCAGTGGCTGTGTCTGCCGATGTGTTAAGCCTCACTCTTTGAAAGCGAGACGAACCACAGACTCCTACCACCCAGCTGTTCGGAGCATTCTGCTGCAGGCTCCTTCTCAAAGGAAGCTGTTCCCCTCGCACTCCCCCACCTCCCGCCGTCGGAGACGGTGCTCACTATTAATCATTATTAACCATTTCCCAGATTCTCGAGGCTGCGGCGGGTGGGAGCTCGCACAGGCCGTGCTGGGAGGGGAGCCGCAGGACCCCACGCTGGCACACGGCAGTCCCAGCACAGTGCTGCCCTGGGTTTGTTTTTTGTTTTCCACCGCGCTCGGGTGCAGAACAGTAACACCAGCACCCTCCGCTGGCCCCTGCCGTGAAGACATCTGCAGGGAAGGGGCTGATCGGAGCTGCAGCTGGACCTGTTATGTCACATCTAGAGAAACACAGCTTTTTACTAAACTTATTGATAGGTCATGCCCTCTGTAAGCGGCCCCCAGCTGCCTCCAGTCACTACTCATACACACGGCATAAAAGCAATGGCGGGGACTTTAAAGCTTATGCACAGAAAGAGCACTTAATTTTAGTGCTAATTACAAGACTCATACACAATATTATAATATATGAACATATATATTCCCCAAACAGAATAATCTTAATTAGAACTTTAGTTAAATTACCAATCTTATTTTGGAGCTTGTAATTAAAAGTTAAACTATTTAAATTTTGTTTTATTTAATTATTTAAATTATTATAAATTATCACCATATTTTTTTCCTCCAAGATTTCTGGGTATTAGATATGTGCAAAATTCAAACAAACAACAACAAAAAAAGGGCACAACCTAAGCGAGTGCACCTGACAAAGACAGGATGTCTGTGTGCATGGCAGCTTGCAAAAGATATCTTTTAGAAGTAGTGACTGATTAAGAACATTCAACATATTTTGATTTTTTTTTTCTTTGAAGATCTCCTGTACCTTACTGATTTAAAAACTATTATTCTGTGTAGTTACAGAAACTCTTTATTTATATTGAGGTGTCCAATAATAAAACCATAAAGGTCTGTGTTGAAAATAATGGTCTACCCAAGTCAGTTCATAAACTGGTGACATACTTATCTGGGGGTGTGGGAGGGATATTTTCTTTCTGTGTAGCATATTCATGCAGAGTAGCAGTGATTCCAAGAGCTGGCTGACATGGATATTTGATTCTGATTACTCTTAGCAATTGCATAACCAAAACCACCTAGACTGAAACCGGGAAAAGTCACTAATATTTCCTTCTTGTAACTACATGGATTTGGATATTTATATGGAATTTAAATGGATAGACAGCATTTGAAATATCCTCTCCAAATTCATGTGAGTAGCAAGACACTGAATACATATGCAGTGACTAGAGTAATTCTTAGCACAAATTCCTGGACACACTAACCATGTGCAAGAATTCTCATTGGATTAGATCTTCGGCCAATATACCATAGAAACGTGAGTGAAATCAGTATATAAAGTGACTTCAACAAAGGAATCATATTTCCAAGACAGAAATATGTCCCTAAGTGGGGGGATAAAATCAGCATTATGTGTCTCTGCTGAAAAAGACAAGTGGTGGCACTGTTAGTAAAGTTACTTACTCCTTCCATTACCACTTCTGGTAATGCTCAAGCTTCTTTCTAACAATTTGGCAGTGTGTGGGTTCCTAGGAGTTTAAAAATGCACTGATTTATTATTAGCAAAGCAAATTTTTAAAAAATCCTCATGAAATTGCTTAAAGATGAGGTTGACACTAATAAAAGCAAAGAATATATAATGAAAGCTAACACAATATGCTAAGTTTGTATCAGTGAAATCCCCCTGAAAAGATACAATTTGTTACTACTGACTGTTCAGGATTTTCACCTGCTTTGATTATCTATCTATCTATCTCAAAATTTGATAGAAACATTTATATCTACTCAGTAATCTCAGTGTTTAATGGTGGATTTAAAATGGCTGATAATTTTCCATGGTCTCTGTCTTGCAGGAGAAAGCACAGAAAGCACATTTTGGTGGTTTTTTCCAAAATATATCTCATTCTTTCTAACATTAAATTAATTTTTTATATACTGCTGTAAGACTTTAATAAAGAGCCTTTATAAAAAAGGCTCTGTGCAAAATAACTACCTTCATGTTTTCATTTTTTTAAAAATAGAAATCACTTCCTTTTCACAAAGTTCTGCAAACTTAACAAATAAAAATAACTTTGATTTATTGTGTCTTCTGAAAATACTTGGAAGACTGAATTTTTCTTGTGTTACTCACTTATAGAGCTCTGTGGGGGAAACTGACCATGTATCTTCCCTACTGTCTTCTGCCTACCAAACCACACTCTTTTTAATGCAAACATTCTCTGACATTACTATTTTGCTTCCCTTAATTAAAAATTATTGATGAACACAATAAATATGTAGGTGATTAGAACAGATTCAATAAGATTGTAATGAAATTCTTTCTTTCTTTCTTTTTCTTTCTTTCTCCTTCATGTCTCTAAACACTTTTTGAACACAGGACACACAGCACTGTGCAATAAATGACCAAGTGCCATATGCCTTGTAGGGGTACAGTTTTATACTTGTGGTTCTCAAAAACCCCAATACTTAGCAGGATAGATGTTGGGACAGGCAGTCCCAAGAAGAACTGCCGATTACTTAAAATCACTTTTGATTTTAGGTGTCATCGATTCTGTTGACTGAGGCCTCCTTAGTACATCTCTTGCATTTAAACCTATAAATTAGGTTATGCAAATCTGAAAACATTTCATACTAATTAATAAGACTCAAATTCAGCTGCTCAGTTTCTTTCATTAAGGTAGTTTGAAATTCTGTGTATTTTTTCTATTCATTAATCAAGTGGCTGTACCAGCTTTGCCTAGCTGAGATTGAGACAGTCATTACTTCTTAAAAAAATATGGGGCAACAAAATGGGAAAAAAAGCCCAAAACCCAGCAGTTTCTGATGAAACATTCTCTGCAATGACATAGTTAAGACGAAGCAAATACAGCTGCACACAGGAACACACCTTTCAAAACATTTTAATAGCAAAAACGATTGAAGTAATTTTACTGCAAAGTTGTCCATTCTGTAAGAGGATTGGAAACCTGTACTGGATTTTACTCCAAAATAAACTACAGTCAGCACAGCTGGAGGTGATAGAAGTATGTCCAGGCTAAATTCTTACTCCCTGCCCTCCATCCCAGCTGTTAAATCTTTTTATTCCTTTTCCTTTCACAGCGTGTACCACTGGATAGCTTCTAACCTCTCCTCTCTGCAGAGTTCCTCAGCTCTCCTCACCCTGTACTTACAAAGAGCTGATATGATTTGATGCAAACCCTCATTTTACCAAACCTCAGCTCACATATGTGTTAAACCTTACAACCAACCGTATCACTTTTTAACAGCTCTGGTTCCTCCTAAAACACTTGTTGCAGTACCATTTTGTCCTCTGAAGTAAGGATCCTGGAGGAAAAACAATCAGTAAAGGTAAAACTACAACACACTTGTAAAGGTGTCCAAATAAAACTTGCAGTGACAACCTTAATTCCATCGTGTCCTAACATTTAAATAGTTAATATCTTGTTACTTAATGCTTAGACATTATAAATTATTACCTAATTATAATTTAAATTATATTTAGCAACATATTAAGGATAACATTAATATAGCTATATAATGTGGTTTTTCTTTTATAATTATGATTTATTATAAATTTATTGTCAAATATTATTATTAAGAAATTATAATTGTAGTTGTTCTGGTTTTGGCTGGGATAGAGTAAGTGTTCTTCTTAGCTGATACAGTGCTGTGTTTTGGATTTAGTATAATAATGTTGATTAGTTGCTTGCTGGGGTTAAGCCACAACAGTGGCTAAGATGCTTATTTAATGTAATAAACTTACATATACAAGGGGGTTTATGAAAAGAAATGAAAAAGACAGAGTTTTTGCTATCCACATGATGGTATCATCAAACAACTTGCTTGTGAGAATTTTACAAAAATACCCCGAAGGTTACGAAACAGCACTTACTGTCTCCAAGCAGATTTTCTCTTTAATGTCAATCCTGTAAAAACATCTGCAACTCTGTTTCTTCAAACTTTCCCCTCTTTTCTTTTCTTTTCTTTTCTTTTCTTTTCTTTTCTTTTCTTTTCTTTTCTTTTCTTTTCTTTTCTTTTCTTTTCTTTTCTTTTCTTTTCTTTTCTTTTCTTTTCTTTTCTTTTCTTTTCTTTTCATTATTTTCTTTTTTTACACTTTTACAGTTCTCTGCTCTGCTCAACCCACTAGGGCAATTTATTCAGCTGGGCCATTTGAAGTCTAATGCACTTAATGTTCTGCACAATAAAACAAACATAAACAGCTGGCATGATTACTGCATTCGTGAAAAGATCATCTTTTATTTTACTGAGTTAGAAGCAAAAGCAGTTCTGTTTACGAACATATAATATAACCTTGGCACTTTTCCATTGATAAAACCAACATTTTGTTAAGCCAGATACTATTATTTTTCACATAAATGTATTTCAATGATGTTAAGAAGGAGGAGATAAAGCTCAATAGATTTCTGCCACTGAGGCACAGTTCACAAACAAGTAAAACCCTGCAGAATAAATCAGGACAATGCTGGTTGCTGCTTTGCAACAGGGAAAAATACAGAAAAGCTGCTGGTCGGGACAGGAAACCTCCTGGCTAAATGCAGCTGGCTGAGGGACACGAATCTATCTAACAAACTCTGTTTCTCTTCCAGGGGTGCTTTATGGAGAAAACAGGCATCTTCACAGGCAGGCTCTGCGGAAAAGCAGATCCCCTCAGGACACACAGCGCTGGAGGGGAAAGGAAGCGGCTGCAATCTGTGTGCCCATCTCAGGTGGGCAGAAGGAAAAGAAGCAAAAAGAGAAAGAGAAAGAAAAAAATCCCCAACAAAACAAACAAAAACCCGAACCCAAACCAAAAGACCCCACCCTAACAAGGCCGGAATTCAAACCCATCAGCGAGCAGCCGATAAAACCATTCCCGTTTCTCATTTCCCACGAGGGGTCGCGGTGGCGCCGGAGGGACAGCCCGTGGTGGCGCTGGCTCCGCCCGCCCCGCTCTGAGGGAAGGGTGGCGCAGGAGCCGTCCCGCCGCTCCCCGCATTCCCTGTCCCGCTCCTGGCACCGGGGCTGCCCTCGGGCCGCCACCTCCGCCCGCGTCCCCGGGCCACACGGGGCGGCTCCCAGAGTGGGGGGCTCTGAGCCAGCCCTCCCTGTCCCTTCCTGTTGGCAGACGGTGGCTTGAGGCGAGAAGTCCCGTAGTGTCTTCACCTCCTCTCTGCTGACAGAGAGGCACCTCGGAGCGGGTGGGGACGCAGCACGACCGGGGGGACAGCAGATGGCACCCTGCTGGCAGATAAGGTGCCAGCTCTGTCCCCTTCTCTAATTGAACCTTCAGGTGCTACCGGAGTGCTCTGCCCTCAGGTGTGGACTGACAGCTTGAACGAGTCCCCTGGCAGCGGGAAAGTACCAGCGCAAACACGCGTGTATGAACATGGGATACGACATCCATGTGTAGGGCAAGGAAGGGCACTGTTGGCTCAACCTGACTTGTCAAATGTTGAACGCAAATGTGCTAGAAAGGTTTGTTTACTACTTGGTTTTAGCCCAGGAAATACAAATGTATCTCAGGTCTTTCCAGATGTGCTTAAGTACAGATTCACTAATGAACAAAGAAAGCTCATCTTGTAGGAATGCATCTCTGAGCTGTGGATTTGACACATATCTCAGGAATTCTGTCCCTCTGCACAGTTACATCACCTTGCAGTCGCAGACAAGATCCTTTGCTTTCAGCTACAGTGGCTATCCCTCTCCACTCTGTTTTATATCCCAGAAAGGCTAGACTGAAGTCCCTCACCAACAAAACTGTCTTCACCAGTACTCTAAGGACAGCCCTGAAGCTGACGAGTTTCTGCAGTAGCCACATTCAGAGGACAGCCGTGGCAATGGAGTTTCAGAAAGTGAGGGAACACCAAGCTGCTCAGGCCTGTCTGAGCCCACTTCCCAACATAACCCTCATCTTCCTTTGAGCTAACCTGGATGTCGGCGCTAACTGGCATAGATTTAGGACACTGGAGTTAAAAACCCTCTCGAGACATCAACCTGAGAAGGCTTAAGCAAGATTCTGGACTTTTTGCTTCCACAGCTGAATTCTCAGCTGCTTGAATGAATCAGGTGATTTCTAACATGAAGGGGTTTGTTACCTATGAGCCAGAGGCTTCATATTGTCTAAGTATCAGAAGCCAAGGGAAGAAAATTAATTAACTCACTTTCCTGGGTGTGGCTAAAATAATCCCTTTTCAAATGGACTTTTGTTATTTACCTGTCAAGATTCTTGTGAAGGGAAGACATGTTCCCTGCCAGGAAGTGTCACAGATAATATGAAATGTCTAGACACTGGGCTAAGTAACCTTTAGCACTCAAATCCACGTCCCTCTGTTATCAGTACACGTCTAATCCACCTCTCTTTTCCAGTCAGCTCATACACAGCTGACCAATCTATCTAAGGGAATCCCCGCTGAAGGGAAATACCCAGCTACTTTAGTTCCTTCTTGATGGGTTTTTCCAGTGGGGGTTGGGGATGGGTGCAAAGAAGGTGGTAAACCCTAAGTCACAGAAAGCAGAGAAGGCTAGCAAAGAAAAGGATACATTCTGCTTGAGCTAGCAAGGATTCAAAGTGTCTTTCTGAGTTATGGAGGCACCCAGGAAACTGAAAGCTGCAAAGAAAGTTTTAAACAGTGAAAAGCAACAAATTGTTTTCAATTCTTTTTAATTTCAGATCTCAGTTTGTTGAGTCTTGTTTTAAACCCCAAGGAACTTGCAATACAGACAGAAAATTCAGGGTGTCCAAGACTTTCTTGCCAGTCTGGAATCCAAACTGCAACTCCAAGCTTCAGACTGCTCCCATTGCACGTTATGCAATGGAAAAGTCTGCAGGAGAGCCTGAAATCTGCATTCAACCACCCCAATAGAGACAAAGTTCGAAAATGAAACAAAGGCATTCATGTTCGGATGCTTCTTCTGTTTCCAGACTTTGTCTCTTTCAATCTCATATTCACAGAGTAAGGTATTTTGGAAAATCTTCTTCTGGTCAAATATGGGCTGAAATTACGAAACCACACTTTTCTTGCTTTAAAGGTATTTGCATTGCTCTGATTAATTTGTGTGGTGAGCTGCTGCCCTCAAAGCATAGGCATTACTTTATGTGAAGCCAGTGGAAGCTTTGGCTGCCTTAAGGATTATGGGTTAAGGCCCTACATTTGTACTGTTTTACGCCACTGTATGACCTAAATGAGATTAGAATAATAAATCCTGATTTATTATGAGGGTTTTATTTAGACATGTTTTGAGTATGAGGTCTGTGTCAGGATTAATAGTGAAAGCTAACATGCCCAGGCACAGAGAAAGCCCAGCAATGAAAGGACATTTTTTTCCCCTTGAGAAAACTGGTTCCCAGCCCTCTGTTTGGCTTTTAACAGAGTTGCTAAATGTTGAATGGCAGAGAGACGCTGGATCCCAAAGATGGTGACGTAGACCGTGACTTGGAGATGAGCCCATCCCAAATGAAGGACAGAAGTATCCCATCAGCAGTATTTTCCAAGGCTAAGTACTTATGCTCTGCAATGCAGTAGCATTCAAAAAAGCTTCAAGCAAGGTTCTCAGAATCCAAAGACAAACAAGAAATTACGAGTTCAGGATTTATTGGCTAATTCATCTGTCATGTTGAGCAGGCACTAGTTTAGGTGCTTGCCCTGTAGTTAAATCAGATTGCTGAATCTGTTCAAAGAAATGTCCATTTTTTTCAGCATCCTGGCCTCCATGTCCCATCAAGAAATGTGACATCTTGTCATGTAATGCACCAAATTGCATTGGCCTAAGTATCAGATGCAGAAGGTGCATGCTCACACCACATATAACTATAAATAGTTAAATTTCTCTATTCTAATAACCACATTAAAAGAGGCTTCAGAGGAATTTGTCTGTCACTGTTGAGCGCTAGCCGAGTGCAAGAACCAGACTGGATCGGGTGAGGCGGAATTCTGATTTTATTATTTAATTCTAAAACTTACATAGACTTTTAAAAGTTTCTCCGGATTGGGTCAATTCAAAACCTCCCCCTAGGCCCATAGGCCAGGTAGAACTGCCCATCTTTCCAGAGACAGTTTCAATAACATCCAAACCTTATCTTTATTTATAGAACACAGGGAGAAGAAGAGAAAAATTCCCATGGGAAAGAATCTGTGCTACCACATTTGTCTTTTCAAAAGATTATTTAAATTGAAATGAGCGGAGTGCAGGGAATTGAGCTCATGCTTTTGTGGGACAAAATGGAAAAGGACGAGCTGTAGTGTTGAGACAAACCTGGGTGAATTAAATAATCATGAATTCCATAGTATCTCTACCCTTTGCCTAAATCAGAGTATTAATACTCCCACTCTCCACCAGATACTTGGCAGATCTTGTTCAACATCAGATTTCTGCCCCACTTGTTTTTTTGAGTAGAAATAGGAAGAACTATTTACTTCAAAATGTTGTTTTTGAGTTTTGTAATCATAGGCCTCATGGGGTGCAGAGCAAAAGAAATTGTCAAACCAGAATACCTGATTATTTTTGTTTGGTTTGGCAAGAGGCCTGTCTATCTGACAGCCTCTCCTGGTATGTCTCAGCTGGGGTGGAATTGGATGGAATGGCCTCACAATTTCGCGGATAACTTTAGGGGAAAGCAACTTTTGAAGAAGGACAGACTTTAAGGTCCAACTATGATACTTTCTTTAGTACTTCAGGTTTAAACCATGAGAGCCTGGTAGTTATAAGAAACATAATCCAAGAAGTCATGAAGCCTCAAAAGAATGAAAAAACAACTGCCCATGTAACTGAGGACAAATTTTTTTGACTACCATAGTACAAAATCAAATATGAAGATGGTTCACTATCTAACAAAATCTTATATTACTTTATTTTCTTCCCTTCCCAGAAGTGCATTTTTCTGCAAAACCCTTTCTAAAAGACTTTTGGAACTACACACTGGTAAGAGTCCTTAGCTACAGAGTGCTAACAATCTTGCCAGCAAATTTATTAACTGCAAGTGACATCAAAGATGAGAACTCAGACCTCGTTGCCCAGGAGCAGGGGCAGCAGTTCAACTTGCAGAATCCGGACACTTCATGTTACCTACTTTTGTTCATTTCAAGTCAAATAGCAGTGGGACAGCCTAGATAAGCAACTTTTTGAACTCTAAAGGTTCAGTGAAGTTTCTTTCTTTGACCAATGACCCTTAGAAAGAAAATGGTAACAGAAACAGATCATTTAGAATTGCCCAACATCCGTAGACAGCAGCAGGACTGTGTTGAAGACCAAGAAGTGGCTGAACTTCCTAAGCACTGGAAATTTGGTCTATTAAGAAGTTTCTTATAATGCTGCAACACGGAGTTTCACCACCAACCTTTGCTCACCTATGTCAAGGACACTTGTCTGGGGCACAATCTGTGCGACCACTGTTTTTGCTGTCCCATGGCAACACCTGACTGAGGCAGCAGCAGTTTTCTTTAGCTGTTTACACGTTCCCACAAAGCATGAGTTGGCAATCACATCCACAAGGGGACTAAACCAGCAGTTTGTTGAGCGGAAATGGATTCCTGCTCCTCTGTACGTTTTATAGACTACTTCAGGCATGTGGCAGTGTTAAAATCCTGGTGTCTCTTGCTGAAGGAATGCAGTAGAAGCCTTTACCCGGTGTAGCAGGTTAAAGTCTGATAGCACAAGCTGTGAAGAGTTGTTATAGGTCACTGATAAAAAGCAATAGAGTGCTTATGGCCACTGTGGGTTAATGATAGCCACAAGCATAACCAGAAAGTTTGTGCTGGGAGCAGAGAGGTGGTGTGTAACCCAGTGAATTTATTATTGCTGTACTCTTGCCTCTGGATTGTGCATGTGTGCACTGGGGTTGTGGAGACTGACGGATATACAAGGCTGGCCTACTGGTGGAACTGAGGAAGGCTAGGAAGATGTCTTCCTTGTCTGCTAGAAGGAAGTATGTATCGATATAGGGAAAATGTTTTCCTGATCTGGGAGATGGAGCCTTTTGTAGTATGTATTGAAATATAATTTATTTTACCCTATTTGTTATACGTATATTCTAAACTCCTGATCAGGCCCTTTACCTTCCCCATCTTTACCTAATGAACGTTACAGCCTGAGTAGAGACAGCTTCTCTGAAAAACTTGCTTCAGCAACTGCTCAGTTTTCCATGTGCTGCCCTGGTATCGAGTAAATTTTACTTTTATTTTTTCTTTTTCTTTTTTTTTTTTTTTTNTTTTTTTTTTTTTGTTCCAAGAATTATGCAGGGTCTAGGAGCATGTGCTAATTCAAAACTAAGTCCAAGTTTATTTGTGCTGAAGCCATAGAATTCTTTTTCTGCAAGCTATAACATACGTCTGTACATGTACATGAATTTTAATGCTTAGATATTTCTTGTCCTCTTGCATCTTTGCCATATTCATTCTGTGTTCTGTACATTTCTATACATAGTCAAATCGACCGTCACCCAGTGCTGTGTATCACTCTGCTTCTGTAAGCTGTTTATCTGGGATTTCCAAAGCTGACTGCTCCTGGTAAGAGTCTTAAAATCATATCTAGAAACCTTAATCAATGAGCAGATTTACAGAAGCACTGAGAACCCACAAATCCTTTTGCAGTCAATGGGATGTGAGTTTACTTAGCACCTTGAAAATCAAACTGCTTAAGTATTGGTATCTAACCTTGGATTTTGGAACACAGCTTTAAGGGTTCAGTGTGGGTATTTTTAGGGCAGAATGGGGTTCACTTGAGATCTTTTAAAATAGATATCCAAATGTATATATATTGTATTTATGTTAATAAGCACAATTACAATAATTGTCTTTTTCAACAAAACAGTGGTTTTGAACTCCTCTTAGTGCAAGGCATTAATAATGGAAATAATTATTTTGATAGTGTCAGTTTCTGCATACCATGTACACTGTGTTAGTTCATTACATGGACTCTTCCACCACAGAAGCCTTTTTTCACTGCTCACCAGACATGTGGGGTCCTCCCTGGGGATTGGTCCAGGTAATAAGCACTTCTTGTAATCAGCTTACTATAAATGATAGAGAAAGACATGGCTGTGCTCCAGCCATAAACAAAGTATCTTTTAAAAACCTTGTTGTTTTATGGTACATGATGCTATACATGACCTAGAGATATATGAAGAATTTTGACCACACTACGAATGTCTAAACCACTCAGTTTCAGTTCTCACTTCTCACCCCCATGAGTCAAACCCATCAGCCTGCCATAGCACCTATTCATTTATAGATTTCATCCCAAGGGCACATCTGCACACTTGTGAGAAGGCATGTCTGGTCAGCTGTTTCCACGGTGATGGCACAAAAGCAACCGAGACGAAAAGAACCTGTAGCTGCATGTATGCCTTGGTGAATTTAGATCTTTAGGAGGTTTTATTTTTTTCCTCTATATGCTAGGTTTGGAAGTCCCGATGTGCTTTTTCTCCCATGCTAATGAAGCATCTCATGTTACAAGAAAAAGAGGAAACTGAACGTATTAGATTTGCTGTGCAAATTGTGTATTTCCTCGTAAACACAAAGGTTTCTGCAACGCCAAGCTGAGCTGTTACAGCTCACTTACAGCAGTTTGCATTTCATGAGTACTTGAATGTGCTTAAAATGATTTCTAACAAAATGCAGCTAAATGAACTACTTGTTAAACAGGAAACAAGACCAAAAAAAAAAAAATCCTACTAAGATATGATGTGCCTGCCACTGGGAAAATGTCAGGTACTTGCTTCTTGTAGAAAAAAGAACATTACTTAACTAATTTAAAATCCAGATAATTTTCCTTAGGAAAAAAATTAGCAGTAAGCCGTTCAGGGGCTGGTGGATTTCTTTGTTTCTTAAGGATGGTAAAGATTTGTGCAGAGACATCAGCAAAGAGCAGCTTTCAGAGCTGTTCCCTGCCAATTGCTGACAAAGGCAGTCTTAATGAATCATTCTGAATTGTGATCATGTGCTACCAGCCCACAGTGAGCTGCCAAAGAGGAAGTGCAGCTTGTTTTCTTTCATTTTCTTGATTCCTATGCTGTAGGAAGATGAAAGGAGAAAGAGGAGGAGGCAACAGCGGCAGCCAAACTTAAATAATTCTGACAATTCCCGATATCAAATGGAGGCCCCTGAGTGGGACCCACTGAAAAATGACACCCTTCCGCCGACCCTGACGCCAGCTGTCCCTCCGTATGTGAAGCTGGGCCTGACCATTGTATATACTGTTTTTTATTCACTGCTTTTTGTGTTCATCTACGTCCAGCTCTGGCTGGTCCTTCACTACAGGCACAAGAGGTTCAGTTACCAAACTGTCTTTCTGTTTCTGTGCCTGTTTTGGGCCTCTCTCAGGACAGTGCTCTTT
This sequence comes from Aleadryas rufinucha, assembly GCA_013397815.1. Lineage (NCBI taxonomy): Eukaryota > Metazoa > Chordata > Aves > Passeriformes > Aleadryas > Aleadryas rufinucha. Next base: position 286,963 of record VZTH01010764.1, read on the forward strand.
TCATTTTACTTCAAAGACTTTGTCACAGCAAATTCTCTCAGCCCCTTCATCTTCTGGCTTCTCTATTGCTTCCCAGTCTGCCTCCAGTTTTTCACCCTGACCCTGATGAATCTTTACTTCACACAGGTAAGCAACATCTATTTAGTTGATTTAATCTAACTGAATGGTGAAGCCTTATTATGTAAGCATAATGAGAAAAATGTAATTTACAAATGTACCTTGGCAATGCAAAAAGCAAATTTCAGTTGTTTAGCTGGATATTTTAACTTTTGGTCTATATGCGAGTGATCAGTGTTACAATGAAACCAGAGCCTGAAATGATCACTGTGAGAGTATCAATTAATATGTCTACTGTCTATAAAATGCGTATCACTTAATTCAAAGGTTGGAGAAAAAATGTATAGGAGAGCTTGGAATTTGGACACTCAAATTGTCATTCTATTATTATGCCTTATTATTGTTATAAGACTTTAAAAACCTCCTGGCTTACCAGGCTTGATCTCTGTGTGCAGCCAGAATTGTAATGTCTGATTTTGCGAGCAACAACCCCCCGGTCCCAGTTTTTTCCTAAGTTGGCTGACATGTTTCTGAGTGAGATTTCTATTATGTGTTTAACAACTGAAACTGTTGATGGAGTCCTACTATGGGCCCAAATCCCTGTAACGATCTGTATTACAAACAGCTTTGACTCTGGACCCCAATAAGTCTGAGTGCTGCGCAGAGATGCACCCTCTATTTCAAGGACTCTCTGATGTAAAGGTAAATTAGCTGTATAGTGGAGTAAAGGAAATAGTATCTCCATTTCAAGAAGAGGTCTTGGGAATGTATCTGTGCCATGGACAGCTAAGAAGCCAGAGGAGTTAAGCTGCACAGTGCTCCAGGTTGCTGCAGCTAGAATTGCTTGGAAATATTTATGGTGAGCATGGGTATCTTGCACTTGGCTGAAGGATGGGATATTGGCATGCTGAGACAAAGAAAGGCCGCTGGGCTTGCCTAAGATTTCACAGGAAGCTTGCAGGAGGGCAGAGACTGGATTTTTTATCTCCTCAATCCCACTGTATTGCCTGGAGCAGGGTGCCAGGCCTGCACTCATGTGGCCCTGATCAAAGTCCACTTTTCCAGGGCAGGAGCAGTTGGTCAGGAGAGCATCAGCCCGCTCTGGAGCACACCAGGCAGTGCTCAGGATTCTTTGGGTGTTGCTGTGTGCCCCACTTGGAACCAGCTCAGTGCCTGGGGCTGGTGCTTCTGTAGTCCCCACGGTGTTTAACAGTGCTCTGTAGTGATGACAGGCCATATTAATTCTGAACAGCCTGACTGGAGACATCAGACTTCATGCAAGGGCTGCTATCCCCGAGCTGGAAAAGCAGCAATGGTAAGCATGACAGCTGTAAGAAGATCACTTGAGTTGTACAGGGTATTAAATACTTAGAACCACATACCCAGTTTTGTGCTTAGGTTTGCTTTCATGGATTCAATGCCTGAAACGCCTGTTAACTCACCCTGCTCCACTCCCCGGTACTTGAGACATAGTAAGGGATTACAGGAACCTTTCATCTGCACACTACTCAAATCCAGCTCAGGCATGTGGTGACCTATGCTTTATCCCCTAGCTATTGTGAGAGTCATCTGATAACTGTACAGTTTCCCAGGGCCAAACGTCCATCAGCACACAGTCCATCCCATCACAGTGCTGGGACTAAGTCATAGCCTTCGGCCAGACTCTTCCCTCAGACACACATGTAGGGCTGCTCTGGAAGTCTGGAGGCAGAATGCAGCATCCTGGCTTTTGGCCAAGAGAAGCCTGGACTGAGGGGGCGCAGCGGTCTGTGCAGTAGAGTGTCAGCACTCAGGAGGCTTAGTGCTGCAGGTAACGTTCCTTTTGTCTAAGGAAGATCTGAGAAGAGATCACACAGAATGCACACATATGTCATTCTAACTTATTTTTAGCATTGTTGTCTGATAGCGTTCAGGAAGTACAAGTCAGTGGCTGAAAACAGAAAAAATGCTAAGGCTGTTGGTTCTGCCTTTGAGACAGAATTCCTGCTTTGTCATCCTGAGTCCTCATGATCTTCCTCTGAGCCCCTCTGAAAGAGAGTGGAATAGTCACCTGTCTTGAAGAGCTGCTGTGAGGCTTTTGAAACACTATTTGCAAGGGACTTTCAGAGTTTGTGATGTGCGTCATAATCTTTAAATATCTTGGGCCGCTGTAGACAGGCATAAGACTAGTATTGTTGTTTGCTCTAGAGCTAGTTGCTGTCAGTGAAATTTAATCTCAAATATCTCCCCAGCCAAAACAAAGGTTTAAGAAATACCAGCACAACCATTGTATGAATATATGACAGAATAAGTGCATATATTTTCAATTCACTGTTGTTAATTCTTTACTTCTAACCATTAAAACGTGGCATGGCTTGAAATTCAGCATCTTGTATTTAATGTGCATCTAGCTTTCCACAGTAGGCAAGCAAGAACTAGTGTGAAAGGGGTGGAGAGAGAAAATTTTGTTTCCAGTAAAGGCTTAAAACTTCACAGACCTGTTTAGAAACAACTTTTACCCTTTTATTCTCTAGAAGGCAGGCAAGAAGGGTCTGCAGCTGTGTCTCATTGCATCAAACCTCTGCTACTTCACTGGTGCTTAGCAGAGGGAAAGAAGTGGTCTGTATACGTTATAGGGACAGAGACCTGGAGGAGACCCTATGGGTCTCTGGAATTGGTAGGTTTTTATTATCTGCTGTACAGCACCCACCATTTCTAAATGTGGCACTGCTAGGAAAACTTTTAAACATAGATGTGAGAAGAAAAAAAATAATTCAAAAAATCTTGCAAATCCTTCTGGTCAAACAAAAAACTCATTTGGCAAGTGCCTGAGGGCGTTTTTCAGAATAATAAGCACCTTTGAACTTGATGGAAAGTTAGCCACAACTATTCTCTTTTTTAATAGGTATCCCAAAGCAATAGGGAATTTCAGCTGTGTTTTATGTGTAGCAAGACAAATAAGCCGTGATGACGTCAGCACAGCAGAGTTTTGTTCCCAGACTCGAGCATCTGCAGCAGAAGAAGCTGTAGTGTGTTGGGCTGGTTGCTAAAGCAGGGTACCTATGAACAAAAGGGAAGTCAGAATCAAAATAGTCTTGCCTCAAAACAAGGGATTTTTGGATTAAGACCAAGTTCAGGATAGTTTGATACACTTTTAATGCCCTACTTAGGGCAGAATAGAAAGGGTGCTGCAGATAAAGTTTGTAGAATATTAGTTCCTCTCAGAGATCCCATACTGGAGAAAATTAATGTGATTTCCAATTGAATAAGTAAATGTATTACAATTTATTAATCCTGTGTCTGTATTCGTTCCCTTCTAAAGAAAAACAATAGTGTGGCGTACCCTCTCAGGAGGGTAGGCCCTCTGCCTAACTGGAAATCATTAAAACAAATCTCAAATGAAGATGAGATCCAGTGGCACTTATGTGAAACAGTTGCACAACACCAGCAAGTAAATGCACTGTACCAAGCCGGAACAGCTCCCTGATCCTGATCCACCATATAGGGAGCCAAAGTGCATTTCCACCTTCAGAGTCCAAAAATCTCATGGAGATATTTGCCTCATATATGCAGCTTCCAAGGGTTTATTTTGCTGCTTAGTAGCATATTTTCCGGTTTAAAGTGAAAGAAGTGGAGGATCCCATGGTGAGGGATCCCAGGATAATGAAGACAGTGAGGATTCCAGGATTTGGGTACTCTTTTATTTATGTCCTGCTTACCCAAATCTTCCCTGTCCCTGAAAAGGGGACACTGAGATGAGTCCTCAGGCTTTACAGTTAGTGCTGTGGGCTAAAGACTAAAGAGGCTCCAGGAAATTAAACAAGTTGCTGTTTTCGGTGAATGTGAGGGGTGGGCAGAGAAGGACTTGCTTCACTTTGTCCTGTTTGCTCAGACTTTGCATTTCCCTGGGGAACAGAATACAAATGAAGCAGGAGGGAGGCTAGGATGGAGGGTTACAGGCTCAAAGAACAAGGTCAGGGCCAAAGACCGTGAGCTATAAATTTCACTGAAAATCCCAGGCCTCCCTTGTGGCCAGGCACAGAAAACACTTGTGTGGGCTCTAGGTTTTGTCATCAGGTTGGGAACTTCTCCAGGATCGAGGGAAAGTAGTGCTGAGCTAAAGAGCTGTGAGATAGTATAGGTGGAGAAGGCTGGTAGGCAGATTTTACCTCTCCTTGCTCCTCCCTAACCATCTTCCCTTTTCTGTGGCATCCGGATTGAGAAGCTTACCCTGCCTCCCAGGCAGTGCTGATAAAATCAGGGACTTTCAAATGACGAGAAATTGTACAGAGTAAGACAGTTCAGAGGGGAGCTGGCCATGCCTGGCAGGGTGGGGTAAAAACAGCACAAGGCTTTCAGAAAATTTATGTGTATTTCAGTGGAACCAGGGTACATGTTAGCTCTGGGAGGAGAATTAAGAAAATTTCTCATTCTTTAATTACTGAGGATAGCATTTCAAAAGTTCTCACCAGTGAGAGAACAGAGAAGGTTTCTTTAGGAGAAATTTTTTTAGCAGAAATAAATAATATATTATAAAGCTTATTATTAATTTAAAACAAATTTTGGATGTATGTAGAACTACATGAGTGTCTAACTACATACGGTAAAGCATCAGCAAATATGTTTGCTGTAAAATGTTGCCCTTAGTATTGTATCTACAGAAGACAAATTGTAATTGCACATTAGCTGGCTGTCAGCATCTGACATGAAGGATGAAGTGATTTGACTTAGAAAGTAATTTGATAGGAAAGCTACACTTGAAAGTTTACTGTGGCTGTCAGCCCCACAATCGTCCCTGTCCTTTTAGGACTATTTTTACCAATTCATGGAAGACTGAGTATGGTAGTGAGTCATGTTGCCCGTGTCTGTAGGCCTTATAAACTGTGTAGAATTTAGAGAGTAGAGGGAAGACTTGCCTATTTTGAGAAATCTGATCCAAATAAAAGAATGAGCATGGAAGAAAGAGAGAAAGGGGAAGGTGGGCCTGGAACTGAAAGATACACAGCAGAAGAAAGGTAAATGTGCTGATGATGCGGTTGTGGCACATTTTCAGGTTTCAAAGGGAAGTTTGCATGGAGTGTGACAGAGGAAGAGAGAGACTGTGGTGAAAGAAACTGGGAAGAAAAAGTGCATGCTATTTTCCTTATAGGGTTTTTGAAATGAGAACTGGTAAATAAAGCTGAACTTCATTCCTGTGCAGAGGACCGGCTTGAGACATAAGCATGCATGTACCACATACCTGAGGCTTTTTGGTGAGCCAGGCTGTAGCTCCTGTAAAAGTGAATTGATCAGCTAGCATTGGAGTACAATAGAGGTTTGTGCCAGTCACCACATCAGTTCAGCTAAATCAGAGCATGGACATGAAAATTTCTCCATGCTCCATGGAGATTTATTTTTCTTTGGGAATATCTGACTTGGTTTTGACAGCTGTTTCATTGATGCTTATAGAGCCAAAGTGGCTCCTGATCAGCTGGAATCCCCATCAGCTAAAACAGCCTGGCCCTGTCTGCCTGCTCTGCTACCCAGCAGCTCTCCAGAGCTCTCTGAGGCCAAGCTGCTGATGGGTCCCATGCCATCCCCACTCCTGGGGCCTGGTAAAATGTCTCTAAGGTCAGCTGTTTACATCAGCTCCTGCAATGGGAATTTTCCCTGGCTGTATGAAGAGATTTTTGGAGTCCTTTTGAACTGCTGCAGTTTTATATGCCAGACATATACCTCAGGGGAGTGGAGGAGGGAGTGTGAGAATCTCATTTGAGGTTTCCAACCCTTTGGCAGAAACAGGGAGTCAAAACAGGATATTTCTCCTTCAAAGAACAAGCAGAAGGGGAAATACTTTTAAGACTGAAAAGTAACCCTTTACACATAAGAAAATTAGCAAGGACTTTCACCACATTTTCCGTGTTCATCTTGGACCTCTCTGAAAGATCTTTTTAAAAGAGCCTGCTCTCTGTTTGCTGTTTAGTCTATTCTTAGGAATAATCTAGTTTGCTCTGGTTTGCTGGAAGACTTACTTAGATGACTCAGATATTGACTGGAAGCTTTCTCAACACTGCTGCGAGGAGGGGCCATTGAGCAACCAGGCTCTGGAGCTAAACGTCTGCTAAAAGTAAAAAGCTGCACCCACGCATGTAAGGTATATTGAGATCAGCTTCTGACATCCTTACTCCCACTGAATAACCCTTTATTCCATGACAATCCCATTGCTTCCAGCAGGGCTACTCATGAACTAAGCCCCATCAGTGTTCAAGCAAAGGTGGCAGAATCTGGCTGCCTGTGCTCCTGCCTAGCAGTGAATTGGTAAGAATTCTCCATGCCTTATACTGTAGTTTTCATTCTATATAGTATCTCCCCTTTTTTTTTTTGGTACAGTATTTCTTTTCTTTCTTAAAGGTCATTTTGCTCTGAAATTTTCAGAACATATATCACCCGGGACAGGTTCACAGATTCTACTGTGTAGAATCACAGTAACAGCTGTTTTGGTGATCTTGAGTCTTGAGATCCTGTTGGATCTGCAGCAGGAGCATCACATTTGGTTTTACCTAAGTTTTCCATGGAGATTTTGCTGGGTAGTGGTCTTGGGTTGGTTTATGTGACACAGCTGCTTCGTGACTTAATAGGAATGAGTAGATAATTTCTGGGGAACCGCTGGAGATGGTATTTAGGAACTTAACATTTTCTAGGTTTTGTGAACCCAGAAAAACTCATTCCCCACTGGGAACTGCTTGTCTTTTGAAGTTCTTTGCAGAGGCTCTGAACTCTTCTGTTCAGTGCAGCTCCCGAGAGGTGTCAAAATTAACAGTACAATGTGTGTAAGTGCTATTCAATATAGGTGAGGATTGTGGAATGGCCCTAGAGACAAGGATTACTTGTTTAGTTTCATTGAAGTCAGGAATCCGTTCCCTCCTTCCCTTCCAGAACAAGCAGGGTAGGCAATAAATCTTGTGCAAAAAGTATCTGGGAAGTGTTTTGAACTTCATCCCTTCTCTAAAAGTGACAGCTACTCTTTATGCACAACAGAAATGCAGAACATTTGTAAGACCCTTGTACCTTTCCTTTCAAAAGCAAGTAACTAAATCAACCTAAAACTTCTTCCTGAACTCCTGTGAGATTTCATGATCCAGGAATTTGGAGAATGAATCACAAAACTCTTCAATAAGGGATACTACCAGGGATGTTATCTGTTTGAAAACAGTATCAATGATTGCAGTATATGTTTAGAGTGTTTTTCCACCCAAGTTTTCAATTTTATTCTCAGTTTGCTGAAAAACTCAGTGTTCTCTGCTGCTTCAGCTAGTGCTAAGCAGGCTGATGCATCACAAAAATAATTTCCATGTCAAGGCAGCTGTTTACGGTGAATAGGAGTTAAATGACAAGTTGTGCCAGGAGCTCTGGAACAAGTAGAGCCTGATTTTCTCCAGATCTGTGTCTCATGATTGACTCTCAGTTGTTCCCATAACTGCAGAGTTTCTTGAAGTATTTTGCTATGCAGACTCTCTCATATTGGATGATGTGTAGGATCACTGTGTATGTAGGCTTGTCCTTACAGGGGACATATATTAGATACATTTATAGAGTTCCTTGTTTCTTTTGAGTCATTGATTTTTAGAAGGGTGATAAAGGATCACGTGTTTGGTACTTCAAGCATTTTCCCATCAGTTTTCTGAAGTATTTTAAGATTAGTAAAGGACAGATAAAGAGATTGACAGGCAGACACATCTACAGACACATTGTGATCATGTAAGTCCCGTTTCCTTGGGAAAGTTTAATAATCATAGCAAATATTATGCAAACATTACCAAAGGGCATGCAAAACCAAGTTAAATGGGTAAGATAGCATAATTTGAGGAGAAAATTATTAGGAAACAACCCAGAATAAGTTATACATCGTGGGGTTTTTGTAATACTAGTAACCAGTGTGCTTTGGTGTTGGTTTAAATGAACATTTGCAAACTGAGTTTGTTTGAAAACCACGCTAGCTTATAAAAAAACAGTGATACTGTCATGCAATTTTTTAATAAATACATTAAGATAAAAAATATGGTAAGGTATTTTTGTATAATTCCTGATGGTGGTTAAAAACCTATGACTGATGGCACCTAGATATACTACAGAAAACTTGTCAGTATTTTATCTTTTCTGTTACAGCAAGCTAACTGCTGGGCCTGAGCTGTCTCTCTGTAAAAGCACATATTGTTGTATAGTGAAGAGACAGTTGGCCCAAGCCAAATATTACCTCAGAGTAAAATAATGAGTTTGGATCTCAATGGCATCTTTTTGGCAATGTGACATGAATGCAAATGTATGTATCTAATTTCAGGCCAGGGTACTATGATGGGCTCTTCATGGGAACATTGGGCCTGGTGTGAGCTGGTCTATGTGAGACACATGTACTGTCAGGTCATGTAAGAGCCTATAATAATTTCCCTCTATGATTATGCTGGCACTGATCCCCTTGTTAATACTGGTATAAAGGACCTTACTCCTAAACCAGAGTAAGTGAAAATAATAGTGTAGAAATTTGTATACAAGTGCATCTGATCATCTGCTTAGTGGTTGTACTTTGCTTAGAGCTTGCCTGTCCTGGGTAAGCAAGCCATGCAAATCCATTATGTAATAAAACCTGTCATGACATTTCTTGTGACCTCTGAGACAGAATTGCTGTGAATCACTTTGTCTTTCTTTGCTGACATGTATCCTGTGTTTGATGCAATATTTTTTTGTTTTGCAGGTGATTTTCAAAGCTAAGTCAAAATATTCCCCGGAGCTACTGAAATACAGGTAAGAACTATGCAAACATTCAATGTGGTGAAGAAGAGCAGCTGTGCTGTTTGAGAAACATCTTTTCTAATTTGTGGCACTCATACCTCAGATATTCATATTTGTATGCCAATGTTTTATGATGATGGCTCTGAAGCCACCTTCTTCCTATGACTTTTAGGAGGAGACAGTCCTTTCCCAACACAAGGATCATTTTTAGACAGTCACATATTTCAAAGGCAAATATTTCAAATGCAAGCAGAAAACACCCACTCTGGGGATTTGTTTACTGGTTCTTAACCTTTGTATCACTAGGTAAATTCAGACCCAGTGCTGAAGAAGCAGATTGATGTTTTGGGTTTTTTGACAGGAATGAGTGGGAGTGGGTATGTTTCAACCTGTGAGGTCACAGGTAATTAAAATCTTATAAGTTTTGGGAAGATGGCAGATGAGTCGTGAAGGGAAAGAGCTAGGGAGAATGGATTCAATTTGATGATGTGTTTGGGAGCTTATAGATAACTTCCCCTGACTCCATAGAGTTGAAGTTGTGGTAGATTTGCATTTAGGTGGAGAGATTTGTTTGGCACCTTGTTGAGGAGAAGAAGCTGTTAGGACGTACTTGAAAGAACCCCAAAGGGCAGTAATGTCCAGAAATCTCAGGAAGAGCTCAATAAATTAATGTTTGTTGTGGCAACACTTAAAAGCCTCAGTTGGGCAATGCCGTTTAGAAGGAGGGGAGAGAGAGAAGTTGTCTCCATTCTAAAGGAAGAATTTGCAATAAGAATTCAGGATAGGAAAACAGAAAACAAAACTGCAATCTGACTTGTTACTTGCTGACTGTTAGGAGAACATAGTACTGTATGAACAGGGCGAATATTATCACTGTCCTTGTCCTAGAAAGTTTGATATCCTTCTGGGTTTTCATACAGGTTGTGGAACAATCATCTGGACCAAGTGCTTGGGGAACCATGTTTGGTATAACGGCAGTACAGTGAGAGCAGGCTTGAGGTGGGCTGTGCTTGGGCTGGTGAGGGCATGGGAAATGCAGGCTGTGATGGCTGACTCAGGAATGTGGACTCCAGGCCGAACTGCAGCTTTGAACCCCCCTTTTGCACTGGTTCCTGTGGGCAGAAAATGCCAGAGTCTGGGCTGGCAGGCAAGCAGAGCACACCCCAGGCAGGACCACCCGGTGCGGATGTGCCTGCCCCTGGTGGGGCACATGGGCAAGAGAAACAAAGAGGATCGCTTTGCAGAGCCTGGGCTGCAGGTCAGGGTGGTGTAGGACTGACTGTGGACAGGTTCCTGCATCGCTTTAGAGGTGAGAGGTAGAAGCTTTGAACCTCATCTATTACTGATGTTTGTGGCAAGGCATTATTCCTGAAAACTGCTTGAAAAATGCCTTTCTTGAAGCACAGGGAGCTCATGATATTTAGTCAATGCCTATGAAGTGACTACACTAGCAACCTACATGTAGCTCTTGGAGCATCTGTGTTCCTAAATACTAATGTACTGTGGCTAGAATTACTCATGCACAGACTACCCTCTTCACAACAGCTCCACGTCTGCCCTGACTCTTCCCTACTGGATTTCGAATACAAATCACTCTTGGATCTGGCCTAGCTTTTTCTTTCTTGTTCAGCTCTGTTGGTAAGGGTTTTCAGTTGTATTTTGTTTTAACATCTAGATCTCAGCATCAGTGTGATTAGTGTGTCTAAAAGAGCTATGTTAATAAAGCTGACCTCGTTTCCTGTCTTACACAGTGCAATTGAAGTGGTGCAATATGTGCACACCCACAGATAAAGTTCTGAATCTTAATTGTAACAAGCTAGTGAAAGAACACAGACTCACAGAGCGGTTTGTGTTAGAAAGGACCTTAGAGATCATCTAGTCCAACCCACGTCCCATGGGCAGGGAGAGACATCTTTCATTAGATCAGGTTGTTCAGATCGTGAGGGAGAGATGGATGATGGAAATATGCAAGGCCTACAGACGAGTCTGTAATCTGCACTTACTGAATCTGATTTTTCTTCATTACTGAATGTCCATTTTTTGATTTTTCCCCCTATTTTCTTTTATAAGTGTCAGACCTTATTACCTGGTATTGTCATTTTTGAGATACATAATGGCAACATAGATGGGGCAACTGAGAGGTAGGTCTGAGGTCTGTGTATTGACACAGGTCTCAGAAATCAGAATAATTTCAGATACCAAATAACCAAAAAAAAATTGATAAAATCCTATCAGGGATCCAGATTCTTAAGCAAACTATTCAGCACAGCCTTCACAATGTTAGTAAAAGAGGTCAAGGTGAAGCCTGTGCCAGCCCAATTTCATATTTAAACTGTCCTTCTGCCTGTCTCCCTGGGCTTGGAGATTTCTTACTGTTAGCAGGTTTGGATGAGGCTTGCTGTGCTATATGTGCATGTCTTGTTGCACACAAGCCTCAGACACTGCATGCTTTTAGAGGAAGCCACATACAAAATGCAGTAGTTTCAAACAGATTTTCTTGTTAAACAAGGCAAAGCTCACTGCATTTATCTGAGGTTTTATTTTCAGCTGGAAGAAAAACTGTGGGTGCATTCAGCCTGACACAGAAAGAACAGAACACCCTGGCATGTGTCTTCCCTGGCCAAACCAGATTACACACAACTCCTTTAAAGACTGGTCCCAAAGCGGGGATTAGGCACAATAGACTTTTGAACTTTCACTTGCACTTTCACTGGTGCAACCTGGAAGCACCTCTCCTGCCCAGCTTTTCTGTTTTCTATAAAACTCCATATGATTCTTCATGCCTTATAGGTGCCCTTGTAGTTGAGCTGTAAAGATGCTTTCTGCCTTTACTCTGCTGAGACCCTAGAACTTCCCCTAGAGAGACAGCCTGCATGTCCATCGATGCTCATCCATAAGCTCAGCAACAATGTATCCATTGTCAAATCAGGCAGCCATTTCCTCGGCCACATCATGTTAATAAGGGGGCTGGAAGATCATTATGTGAAGAGCTGCACAAGTGACTGGCCACAAGTGACAGCTCACCCTGGCACACGTGGGAGTGTGTGGGCATGGAAACGTGACAGCGCTTTTCTTTTTTTTTTGCTAAAGTCTGCAAAGGAGGAGCCTGGCCTGGAAGCCTCTCAGCCTTGCTGGTTGCAAGCCAGCTTGATGCTGCATGCCAGCATGCAGGCTGTGCTGCAGCAGAAGGTTCTTCGGGCTGAGCTGAGTAAAAGGAGAGCATGTACTTACTGTCCCACAAGCAAGGCAGATGTAAGAGTGGGCCTTTCCTCATAAGCCCCCACAAGGGAATCAGAGGTGGAACTTTGGGCAGGGAAGGAAAGGAAGACATGTGACCACTATTTAAGGACTTTTGAGGTACTAATAAAAGCTCTAAATGTACCACCATTACAGAAGAAACTGTGTGAGAGAGGAGCTTCAGGACTGCAATGCTTCCAACATTAGACTATGAGGTTTAAAGGAACTACCTCCAGCTGCTTATCCTAAAAACAGAGCCCTGCCCTGGAAAGTTAAGAATGAGCACAATCTTCCTGCTGAGAGGGAATTTCCGTGCTTGGCAAGAAAAAAACAGCATCCTTGCTCTCTGCCAGATATAGCTGGAAAGAAGGGCATTGATTCACAAGCTTTTAAGCTTTCTGTTCTCCTTGTAACACATTTAAAATATCTCAAAGATATATCTCCTTTCTTGCCCTCTGAAAAGAAGCCAGCTGTGCTTCAGCTTTGTAGCTGCATTGATGCTAACCCAAAAGAATATGAATGTGTGAAAGGAAAAGATCCCCACTGGGTAAAGTATTATTAAACAATCAGAACTGGATTCCTCAGGGACATTCTGTATGTTTGTTGTCAGCCAAATTCAAAGTTCCCAACAGGCATGAAAGGCTGTGGCCAAAACCTCTTGTTCAGTAACTGCAGATTATGAATCTTATCAGTAATTGCCTTGGTCAGCAATGGTAAGTAAATACCTGAAATGGAAACACGATTTTTTGGGTTTTTTAAGTGGAAAGCCCCACAGTTCTGTGTAGGCATAAAGAGGAAGTAGAAGCAGTTTTCCTTGATTATGCGGTATTCTTATATTGTGGGTATCAGTGCTGAGTAGGTTGGAAAAAAAACAGATGGATAAAAACAGTCCGGCTCCTGGGCTTCTGTCTGTCACATTTCAGTTCCAGGTCTGCTTCTGTGGCTGTGTAAACAAACCTTTTTCCTGGCCCAGATGGCAAGATGCCAACCCAGAATCAATACGCATAGTTAAATTTCTTGACGTTTTTTCAAGAGGTTGACCGTGACCAAATTGTTTAGGAAAAGAGACAGAGATGGATGCTAGGGAACCAGTAACTTGGAGATCTTTCCTGCTGTTAGACACTTTCCTAGTTTGATATGAAATCTGATGGCAGGCATTAGCAGTCAGTGATGCTTTATATGACAGTGGTGGTGTAGTAAAACCAGGGTCAAAACCAGTCCATTCCAGGCAACTCAGCCTTTGGAGAGGTTTCTTCTGGCAGTGGGTAGGCAGAGGGTTTGTGCTGTATAGGAAGTACATGGTCTAAGAAGGTGCATGCATATTTTAAATAGTGTTCAAGAACTGTGCTCTTGTATTTCTGCTGCAGTCTTCAATGTTTTGCTGCTTGATATTAGTTTCTTTACTTACAGCTTGTTGTGTAACTGTAAAAACAGGTTTGAAATGAGCTAAGTTAATCTCTCCAGCAATCTGGAGCAGTTTGATTTTTGGCTCAGGCAGCTGGTTATTCTGTCAGCTGTGGCAGCCCAACACGGGCAGATTTCGTTTCTCAGAGTGCAACTTCCATCTCATGACTGACACTTGCTGAACAATGTTGCTAAAACTGTTTTCTTCTCACTCTCCCAGGTTGCCCCTCTACCTGGCTTCTCTTTTCATAAGTCTCCTCTTCCTCTTGGTGAATTTAACATGTGCAGTATTGGTGAGGACACAGAACTCAGAGAGAAAAATCATTGTCTCTGTCCGGGTGGCAATTAATGACACACTGTTTGTGCTGTGTGCTGTTTCACTCTCCATCTGCCTGTATAAGATCTCCAAGATGTCTTTAGCCAACATTTACTTGGAGTCCAAGGTAAGGTACATTTTCAGTTCTTTTCAAGTACCTTCTGAGATACAAGAGCAGCGCAAAGCAAAGCCACAAAGCCTGAGAGCTGGAGGCCTTAAACCTCACAGTCTGCACTTGGCTGGCCATCCTGTTCAATACATGAATTAAATACTAAATGGTAGCAAGGGAGCTTTTGGTTAAAACCAGTGATCCCAAATATGTATTCTTGAGGCAGATTTTGCAGAACTTATTGGCTGGGGTCTCTCAAAGCTCTTTTTCAAGCAGACACGGCTTTTTCTGGGTCCTTTGTCTGAAGATCATTTCAGTACTGCTACATAGAAGTGGCCTATACTTCAAAATCCTTCAGCTTGTCAAATCATTGACTAAGTTAGCTGTTTAAGGTAGCAGCATGCTGAAGATAAGCCAGACTGAGAAATATGAATCTCCCTTTATAAATTTGCGTATTCTTATATATATTCCTATAGATAATGAGAATGTGTTTTAAAAGACTTAATACACTATAACTTAGTCAGCTGGGGGAAAAGGGGTAAAAAGTGTTTCCTGTTACTCTACAAGATGTTCTTTAAAGAAATATTGTTAGGTTTACAGCTTTGGACACATTCAGTGGTCAAGGAGCTGGGTGGCATCACATAAGCATGCAGCGTTTATTATAAAATCAGTGAAGATATTTTGTATCTATAAATAACGAAACAGGGCTTTCCAAAGTCCTTGCATTTGCAGAAGACAGTTAAATCTTAAATTATCAGTTTAACCAATAACCCATTGCCATTACCACAACAAATCCTTAAAAATCTAAGGTTCAGCTGCTATTTAGAAAACCTTATCATAAAATTCCTCTCTCCATTTACTTAATCAGATGAAATAAGTACATTTCCTGTTTAATCAAATCTGGCCGTACTGCACAACAACTAAAAGTTTAGGGCTGAATAGAAGATTTAAAAACACAGCTTAGTTTTGTTTCTTTCAAGCCTGTCATTTGCTGACCAAAGGGCACTGGCAATGGATTATTTTTATTAGTAGGAAAAGTTTTTCTTGTGCTGTAAATCACAGGAGCATAAATCTCTGTAACAAAGAAGTGTTAACCTAAGGGAGGCTTTGGTTCTGTTTTTGTTTGGTTTTGGTTTTGTTCTGTTTGCTCCTCCTGCAGGAAACCCAACCTTCTTTACTACAAGCTATTTCACAAAACCCAAAGAATCTCTAACATTGCTGCAGACAGGAAAGGACAGAACATTCAGCTGATGAAAGTTTGAATGTGGAAATCAGAGTTAAAGAGCGCTTTGCTCCTCCTTTCTGCTGACCTGAAAAGGGAGCTCCTTTGAGGACTTCAGTAGGGTTTGACTGCACATACTTTAGGGATACAGATGACTGAAACTGGCAGTGAATAAAACATCTTGGTTTTATCTTCTACTCTTATGCCAAAAAACTAGCTAGAGAAGAAAAATCCATTCTCTGCAGTGATATGACAGAAATAGTGTTGGAGATAATGCACGCTCTGTGGTGCATGTAGGTAGGCATCAGTACTGGCAGCCTTTTATTTACTTCTCCCATTTGCTGGCATTTATCTTGTGACCACATGTGAAAACATTCAACTCCATGACCTGGCATGGGGAACCATCCTGGTACTCTGTGCCAGGGCTGTGCCAGCACCAAGGAGGTGCACAGCCCTGCCCTTAGGTGCTGACCTGGGCCAGTTCTGTGCTGGCCAAATGCATCATGTGGTGGGGGACACTACCAGCTTGGGGCTCCCCTGCTTTTCTGCAGGGGCCTGTGACTGAGAAACGATTCCTCTGGATTTACTTTCGCTGCTGCCCTCTCCCTTCACCAAGCCACTAAGTATATTAGACTGGAAGCAAAACCAGGACAGTTTTATCCCCCTTTTTTATTTGGTGGAATGGAAGTTTGTTAAATCTCTACATTTTTAACTATTAACTATTAAAGTATGACAACTATGTAGGGAAATCTATACAGGGAAATACCAACCCTGTTCTGCTCTCTGCTTCTGCTATCTGCAATCTGTAAATGCCACTGAGCTGGGATATGGTATGTGCCAGTCAGCAGCTTCTCTCTGCTCTCTCTCCCTCGGTTTCCATGACAGCATCACTGACTTGTTAGTGTTGAAGGAGAACAGAGAAGTGCCTAGCAAACATTTCTTCTTTAAAGCATTTCCTGCTTGCTGGTATTGCCACAGCTTTTGCCACTGCCTGCTATGGCTTCAATTCCTAAGTAGCTGCAGTCTCACTCCTGACATGGCTGCAGGTTATGGCCTGGGGAATGGTGGTGTTTCCAGGCTGTTATAAGCTGGAATTGAGAGACTTTGACTGCACTGGGTATTTTCAGAGCCTAGCTGTTCACTGAACCAATGTTATTTTGCTGGGAAAACAGGCAAGCTCGTTTTGCACAAGCTCTTTTAAATACTCCCTGAGCTGCTCTTAACTTGTGCTCACTGGGAGTGCAGACTGAGGAACTGGGTCAACAAAGCTGCAGGGTCAATAGCCAACAGCGTGGGTGAGCAGCACTGGAGCCGTGGTAGTCTCCTGAAGTCCAGGAACTGAGGACATGGGGGCTTGGTGACTTCCCCTGATACTTCTTTATCCTTTCTGCTACATCTGCTCTGCCTGCCACAGTGCTTTGAACCTGTGCCCCTCAGCTGCAAACCTGGAAGCAGAGGGTGTGAGCAGAGGGAATAGGATGCAGACTTTTCAGTTTCCTGCACTGGTTTAAAAGGTCCTTTTAAAAAAGATTGCTTTAAAAAGCAACTTCTCTCTTGGCCTCTCTCTCTCATATAGATGAAAGGAACCCATCCTCCTCATGTGGGTCTCTGCCAGGAGAGGCAGAGGGCAGGGCTGGAGAAGCAAATGACTGCAAGGCAACTTCCTCTAAATGCACATAGCCCTTTAACTCATCTTTCCTCCTTTGGCTGTGCAAAGCACTACTCCAGAGCCAACTACAAAGAATTTACTTTGAGCTTCTTTCAAAGCCAGTCCCATTTTTGTACATCTTCCTGCCTCTGTGATCAGACTCACACAGATCCCTGTAGCTGTGGCTCCTGGATTCCTTCCTTCCTTCCTTCCTTCCTGCTGCAACTCCTGTGCTGGTGTCCCAGCCCCTGGCAGCGACCCTCCCCACTCAACACAGTGGTCAGGCACTTACTCCTCTCGCTGGATCAGGCTCTTTCCCCTGCTCTCCCCAGTTTTCTCTCTAGGGCTTAGGAACTGTTGCAATTTCACACTTGCAGTCCCATTCCTCCTCTTGTGCCCGAGCTGCCGCTCAGACTGCCCTGCCATGGTCATTCTGCCCACAGGCTGTGCTTCCACTTTGTCTCCTCTGTGTTGACATTAGTTAAGGCAGGATGTTCTGTTCCTGTCTGTGCTGTGTTTAACTGCTGACTGCTATGACCTGCGCTGTACTTACGAAATTGGTGCAAAGCAAGCAGTTGTAAAAAGATGCAAGGTTGCACCATGCTAGCCAGCATCTGATACAGGATACTCTGTAGCTCATGCAGAGCTGAAGGCTGAATCCTGTCACTCCACTTCATACCAAGTGTGGCTCTTACGTGTTTTCTTTGCTCTGAAAATAGCACTAGTTCAATAAAATGTAAAAATTAGTCACAGCCCATCTTGGTAAGGGCTGGAACTGCTACCATTGCCTGGAAACCACTGTACTGATAAAATACAGGAATATACGTAGAATAGGATATATTGGCCAAAGAAGGAAAGACAAAAGGTCAATCGCATGAGACAGAGCAGCATGACAACTCTTGAAGTCCATGCAAAGCAATGTTGTTCTCAACTTCCCTTATGAATAATAAGCTGTGCTTAAATCTCTTCCAGGGCTCATCTGTCTGTCAGGTGACAAGTATAGGAGTGACTGTTATACTACTTTATACCTCACGAGCCTGTTACAACTTGTTCATCTTATCATTTTCTCAAACCAAGAAAGTCAACTCTTTTGATTATGATTGGTACAACGTGTCAGATCAGGCAAGTATGAAAATATTGGCTAATGAGAAAACCTCATTCTCTACCTGATGATTGACTTCCTAAATGCTATCACAAGAGGAATAAATAGATTCAAACCTTGGTTTTTTTTCTTTTATTCAATGCACTAAGATTGTTTTGCTCCAGGAATACAAATTTGTGATAATTTTAGTGTGAGGATAAAGACTCCAGTTCTGTGCTAAAAGAAAGAAGTAATCACTAGACAAATAATTTTTTTTAAAAAATTGATCTTTTATTTACTTCGATTTTATTGTCAAAAGAAAGTGCACCCTTTATTAAAACAGACAGGTATTTTGTCCATTATAAAGAATGTATTGTACTTAGACAAGCAGAAGAACAGTACTTGATTCCACTGAAATGCTCAGTTCTAGGATATCATAACGTCCCCCTGCCATCCAGGACTGTGGGGTTAAATACTTTAATTCTGGCATTAGCATGATAATTTCTGTAATTTGAGGATAAGGCTACAACTCTTCCCAACCTCTAATTGCAAGTGACAATTTACATTGAAAACTAACAGTAATAAAACCGCTAAAGGAAATAGCAGGGGATTCTTTGTTGAATTTTATTGGATTTCAGCATTCAGCTCCTTTCTCTGCTTTAAAAAATGTAGTTAGGTCCCAGTATTTTTCCAGCTCTTTCAGGGCTAGGCAAAATGGCAGGCCCGGGTCTGGATCATGAGTGTCTTTTGTTTGGCCTTAAAATCCCATGTCTCCCCCACAACAGCAAGCACCTGCAGACCCAAAGCAGTGTTCCCAGCCATGCAAGGAGCTTGTATTGCCAGGGTGGCCAAGCAAACCTGCAGCCATTAACAAATTTCCACTCAGCAGCAGGTAAAACTGTAATTAAGAACAAGGTATAGAATAGGACAGGATTACCCAGAGGACCTTGTTATGAGTTAGCTGAGTAGGGTCTGTCAAGGGACCTCTAATCAACCCTGCTGCAGTGCAGAGAAGAGGAGTGCAGGTGTTGCCAGTGGAATTAGAACACACAGGTTTAGGTAGAAGGGAATTAGGCTCTGACTTGTCTCCTGAATCAAACATTTTCCCTCTTGTCAAGCCCTGAAGAGTTGCTGCTGCTCCTGCTGACCCCTTGCAGGGGACCATTCTTGTTCTGACTCCTGCAGTCTGGACGAACAGGGGCTGGTATGGCCAGACTACTTGCTCCTGTTTGCCCTCTGGAGGCACAGGCTGTTCACTGAGAGCTCACTGGAATGCTTTTTAGCCCTTGGGTTACTATTACATTTTTTGTACATCTATTCTGGCTTGTGACATTAGGGTTGCACGCATTTTGGGGTAAGTTATTGGAACTGTATGTAAAGGGCCTGGAACTAAGGAGTGGGTACACAATTTGGTACCAGAATCAAAAGTCTTTTTTAAAATTACAGCCTCTAATATTGCCTCAGGTCACCGGTCAGAAACACCCTTTTCTCTTCTGTACAAAACACATGAAAGGACAGGATTTGCTCTCTGTAGCTACAGGAAATGGTGGAAATCTAGAGAGAAGATTACAGCTAATGCTGCAGTGACAGTGGGATTTTTCAGCCTTAGAATGTGCACCAATTTGAACAGACCCAAGCCTTTCATTTTTAAAAGCAATGCCCTTGATTTTTGATTGTTCCTTTACAATTATTCCCAGCAGGAAAAGGACTGGAAAAATAGTTTCTCATTACCTGAATTTGATCACTTCATCTAGTAATTGCTTGCCAGGCTTTTAAGTTGGGAAGATGACTGCATTAAACTGATACTGCTGAAGGAAAGAGAGCAGGAGGAGGAAAGGGAAGTCATGTACCCATATTGATTTTTTAGTATGCCTTTAATCATTAGCCGGGTTAATCTGGCTCTACTGAATGGAATTTCTGGCACTGCCTCCTGCATCTTTAAATGAGTTGCCATCTTTATTTTTAAACACTTTACTCTTTCACTTTTCAACAGGCAGATCTGAAATGTCAGCTGGGAGATGCAGGTTACATAGTGTTTGGAGTGATCCTTTTCATCTGGGAGCTCTTGCCTACCTCATTGGTTGTGTATTTCTTCCGTGTCCGAAACCCTACAAAAGATCTAGTAAGTGGAATTTGTTAGTGTATTTGTTAGTGTAATGTCCAAGCAGGTCTGAAGGGCTCAGCTGCTAAGGGATCTTTTGCTTCTTTATATTCTGACTTCTCTTTTTCAATGTGTCCTTGGCAGAATAAAAGCAACCAAAACTTCCTGCTTCTTTATGCTAACTCCTTCTGAAAGAAACTCATCAGGTTTATTCAGAAGGAAGGCCAGGTGTTTCTCAGGCAATTTACCTTAAAAATCAGGAACTTTCTTAAATGTAGGGACTACTTCCCCTTGAGATAATACAGCGCTTTATTGGAATCAGTGGAAAACATGTTTGTTATCTAAACTTGGTACCTTTCATCACAGAGCAGTGAAAATGGTTGTGTGCTGATCAATGGGATTATGAAATGATAGATTGAATTCTTTCAGCCCTGTACCCATTGAATTGTTTCCAAGTCAAAGACCAGTGGCCATAATAAGAACTTGCTGGCTTGTTGGCTATTTCAGGAGACCAGAGATTAAGGTGTGAGTTGTAAGGATAAATCCCAGTAAGTGTCCTTAATATCTAGGTAGTTAATAGATGGACAAGCATTTTTTTGTAGCTGTAGGCAATGTCTCCAGGTTAGCTGGCTGACAGGCACACAGGGAATACCAGCCCTCACTAGGATTACTGAGGTAATGCCTCTGTTTCTGTAGGCAAAATGAAACCAAAGCTAATATTCCTCAAAAAGGATGTGAATGGTAAATACACAAGTAAGAGAAGCAAATAACAGAATAACTTTCTACACAAGGTGATGGCTTTTATCCTCATATGCACATTTAAGAGACAATGATAAAGCCAAACTGAACAAGGAAGTAACACCTGATGTTACTTGTCTATGTTGCACTAAGAAACCCCATGGATCTCAGTATTTGTGACCAAAAGTATCTCAGCCTCACTCCTGCTTAGGAGTTATCCAGGACAACTGCAAGGAGAAGAAATGTTTTTAAGTACAGGCCAGAGGTCCTGTTCTTCTAAAAAGTGACCACAGACCTAATTTCATTTAAAGTGAGTTTAGTAAGGCTAGAACTGGTGGCCAAGTTTGGATAGTGTGTGGGAGATTCACAGAGAGTGAAAATAAGGGAAGTAATCTAATCACTCATTTCAAAAAGTTGATCCCATGAAGACTTGGAATCCTAATCAAACAAGAGCTCAAATGGAGTCAGACAGGCAGTATTCTCTCACAAGAGCATTGCAGTAACACATATAACACATTTTTGCATTGTGATTTGCAGAAAGCCTTAAATCTCCATAAAGACACAGTTCAGAAGAGGCAATTGGTGATACCACTTCTTTTATGGATACCTTTTTTAGGGTAAACATTATCTGTCACGTGGGTTAGGTCATATATAGATTTTTTTTCTGACATAGGACAAATATTAAGAGGAAGACAGAAAATAAGTAGAACCGAACAAAAAATGACGAGACTGTAGCAAGAGAAAACTGAACTTCAGTGTGAGGTTGCCACAAGGGGGAGACCAAGGGCTGCAGGATTTTAGGCTGATGTATTCAGTAGGCTGCTACTTGGCCAGAAAGCATGGTGCTAGAATTAAAGCAAACCCTCATTTAGGTTAAAAAAATCTTAACAGGTCTGTTTAAGCAAAAATCCAAAATATTCTTTACTTTTAATAAACAATCCTGAGAAATAGTTCTTTGGTTTCATGCTTCATTTGGGACTTCAGAAACAAAAAGTTTGAGTAGAGGCATCATGCATTCAGCATTGCTCAAATATGAATCTCCTTTCCACAGATGGTTATAGCCTGGAACGAGCTGTCTATTGGCTCTGGTGCTGACACAGGGTTACTGCAGCATGTGGCACTTTGCCTTGCCATACCTTTAACCAGACAAATGTTGGAAATGGGGGCGTGACAGAGATGCACTTAATATTCATTTCATCTTTGTCAAAGTCATTTAACACATAAAATAAAGGGGGAGATTTAACTGCTCTCCTGCTTAAGGCCAGAGAGAAGATGTCATCCTGGCTTATCCACAGGCACAAAGAATCCCTGTTCCCTGGGGATGGGAGGCAGCTGATCAGTGGATGAGGCTCAGCAGGGTCTTAGATGTCTCTGTGCTGTTTCTGGAATCAAACTGACTTCTTGAATCTTGTATATTTTTTGTTCTGGTTCATAGGGAAATAAAGTGAAAATGCTCTGTAAATGAAAGAGTTACATGTACACCCCTTTCCCTGTTTTATCAAAGGACCTGACCTCAGGATTTGACACTCACAGCACTATAGGGTAGATACTGAAATTGCTCAGTGAGGGCCTAAGGGACTTTTCAGATGTGGTTTCACTAAGCAAGGTGCCAAGTTCAACATGATCAGTTCCTGTGGTAAGGGAGGTAAGGCACCAGGAGGGAGCGTTACCAATGTGGGAGGTAAAAATCAAATCTCTTCAGGTGTTTCATATGTTTCCTTCAGCTCCTCAGCTACTTCCTACTGCTCACTTCAAGTCAGCTGGCTAAAAGCATGAAGTGTCCTGGATGGACAGGAATTCAGCAGAGAGTTTGAATGCAGACTGGGAGGTGGCTTCAGAAATGGGTCATGTGTTAGCTTAGAAATAAGGATAAGGAAAAGCTGTT
This sequence comes from Aleadryas rufinucha, assembly GCA_013397815.1. Lineage (NCBI taxonomy): Eukaryota > Metazoa > Chordata > Aves > Passeriformes > Aleadryas > Aleadryas rufinucha. The sequence goes on from VZTH01010764.1 coordinate 309,506, forward strand.
GAGATCAGTAGACTATCACTATGCTGGTAGAGATGAACAGCAAATGCAAAATTATTTCTATTGCCTTCAGCAAATGCAAAATTGCATATTTCATTTTGGAAACTGCGAGGTAAGTTAGCAGCAACTTCTTCTAGAAGTCAGACACCAAGCATTTGATAAACAGCAATTTGGTATCTGTTGCAAATACTGACTGAGGCTTCCCTTCCCTCAGGCCAATGCAGGAATGGTCCCAAGCCACGGCTTCAGTCCCAGATCTTACTTCTTTGACAACCCCCGCAGATACGACAGTGATGATGATCTAGCCTGGAATATTGCACCACAGGGGGCACAGGGCAGGTGAGATACAAGAGTGAACTGCTTGCTTCCCAAAACGGAGGCTGGAGGAGGAGGAACTCTGACACACCATAAAATACAGATGTAAATTGTCTAGCTGCAAGTGCTGCATAAATCCCAGCAGGGTGAGGGAAAGCAAATGGGGAAGCTGAAGTGGAAAGGCAGCACTGGGTGGCTGTGGGGACCCAAGGGCCCCATAAAGACTACAAAGACATAAGAATGAAAATGGTTACATAATTTAAGAATTCTAACAATGTACTGCTCTTTGAAAAACTCAGGTCAGAACTTTGGGTTGCATGTTTCACCCTTTGCTTTTTCGAAGAGTGGCTTCAGAAGTGCCATTTACTCATTCAAGAGTGTGAGCAAGGCTGCCTAGAAGAACAGCTGGCTCCCTGCTCAGGGAGAGCACGGAAAAGCTGGACAGCACAGGCAGCAGCTTGTGATGGTTACAGAGAGAAGCCTCTCAACTTAGGTTGCTTTGTAACATGGCTAAATGTCTTGAGAGTGACCTGAAATGGAGCACCTGCTTTCCCATATGTTGAAAGCTTAGGAAAATCCACCAAACTGCTGAAATCCCACACAACCCAGAACTGGCACCAAAATTGTGTTTTCTCTGCACAACTGTGAGGTTCAGGTAAGGATTCCTGTCCAGGAAGGAGCAGTTCACATGAAAAATGATAGCACCCAATTCAGAGCAGGAAAGGCACTGACAGGACTCTCTCCTGCCCTGAAAGAAGTCTCAGTCGTGTTACTCCTTTGCTGTTCCTGTAGCTACACTATGATACAAACAGATTAGCGTAACCATTTGTCTTAAAACGGTGGCGAAGTTGCCAACCACAGTTAACATACCCAGATCTAGTTCCTGTCACTCACTCAGGTGAGACTGTGCAGTCACCGTCTCTGACCCCAGACCATGGCTCAGTAAAGTTGCACACTCACTGTTTACAGTTATCAGTCATCCTAGTACTGCATTAATTAGTTTTCCACATAGTAACTAAGCCCACAGAGGATGCTGGAGGTAGTTTGCACCAGCCTGGTATCCATCCTAGAGCCTGAGGCACCCCTCCCTTCCACACTGAGTCATCAGGTAACACATGTGCAGGTCCCAGTGGAAACCAAAGCAGCCACATGCATCATCTCACAGTGCTCATGGGAGAAAAGACAGCATGCCAGAGCTGGAAACCATGTCCTGGCCTCTAGGACACAGACACAGGAGGCTTAGATCTCTGACAAGCCCTTGCAGTGCCAGGACTTGGCTGGGAGGAGCAGCACCACTTCTAGGATTTTCAAACACCTTCTGGAACAGCAAAACAGAAAGGGGAGGGTCTTTAGTGAACCAAGAGAATCAGGAAAGAGATAATGAACACTTGGGCCAAAACAATTGACAGATCAGAAAAATAAATAGCTGCCTGAACCCCTGGTTGGGGGTTTATTTTATTTTTGCACTTCAGCATGAGAACTACCTTTACACAACTGCATTTTCCCCACACATTCCCTAACCAGGTGTCTACAGAACCAATCTGCCAGTCACTAATTCTTCTATTTTCTTTCTAAGTTTCTCTCCAGACTACTACGACTGGAGCCATCAGAACAACAGCTTCATGGCTTACATAGGATCCCTCCAACAAGACCCAGCACTGGACACAGACCGGCCAAGCCCTATTTAACTTAAATTAACTACAGCATTCTAGGACATTCCAACATTAAAACCAATGTTCTGAAATACAAAGCTTAGCAACTTTTCTTCACCTTTTGGTTTTTAGAAATTTTCCTATGCACACATAAATGAAGAACCCTGCCATGAGCTATTCATAGTTCAAGGAGAAGAATAAGCTAATGATTTAAACTTTGAAGACTGTTGCAATTAATACCTTGTTCTAAGCCACAGTATTTTGGCTATGAGTAGAGTTGTTAGAAGGTATAATTTAATCATTTTTATGCTCATTTTAAAAGAGCAAATTTCATGAAGTGAAATGGCATAATTATTTTCTAAGTATTTTTATTTTTACACTGTGTATAAAGTTAGAAATACATGATGATGATCAATATACTGTAAACACATGAATAGATTTTTCAAATGCATGACAGTTACAATTTTTACATGCACATAAAATCCTGTAAGGAAAAAAATACCAACCCAATTAAATACTGTCTTTTGAAGTTATTGCTATGTTCTCAGAGCACAATTTACTCTTTGGATATCACTGCTTACTCAGTGTGGCATGATAGTTGGAGGCTAGAAGTTATCTGTACCCTGTATTCTTCTAAGAAAGTAAGAAAATTCTATCTTCTCAGCAGCTTTAGGGACAGCCTCAGAAGAGTGGAGATGGGCATCTCCTCCAACTGGAGCATTGTGAACTGCAAAACACTGAAAATGTTTGCTTGAAAGCTGAAAATTTGTATGCTTGAAAAATTAAAGTTATGTAATTGTGTCCATCAATCAGATCCATATATATTATATAAAAGAGCAAGTCAAATACCTTGCCAGAGAGGGGGATACAGAGAACAGTACAGACTTGCTTATTTATTAAGAACCTGGGAAGTGCAGTGTGGGAATAGAACAAGAGCCAGGGGTATGGCAGAAAAACCTAAAATGTGCTTTTCTGCATGATGAACAGGCCAGCAAAGCTGTGCTTCACCCCTGTAGCTTCAGGGATAAATGTAGTGAGTGGTGGGGGGAAATGGTGGATAAATACCATTCCAGGATGTGCCATTGCAGAGAGCAAGCCTAAAAGTAATTATTACTAATCTAAGGCAAACAGGAACCCTGACTACTTCAGGTCTTTTTATTACGCCCAGTGTTCAACAGTGAAGAACTCTCCTGCCCAGCATCTCTTTCTCCTTACCTATGTGAAACAAATACTGTAACTCAATCCAAATTGCCCCAGGAGAAGAACATACTACTTCTAGCAATCTTTACTTCTATAAAAGTATTCCATTTTGAGGTGTACTAGAGCATCCCCAGATGGTGGACAGGCTTCCTGTTTTCCTCACACTCGACTTCAGGAAGCACAAGTAGTCAGGAATTCTTATGTACATTTCACAGAGAATATACAGGATAAAAAAAGAAGGGATAGGGAGTAGATCTGATCAGATCTGCTTGAAAGCCAAAGGCAGAGCTGTGCCATACTCCCACATCAAGTCTTCCACAGGGTCTTAGGGGTTTGGCAAAGCCAAAGCACGAGCCGTGCCTCCAGCAGAAGTAAACTATTTGCCCTCCCACAGCCTACATTGCCTTCTTCACACATATTAATTGAAGAAAAAAAGCCAATTAAACTATCAGTCAGATTAAAAGAGGTGCCGTAGGGTTGGGAGAAGAACTGAAATTTTATCAAACCCTTTGGAGTTCTACAGTCATGTTTGTACAAAATTGCCTGAAGACCCAGTGCAAGAGAATTTCATTTAGTTCACAGTAGTTACAGCTGCACAGCAAAAACTTAAGAGAATTCTTCACTTAGAACAAACTTCATCCCTATGCCACAGTATGCATGCAAAAACGTGAAATGGCAAGTGACTGTCACCAACCATAGTAAGGAGTTAGATACTCTCAAACACAAGAGATTTAAACAACAATGTGAGAGGTAAGATCTTAAATTTTATTTATCATCATCACCTCTGTAACAGGCACTTACCCACCTAGGCTGGGGATGAAGTATGTGTATCAAATTTCAGTAAGATAATTTGTTAAAAATGCATACATGGAAGGAAAAACAGAGACCCTTTCAGGGAAATAATTTCAACATGAAGAGCCCCACTGGGGGAACAAACAAAAAAAATATTTATAGAATTGATTTTATGAGCTATTCTGAGAAACAAACAGAACAGACTTCATTTCTAAATAAGCCTTTTTGTCTCTTAAAACAATTGGACCTAAGCAGAGGCTAAATTTGGCCATATTCATACAGAAACCTACTGTAATTCTACAATGGATTCCTGACATGCAGACATACTACAGCGCACTGTAAGCAGCAAGAAGTACACAGGTTACCTTCATCTTTTGAATGAAATTTAAGTGAGAGTAAAAATCTGCTCAACATTTTAATTTTACATGACTATCACAAAAAGTAGTTTAATTTATGTAATAACTATCAAGTGTCATTGAAAGGTAAATGAAAAGCAAAAAATATCTTTTCAAATGAAACCCCAAAAATCACATCCACAAAAAAGTTGTAGCAGAAAATACTTTAATTTGCATTTTGTAGATTCAAACATAGCAAAGATTCAGAAGTGTTTAGATCTTAATGAGCAGTTCCAACATTGATTTTGATTTTAATAAATATTACATTTTAATAGGGTAGCTATATGGAGAAATTGTGAAGTGATGAATTGCTGATTGCTACTTTATAAACATGAGCATCAAGATTATTTACAACATATTACAGGTCATTTCCCAGAAAAGCACAAAGCAAGGTCAGATAAAGGCAACCCAACCATCAAACACAACTCAAGAAAGTGTGGCACAGTGTATTTCATGCACATACAATGACAGACAGCACAGATCATCAGCTGAAAACTAGGAAAACACTTATTATTCCAGCTTACACAAGTCTCTATACTTCATTGTTTTAAATTTATATTCTGACCTACCTCCCCAGGCACTGAAGAACAAGTTATTCAGCAACAGTGCCCTACTTTTTACCTATGCAGTTTGCATCAAGTCTTTTTACACCATTTCATACAAGTCTTCATGACTTGGGAACAATTAAACATTTTTGTCTTTGTCTTCTCATTACCTCTGGGATTACAATCATTGTGTCATTTGTACAAGAAAATGTACTGTTACTCTGAAATGAATGGCAGACAGTGTTGACAAGCTGATCTCCAACAGGGAACTGGAATTTAAAATAGTTTACAGGTCATGGACGGTGTAACTAACCTTGTTCTTTAGTATAAAATCAGAGCTGTAAATTTTTAAAATTTAATTTAACATATAAAGAACTAAGTCATCCAACTCACACAGCAAAACTTCATAGGCAGCATAGTCACAGAATGTACATCAAATACAGAAAAAAGATGGTGACAGGAAAATTGTTTCAACTAGATTTGTTACAGGAAAAATCTTATGTCCTATCTCTACAATGACAGTGAAGTGAAATGCCTTTCATATTTGATCATTGACCAAGATGTACCTTCAGGTGCAACAGAACTTACACACAATTTGCTGTTCAGTTGCATTCCTGTGCTCCCGTGACACAAAGGGAATGAGGAAAAGCTTCCCATCTCTTTATGTCCTTACCCAACAGTATTAACTTTGTGCCAACGAGGGCTGCAAGGACCACGTGTCCAGGATCCACATGCCTGAATCTCTCACCCGTCCCATGAGCAAGTGCATGATTCTGCTTCAGTGTCTGTCAATTTTAGCCAGGCACAGGTGGAAAAAGAAAAAAAATAGCAAGTTGCATCCCCAGGATGAGGTTGGAAGCAATTCACTTTCCCCACAAAGCAAGGGGAAAAGAGGAAGAAACATTTCTGAGACTTAGGTTCTTCCTGGGGCAGAGCAGTCAATACAGTTTTGTTGTGGTTTTTTTAACTAGAAAATCCTGCCTAAAGCTTTAGGCACTATAATATACAACAATACAGATAAATCCCAGTTATACAGCACTCCTCACACAAGTGAGCCTACAGTTCTAGCCCTTGCAGGTCTATCCAAAAGGCAAAGAATCAACAGCCAATTAAAAATTAAACTCTTTCAATATATACAATTACTCAGAAGATTTGGATACTCAGTGTGTAACTCATTTACCAAACACAGCTGTTCGCATCTGAGCTACTTACCTAGATTCCCACTTCAGTTTAACAGAGAAAAATAAACGCTAAGGGTGCAAATACAGAGCTTGGAAGAGGCCAGATGAATCCACCTAGAAACCTCCTGCTCTTCTGCATTAACTAGAAAAAGAAAGCCTGTGATAACTTGCTCAGACACGAGTGCCCCTAGGCCAGAGAGGCTATTAGGTAAAAACATAACATCCCCAAACTGGCACCAGCTTCCCCTAACACCATGTCCAATTACCTATCAGCTTCAACAACAACTTCCAGCAGGATACCAGTTCATTCCCAATTTGTGCAACTACCACCAAAACATTGTAAGGGCGGTTTAGATTTTTTTTGTTTGGGTTTTGTTTTTCCCTTTTTATTTTTTTTTCATTTCATTTAGCATATCCCAGTTTGACACAAGGGGTTAACTTTCTTAAGCAACAGTATTTTTTATAAAAGCAAGTGTCAGCAGAACAGTCTATTTCATTTCCAGTCAGGTAGAAATTTGAGGCTAGTCTGGAAACAAAGGACAGAGCGTATTCCAGCCTTCAGAAAATCTCAATTGTAAAGGAACACGTTAAGGAAGCCAATACAGTTACAATCAATTATATAAATAGGTCATGCAGTATCTAATAGGGTGAAAAATGTTTAAGAGCACTTAATTTTGTGAAGAGTTGTTTTTAAAACAAGAGATGTATCTACACTGTACCAGCACTTCCTACATTCAGAACTCCTAACTTCATTTTTAAACATGCTGGTTTAAAAAAAAATTATTACTTCATTTTAAATTTAAACCAATATTTGGTTGCTACTAATTGGTAATGCTGTTTCTGAATTCTTTTTTGACACTGGTAAGTTATCACTGACATTTGTGGACAATGATACATGAGTAATTTCTTATTTTATGAAAGTAATGCTATTAACATACCCGTTTTTTTATGCTGAATATCCTTGTAAAGAAGATACAGTAAGGGTTTGCATAGATAGAGTATGTGGTATTAAATGTCAGTATGACTATGAATTTTAAAAAGCATCTTTTTTTAAAAGTGACTACAAAAGCAAGTTACTTTTACACTGACCTTTTAACATAGCACTCAAACATAACTCATAAAGAGCAAATTTATTTCCATGGCTCAAAGACCAATGTGTGCTATTTTAAGATTTTAGACATTAAAAAGACAACTTTTGGAAACCAAACTTGTGATTACAATCTAGAAAATAATATGTAGTAAACAGAAATTTGATTGACTGAGGTTTTTCAGCTAGCAGCACTCCATTAACCATCTCCCCCAGTCCTGACCCCTACCTCCAAGTACATGCAGGTAAGGGGCTGGCAGCAAGGGGCTGCAGAAAAGTCACTTTCAACTCAGCTGCATCAGAGACAAGGTAGTAATTTAAAAAAGAAAAAAAAAACGCTGAAAAGCACAAGAGAAGGGTAAAAAATGTTGGTATCACCATGATGCAAAGCAGCTCAGCATGAAAAAAATCTTCTGCTCAGTAAATTTGCTATTTTCAAGTAAGTTTCATTATTACAGTAAGAAGCTAAAACTCAGCAAGAGACCCTTATCTCCTTTTTGTAGGGTTTTTTTTTTTTGTGTTTAGGAGGTTTCTTTATTGTGATTTTTTTTCTTTGTTTGTTGTTGTTTGTTTGGAGGTTCCCCCCTCCTTCCTTTTGACAGTCAGAACTAACATACCAAATCCTCAGAATACACTGAAGCTCAGTAAATGAGGAGAGTCAAGAAGTGACTCCCCTCTCTCTCGACAGGCCAAGTCAGGGTAGAGGTACATGTTTTCATATAAAACAACTGTCTCAGAAAGACAAGGAAATAAGAAAATTTATGAAGTTTCAGTACAACAGAACTGTGAGCAGAAAACTTAAAAAATAAACAGATCAGCATAATTTACACATTTAAAAACTATATATTTCATTCATAAATATATTTTCTAATTAATAACCATTCCTAGTTGAAACATAAATAATCAAGTTGGTATTTGATTTTACTTTTTATCAGTTCATGTGAGTCCTGTAAGGATCAGTTCCTTCTGCTCAATGCAGTCATGTAAATGATCTTCACTAACAGGTTGTGCAAAGACCTTCATTACCTAGTTTGTTGTAACAAAACTTTAAAATTCTGCAACTCTTTTATACTTGTGGAAAGCCTGTAAAACAAAAACCACCCAAGTGTTACCAAGTCAGCAAAACAGAAGTACAAATTACGATATCATTTTCCTTTCGATTTTTTCTCAAACACAATTCTGTTCCAAAGATTAACACATTTAAAATACACTTTCTCTCAAAAGGTATCTGACTCTCCATTTTATATTTACATAATATATGACAGGGAATAAAGTTTATTTATATGTTTAATTGTCCCAGCTTCATTAAACATCTAAAAATCCCTAACCACAGGTAATAAAGTTTATTACATTCTTTTATCAGATTGTTTAAACAGATTGTTTAAACAGGAACAGATTGTTATATTCAAGATCTGAAGAACTAATATGATGAGCAAAGCACAGTCTATGTACACTTCTTTTAAAGCTGTTACAATGTTTCATCATTTGAAGGGGATACATTTTTTAAAAATTAATCAAATTTAAGAGACTTTAATTTCATCTTGTGGAAGGTGGATTTATGAGACTTGAGACAGAGGGGATGAATTAGATCCAAACACAGAATGATGACCAAGGCTAATAATCCACATGCTCAGTTTGAAGGCATTAAGTTTATCAATGCCACTGATAGTAATTCAGCCTTTAAAAACCTACAATTAAATGTATAACACCATCTTTCCACAGAGCCTGAGTACTGACACTGAAGTTTTATATTTTTCTACTAATAAAATTATAACATTTTACCTTCCAAAGGCATTTACAAGAGCAACTATTTCTTGCCGTGTGAGCTGAAAACCTTTTGATGGGCTGTTCTCAGGAAGGCTCTGTATTTCTTTCTCAGAAAACAAGATCTTCAGAGCAGTTCCTAAGCCTTGAGTCTATAAAAGAAGTCCAATGTTTTAACATCAGTAAGATCATTCCTTTAAATACTCATAAAACCATAAAAAAAGATAAAAACATACTAACCCAGGCAAACTTTAGTACCAATTCTTACATTCTGACCCTCAACCCAAAAAACTGCACAAAAATCAGGGCACTGATGTGTACCAAGTTCAGTCACTTATTTAAGAACATCTCTTTCCTCACATATACTTACTCTCCATCCTTGTCTTTTGATGTCTTCTTTTCCCATCTCTTTTCTTCTTGGCCATGCATATGAAAACATGCCCATTACAACACTTCCAGCTCCCTCCTGCCCCTTACCTTAGAGGTGACCCACTCCTGCAGGGGCCCATCTCCCCTTTTCCCCTTCCCTTTTGAAGTCAAACTAAGTTTTCTTATGAGGTATCACAACAAATGTTCTTTTTCCACCTTCAGTCCTAGAGGTAAACATTGCAGTTTCAATTTCAACCCCTATTTTCTATGCAGGAATAGAACAGAAGCAGCTCTTATTTTCACTTTTAATTGGGCTACATAAGCAACCACTGGATTTTGACAAAAAGTGGTTGGAGCTGGCTGCAAGAGAATGTTATAGGTCAGGAAATCTGGCTTTTTAAAATTCTGAGTGAGGAGGAAAAAACAATAACAGATCAGAAGTATTAACTAGGACAGGGTAAGCAGAACTCCAGAAATTCAGCAGAGACCACCAAATTTTTGATGCTACAAACTCTTTGAAAACTGCATTCTAATAAGTTTACCGCAATACAGTGGTATAGTACAGCCAGCACTCCAAAATAACTATTCTCAGTCTGGACTTAACATCAGTCTTGAGGTTTAAAGTACTGTTCTCAATAAAAAAAAAATAGTAAGTGCCAAGAAAATGAAACTGGCTTTCATTTTTCAGTTTTACTGCACATCTTTGCATTCATTTGCTGCCCTCTGTGTAAACTGTGAAAATCTGAATTGCTTCTTTTTCTTACACCTCATTTTGTGGAGTTTAATATCACACTGGATTCCCTAACAAGTAAGTGCTGTATTTACAGGAAGATTTCCCATAAGTGGTTCTACAAGGCTCATCTGCTCACTAAATACAGGTAAGATATTGACTGCTAGTAATACCTCACCATGAAGCATCTGCTTTAAAAGTATCTCTTTTAGAACACAAACTCTACCTTTTAGTAAACAGCTGTTGACTAAATGAAATAAACAATTTGAAAAAAAAATTAAAAATATTTAACAGTAAACTAAACATATATCTATTTTTAATATATAGGTAAGGATATCAAGGACCAACCATGTGCAGAAAGCCTGAATGCTAAGGTAAAGGTGTCCTGCCAAAATGGAATAGATGCTTATCTTGGAACCACACACCTATACAAAATAAACTGTACCTGCAGCTTGCCCCACAGCCGGCATTTGTCACATCCAACACAGTCCATGATGCGGGAGATGTTCTTGAAATGCAATCTGAATTCTTCCTATCAGTGAAAAACAAAATAAAATAGCTTTATTTAACGTACATATTAACTTTACAAAAATAGAAGGTTAATCAATCTAGTACGATTAGAAATCTAGTACCATTAGAATACCAATTTTCTTAGGAAAACTGAACAAAACCATTGCCTTATGTAGTCAGGCCATAACAAGGATCCATGTAAACCCAGAATCTTGTTTCCAAGCCAAAAATCCCCCCCAGATATGAGAGGGAACACTTGGATTCTGTACACTTGCTACCAACTTTCTCAAAATTTTCTGAGCTATAAGTACTGTATCTGTGTCCCTGCCCATTTTTTCTTTGATTATTCACATCCCTTTTGAACCAACCACCTTTTTGACAAACAGGTTACAATTCATAAAAGATATATCCTGCTCAAAACTACGGGTAGATTGTTGCTTTGCAACTTCAGTCAGAGTGGGAGCAAGCTGATTAGCGCAGAACTAATTAAGCTGATCTCAATTCATTTTCTGAAGTCCAAAAACCACTAGCTGGGCTGATAAAACACTGTCACTTTTCTAATAGCATTTTTTGTAATGCTGATGACATTCCATACTGCTACTGAAATAGGCATGAAAACCATTAATAAATATTAAAACAGACCTTTGTTACTGAGCCCCACTCCAGCTGTGGACTTGTAACGTATACCAACCTGAGCACTTGCATGTTAACACTGGAAGTTGCTAGTTAGGTACAGCTTTCACATTGGGTTCCCATGTCTAGAAACTACGTTTTTCTAATGTTTGTTATTATATTACATGGTGCTATATTGTATATTATGTTGTATTATGCTATATAAGGCATCGTTTTTTCAACCAAACATGACTGAGTTGGTTCTTTTTCTCCAGATAATTATGTGAAACAGATATTCTACTTAAAAATAAACACCACTGCATTTACTGGTAATACTAATTCATTTGCCCCACTACAGTCCTGATGCCTGACTCAAAGAGACAGAAATTTCAATTTCTGTCTCAGAGACAAAGCCAGAGATTTCAATCTGCTTGGATCAGGACAGCACCTTACCATAAAGTTGATTAAAAGGCCCCAGATACAACTCTAGAAAAGGCAGGGATAAAACCTCACTCTCAGCAGTATGTTCATGGTGGGCAGAAGGGCTTTCCAAAATAACACAGCTTAATTTCAAAATGGGTATTTTGGATGTCATTCAGAAAACTAGCTTTACCTTTAGTGACTTGGCTCCTTTTTTATCTCCAGCAAACATGGACTTTTCATCAAAGTGCATATGGAAGGACCTAATAAAGACAAAATGCAATCAAAACAAATGCTGGCATAAATGACAGTGTTCAATTAAGCTTGGTGAGCAGCTGATGCCATCAGTGTAACGTTTTTCAGAGTTCCTAGTCTTTGCAGATTAGGCCTTAAACAATTACTCAGTAATATCAGTTTTACTATTCAATCACTGTAACTTGGAATCTGTTACAGTTTTGTTCCAATTAATACTGAAATTGGCTTAATGTTTGCCCTCCAACTGATCATTGCCTGACACATTTCAATTACCTAGCAAGACTATGATTAGGGACAGCAATGAGACCACACAACATGTTACCAATCAATCACAAAAACTAGCAAAAAGGAGAGCAAAGGAACCGAACTTAAGAACTTTATGGAGTAAATAGAAGGAAGAAGGGATGGCCAAACTAGCAGAGGTGAAGTCTGTGAGAAAAGTTGGATTACTCAGTGGACCATTAAAAGACTGTATGTACTACTTTCCTTTTCAAAATAAATCATGTGTATCTTATACTGAAGAATCAGAAAAAGCAACACACAGTGAGTAGCCCAGGGTGCTGTGTGGTTTGGGGTTTTTTGAATACCTTTTTTTTGTTTGTTTTTAAAGATTGGTATATTCAAACCTCAAAACTATTAATCTCTCCTGTCAAACGCACAAAATCCCCTTGGTCTCTCCCATTACTTAAATTATATTTCTTCATTCCACTCTCCTTCTTGTCCTGTCCTATCAAGGAGTCACCTATTCTCACTTCCAAATGTAAGTGAAAATTTCAAACTATGGATTAAAAAAACCCCTATGCCTTACTTGGTATCCCTGAAGATATCTAGTAAGAGAGCTTTAGATTCAGCATCCTCATGGCCATTGCCGGTGTAAAGGTCGACAACTGCACGCTCAAAGTATGGGGCAACCTTTGACAAAGCACGCAGCTCTATCAAATACAAGAAATACAAGTTCTTGAGCCTCCTTGGGCCTTCTCCTTTCGTTTCAGCAGGGTCAAAGCGGCGAGTGAACTCTTTCACATTTGGTCCCCAGCGGGGCTTCCCCCACGTTTCTACACAGAGAAAAAAAAAAGGGGCAGGGGCAGTAAAAGAGACACATTTAGAAAATAAAAGCAACTAAGTATACACCAAAAATTTTCAGAAAAACCAAAACGTGTATTACAGATACTGTAGAATTCCATTCAGTGATTTTACCCAGACATACCTTCAAGAAGATAATTTGCACACAGATGCAAGTTGATGCTAGCATGAAGTCCAGAAATGAGTTTGTAAAATACTCTTTTCTCAAGGCACAGACCTGTCCAGGAAAAAAGACAAACAGATCCCAAACTACATACTGGAAATAATAGAATGAATATACCCTGACATTCCAGTGATGCAAGTCTGCATTGTTAACTTTCAAGAATTACAATGACAGCACTTGAGTAGTGTTAATAAGCTCTTATAGCCATCACAGGAAAAGTTTACCTCCTGTTTTTTATATAAAGCTATATTAAGAATGACATTTGACATTTCTTGCTTGGTATTTTAGTGCTCTAGTAAACACAGTCAAATAAGGATCTGTTCAACTGGCACAGATAAATTGCTACACAAAAATAAGATGATTACAGTGTTTGAGCAATAAATTTGTAATAATCTTAAATTTTGACAGTCTGCAAATCAGAAATATACTCTGACCCATCTTAATTAAAATTAGAGCTACCACTGAATTAGAGGAGTGGCCCTACAGAAAAACATCAAAAGCCCCAGAAAACTTTACAGCACTGGAAAACAGCAAAAACACTTCTTCATAGCTGTACTGAAAATTCACCGAAGATTTAAATGCACAGGACAAAACCTTGGAAAATATGACCTGATTAATACAGACTTCTATAGCATAAATGAAAACAGTGGCATTGAGTGGTCAAAATATAATTTATATGCAGAAATTACTTACAGCTCCAATTAGAACCAAAGATAGAGACTACACTTGAAATTTAAGAGTTTGTTCCTCTCAAGGATATGTTTGGGCAACTTTCCTGCCACTCCAACCTCCACAAAAGGAAGGAGGAAGAGCTGATGGTGAAGCCTACCTGTGAGGCTGACGTGTCCTCGTTTACAGACACCACAGTTTTAAAGGCATGTAAATGTGTATGCTTTCCTACAATACCACCACACAAGTAAAGGCTCAGGACAGGCAGAATGAACAAATTTTAAAATTAAGTACATTTAACTAACTTAATTTTCTGCACACCTCCAAAATGTGATTTTGATTGCTACCACTGCAATAAAAATTTCCATTTCAACATGAATAAAAAGAAAATTGCTTTGCCTTCTGAACACACACACTTAGATTATAAAAATCTTTAATGTTCTTTAAAGCTGTTTCCAAATAATAATGCTTACCAATATTACTACTAATAATGCCCCTGCTTAAATGCGTAAAATAACCAAAAAATTCAAAGTAACTGGCAATGAAGTGAACTCCCCCTTTATAAAAGATAAAACACTTGAAGGTTTAAGGAGCATACCATTCAAGTAAATGAGAAGATTTCCAAAGAACCTCAAGTTAAGAAATATTTGAACAACACTCAGAAGCTCTGCACAGTTTACTAAAAAGCCTATGCTATGAAAAATATTTGAGGAGATGAAGAAAGTGCTACAGTGTTTCTTCTAGTGAATTTAACACTATATTAACTCATCCAAGAGCCTTTACCTTCTAGCCACGTGTAGAAAGATTCTCCTGTAAATACAAAGTACATAGTTAAATGAAGAGTACTCATTTCCAACATTACAGTATCTTTATAATACTAAGCATACAACATTAGCTGCTATCTGGATGTGAAGTTAAGTAATTTAGCTATTAAAATGAGAACAGGCACAGAAGCAGCTAACTTTGAGGTTAGTTTAAAATTGCTGGGGTCAGAATAGGAGAAATACAAGAATGAGCATGACTAAGCTACTGGTTAGGGCATTCGGCATGGATGTATCCAGTGTATGGAAGCACAAGTCTGATTATACGCCTACTGGTGAAAGAGTGCAATTCTGACAGCCTTCACCATGACCTGCCCAAAGGTTTCCTTTAGACTTAGATCTTTTTGCCCGAGAGCTTTCAGTTGACTGAAAAATTTTAAAGTCTGTCTCACTTTAGGCAGATCAAATACTTTCTCCCCCACTCTCTCCCCACCTTCCCAAAGTCAAGGACTTCCAAGAAAGTACACAAAAAATTGTCACTCTTCTTTTAAGGAATCTGACATCAGTATCAATGGGGTTCTGGAAGAACTAATAACATTATCACAACACATTCTGTTACAAGAGTAAGAACCAAAAATAGGATTGTGTTTTTCTCTTATCCACTCTTTCCCCTTACTCCAAATGAAAGTATGATGCCATTAAAAACATTTTCTGATCAATAATCTGCATAAAAACATAACTTTCCTGCTCTCTAATTCAATAACAGTAAAGTGAATAAATCCAAAATCCAAAACTCTCTAATGCTTACTTCATTTCTGCAGGTCAAGGAAAATAAGATAACTTACCATCATCTCCTCCTTAGAGGGGGGAAAGAAAAAAAATGTAAAGCATTAAAAAGATAATTTCCACAGTAAAGTAGTAATGAAACATAGACTTTACTACAAACACTCAAAAAGTGCAAGAAACTTTATTTAATTTACATAAAATAAGCTATTTTCCATTCCTCCATTCTTGTTCCTAAAGACCACCTGAGACTTAACACATTGTAATAATGAAAGTCATTAAGAAATTGAAATCTTAGTAGCAGCTGATTCACATATTCTTGGAAACGGTATTTTAGCTTCAGAAAGATGGTTAGGAAGTCACAGTCTTTAGTTTGCATTGTTCAATGATCAGTCCAGTGTTCCTGTCTGAAATTCTGACCCCTGCATTAAACCATTCTTACAATTCTTTTTATTTGTGTGTATCAGCAATATATCAAATTTTAGTAATTATAAATATTGAGATACCTTGATTTTCTAATGGATGGTGGTTTTTTTAACTTAATCTACTACTTAATAGTTAGTTTTTAAGGAAAATGAGACACACTGGCAGATTCATTTGAAACACCAGGTTATAGCTTTCAACTTAAATTTGAAAACAAACCCCAGGTCAATAGCATACTATTTTTAAACATTCATGCAGATAATTGATCCTTCCTAAGTGTCCACTCCTTCAAATAATGTAATTATTTGTACACTTGCATTACACTACACATTATGGATGAAAAATGTACAACTGCATTACACCAGGACAAGTGTGAACCGAAGTGACTAAAATACTTTTTGAAAAAAGGAACAGGAATACAAGAGTGCATCCAAATTGGAAAATTAGTGTGAAACTTAGTAAACAGTTTGAGACTTACAATTTAGTTTTCATATCAGCTCATCTGACATTAATAAGACTATTAATAGGGATAAGATTAGGCATGTATGCAATAAAGTACCACAAGCCTTAGTCTAAATATTGAAAATGTACAGCTACTTCTAGAGAGGAAATTAAATCAGCAGAAAGCACACCTACAGACTGGAGATTTGTATTTGTATCACTTGTACTGCAACAGTCACTATGTTAAAAGAAGTGCATTGGAAAATAAAACAGGCAAGACCCACCCCTACTAGGCGCCAGTGGATTTAAAGGACGATAGACAGATCGAGGCCTAAAAAATAAGTTAGAAAACACAAAGATCAGTTTTTAGCTAAATTGAGGTACAAGTATAAGAAACAGGCCTCTCCCTCCCAATTACTTGAAGCAGTTTTCTTCATAAATGCTGTTCCATACTCTCCAAGCAGAAGGCCCCTTGTATCCAGTGTAACGCTCTGGATTCAGCAGCAAATCCACATACTGTGCATCTGGAGATCTCTCATCTAAATAGGAAAAGTTTTGTTACGTATGCTAACTGATCAATTGAAAAAGATTTAATTTAACCAGTCACACAGAACTAAATATAAACAAGAGATCCCATATAATACTGTCTTCCAGATGGATTATAAATGCCTTTCATGTAAAAATGCAGCAATACACATGCTAAATACAAAGCTCAAATGTATGTCATCTGTTCCAAAGTCTCCTGTGTGTCTCTAATTTCTATAATGTCTGATGATCATCTATGCAGTTTCTTTAAGTCTACATAAACAGTTGACATGCACTGTATTCGCTGACCCTAGGCTAAGATATAAACAGCGTTATGTTTTTAATGGCCTTCAAATTTAGGGTTTTTCTGGCAGTTTTTGGTTGAGGGGGTTACTTTTTTGAAATGGGTATACTGTATACATTAAGTTCTTAATAATGACAAGATCAAAGTAGTAGATCTTGTAGTTGGTAGATACTGTAAATTTATTAGTTAAATCCATTTTTCCTCCAAATATCCTTGTATACTGGCAGAAAAGTCTGAATCACATTGCTTAACTGAACAAAACTTTCAGCATATTGCAGAACAAATCTCTTGGTTAAAAGAAGAAGCATGTTACTCAAGCAGCCTTTCAACAAGCTATACCCTCATCTCTGAAGTTCACTACAAATTTCAGGATACTTATCCAAAGAAAATTGTGAAACAGGACTCACTCTGCTTAAAAACACTGTAGAAACAGTAGTTTCAAGCCACAACCAGTAAAAAGCAGAAGGAATTCACCCTTCTTTGAAATTCTAGGTCAAGACCAAGTCATGCTTAAACAAACCCCACATAAAATACAAGCCAATAGTCCAGAGACTTATTCATAGGAATAAGAATGGCCAAGAAGTGCCACGTAGTACTTCCTCGGATATCAAAAAAAGCCACAGAAACAGAGAGTGAAACTGCTCTAAAAAAAGAGGTGATTCTGCATGAGCAGTTAAGCATCACTTCAGCAGCAGTAGCAAAAACAAAGAAAGGAGACTGATACAAGACACGTAACAATGACTGCCAGATGAGAAAAAGTCAAATTACAGCTTTATTTATTTATTTGACAGTGTGGCTAACCTAAGCAGTTCCTATACTCCCTGATTACTTCAGGGTCCATTTTTCTTCTTGTTATCCACGTGCAACTGAGTCTATGTGCGCTGTGGAGCCAAACAACAGAAAGGTGGAAAGCTGACCCAGGTTACTAAGTTTTTACAGCTAGATCAATTCCCTTATCTAGTTTATCATTAAGTCAAACAGGAAGAGAGGAGAAGAAGAGAGCAAGGGTTTCTACTTCCTCCCCATAACCCCCAGTAGTTATTCTCTCTCACCCTCCCTGCCACAGATCACGAACTCGCCCAACAAGTCAGTTCATCACAACAGTGTGGGAGGTGGCAGGGAGATGGCAACTTAGTTTCCCACTATTTAGGTAAGCCTAATCAGCTTACCATGCAGAAAGATGCATACCAGAGCCAGTGCAAAAAAAACCGCACTGGAAGAACACAGCTGGGGACATCCTCCTTCAGCAGGGCATGATATAAGGAGAGCTGGAGTTAGAACCAGGAACTACTTCAGTTAGTATTACTTCTGGAAGAAATGCTCCTCAGCTATACCTTTCACAGCTCAGTACTACTAAAAAAATGTACGTAGACAACTTGAAGATAGTAGAGACAACAGCAGATAATTTCACGTAACAGTTCAGATCTACCATAATGCTCATCAGCTATTGCAGAAACAGTTCATATAGAAAGTGGTCAGATCAGATGTAGCAGAAGTGCTGAAAGGGAACTGCAGCTGCCAAGTCCACTGCAGCTGCTACTTTCTCAGGTGACACCAAACATAAGCCTAAAGGTAGATGAAAACATCTAGCATTATGCCCTAAATATTCCCAGCATAGAAAGCTTTCTAAGGTGTTTATTAAAAAGGACTTTAGTAGTCAATCCTGAAGTTGGCAATTCTCATACTTACCTGAAAAACATTCCTTTGAGCTTTGAACATTACAAACAAATAAAAAGACTCACATATGTGGAGTAGAGGAAAGACAATCTAGTATCCTAATGTTTCAGCAATAAGAAAGTCCTTACAAATAAGGGTGCAGAGATCATTTGGAAACAGCAAAGGTGGAAGGGGAACAAACAGTCCAGCACAGAAGAATAGCAACAAAACAATACAGTAGTAAGAAACAAGCAGCTGCAAGCCATTTGTCTTATATTTATGCTAGATGCAATTTTTTTGTAAGAAGTTTTTTAAAAAATATGTTAGCCCTCTCTCATTCTTTTGTCTGTCTTTTTTGCCTACATAAGTATCTCTCAATACACTAAAAGAAGGTAACGGTGAATGGGCACTGTGTAGGCTACCAAACACTCCTTGTAAAATTGCAAAAATTTGCACTTTGTGTGTATGATATGAACTGTCACATTTCTGTCAATTGAGACAAAAGTAAAACTGTTTTAAAATGGTTATTTGTAGAGAAACCATGATCTTTTGCATTTTTATGAAAGAGCAACTAAAACAAACACTCTGAAAAAGCTTAAACATTTTACCATCGAGTTCACAAAAATGATCCTGTGAATCATCGTATCTTGCCCAGTCAATGAAAGCCTCCTTACTTTGGTTACTGAGGGAAAAAAAAATACATTTGATTTTAAACTTTTAAATAAACAATGTCAATAAGAGCTTCTGAAAGAAATACAACCCACATATGGCTTGGAAGTGGATTTTGAGTTAGTATATCTGAAACTTGAGAATATATGGAGTTACCCCTTGTTAATTGCACAGAGATTCAAGCAGGCATCAACTGCAATACTTTCAAAAGTCACCTTAATGTTGAGACAAAGATTTCACCATTATTTGAACAAACTGTGCAGTGGTTTCTCTTCCTTCAGTAAGAGCTTGGTAAAATATGTTCATAGAATACATTTTTAACACATTTCAAAGTACTATTTTAGCAGCTGTCACTTTGAGGGTGGGGGAGGGAAGAATCACCCTGTTTTCATAACCTGTACTTTCAATGAAACCGACAAGAGTTAGTGCCTTACTTTTTACTGGGAGACTAGATGCCTAAATCCCTCTTTAAGCTAAAGGACTCTGTGAATATGATTTGTCCTAAGCCATTTTAATAATAATGATATTCCACTCACTCTAGCATTTTCAAAGATGCACTGCACTAGAGAGACAAGTACTTTGAAGTTCCCACACTATGAAACACAAACAGTGCCAAAACCTTTCTTCTACGACTGTGTGCAGCACAGAACTACTGATGCCACACTGCTGACAGAAAAATGTAAGCAAAGTTAAGATTGGGAACTCTGCTCCAGGGTGCAGTGAGGTGCCTTGAAACAACAAAAACAACCTATTCTGTTTGATCAAATTAGTACCAGCTCAATTCTACAAACAGAGGTAATTCTACAACAAGATACATTTCTAACCTTCTGCCAAATCATAGTAGGAGACTTTATACTTGGCATTAGGTGAGGAAATTCTCTGCTAATTACCAACAGACAAGATTTGATAACCACAAGAAATACAACTTATAAAGGAAAATAACCCAAAACCAAGAGTATGATGCAGTGCTAGATCAAGAAGGTTTTACTGCAAAGCACAAACTCTTCCTCCACGTGCAGGATCCATTACCTGTCCTCTCCTCCAAACTTTAATCATCTATTCTACTCTCATAAAGGCATTATCTCTAGCTCTCCACTTACAGTTTCACAATCTTTTGCCTTACAGAAATGGAACAGAATGCATAGTTTCTTATTTCCCCTAAAACAGCACACATCAGGCAGAAACAGTTGGTTTTTTGTGGCACAAGAAAGAGTTTCAACATGTTTACCAGGTAGAACTGCTGAAACTCGTGGGCAAAGACACCATATCCCTCTATCAACAGTGAAGAATTGATTTTTTCTATTTCTATTTTTCAAAAGTGGGGAATCCAGTAGAGTGCTATGCTTTCTAGATGCTGTTCCACACACTTTTGTACCCAGGGGCAACACCACCCTACAGAATTCCTCCCACCCAAACTTGACAGTGCCCTGCAATAAGCAAGATTAGAGAACTGATCCAAGCTAAAAATAACTTTGCCAACAACAAAAGTAACTCAACTCCCAGATCTGGTTCACTGAATGATCACAAACAGGTACATCAGTGCAACAGTGGGACAAAGCAGGACAAAACCCCTTGAATCCATCACAGTCGTCAAGAACAAAGAGTAGAGAAAAGTAGTGGTTTTATTTGCAAGTTTCTTCTGACTCTTGATGCTGTAAGATACTTCTTTTAAATAATACCAAATTGTACTTTAAATAAAAAAAAAGTCTACTTATCATTTCACACCTTTGCCTTCAGATGTTCTTGCATCATTTCACATTTACTTTCTAATGGGTTATGGAAAGAATGAAGAACAAAAAGCAGACAGACTAAATAAAATGTTCCTTTCTTACTATTTTGGTACTGTTGATGTAAATAACAGCATACCTTAAGGTACTGTTAACTGCTCCCAGCTTGTTAGCTTGCTCACAGTCTTCCAATTCTTTGGAATTATTTGCTGCTTTTGAATACTGTAAGAAAAGTCATATTTAATATGCAAATGAATTACTTAAATCCTCTAAGAACAGGTGTTGTGAAAGGTATTTCTAAGTTTAGCAGTGAATACCCTAGTATTAAGGAAAACCTTCTTATTCTAGAAGCAGTATATGATTCTGGAACATTTCTTACTTCAATTTTTTTTTTCACTTAAGTTCAGCAGTGTAGGATCCATGACAGGGTTCCCCAAAGGGACAGACCCCCAGTTC
The DNA here is from genome assembly GCA_013397815.1 of Aleadryas rufinucha. Lineage (NCBI taxonomy): Eukaryota > Metazoa > Chordata > Aves > Passeriformes > Aleadryas > Aleadryas rufinucha. Next base: position 330,990 of record VZTH01010764.1, read on the forward strand.
TGTTCCCCTGGCTGACAGGATACCCTGCCCCCCTCTCCCCTGTGTTCTGGGGCCCCGCCTATGTCCCGCCCCCCTGCCCAGAATTCTCTGCTGGTGTCCCGGGAAAAGCAAAATCTGCCCGAGCACAGCTCTCTTTCGCATCAGCCCCTCGGATGGAATAAAGCTCTCCTGGAACCTGCACGAAGTCCTCTCCGTTCTTACCGCCGGGCAATGCTGGGCCAGCCCGGCCGGTGCCAGGGACACCGGCCGGGACCCCAACACAGCAGCCTGATTTCATTCTGCAAATTTAACTACTACAGTGAATTCAGCTAAAGATGTCAAAATTTTGTTTTGCCTTTTGTTTAAATTAAATTGAGTTCTTTTCTTATGAAACATCCTATATGGAGTGTTTTACTTACTTTACTTTACTTACTTACGGTAAGTCTTACAGTCTCATAAAAGGATCTTGAAAGATAAGCAGTGTCATATCTATAAACACACTTTGTTTTTGCATGTATAATCATACCCCAAGTTCCATTGGTTATTTCAGTAGGTATATTTATTAGTTTTGGCCATTTCCCCCTCATGTTTCATTTAATCCAATTCACTGGCTTGCTTCAGATGTGCACAAGTCTGGAAGACAAGCTTTTCCAGCTGAACTCAAATTTTGCTTATTTTAAAGACAGAATTGAAATATATAAGCTGAACTTTGATTCTGAAGTATTTTTAAAAAGTAATCCACTAAAATACTTACTTCTGGAACATTTCTAAGGGAAACGTTTGAAGAATTAAAGAATAAATTCCACTATTCTACAATAATACAGTTATGTCAGCAGGGAATTTAAGTCTGTCAGCTTACAGCCCAAAAAGTTCTTCTAAGTTTTGGAACATAAAAGGTAGTAACAGTGCTCTCTTAAAAGATAAAATGAATTCCCTCCTCTTTGGAGTTTTTGGATTGGTGGGGGATGGGGGGGGTGTATATGTATTTTTTCCAGACTAAGCCTTAGGTCAATTAATAAAATAAATAAATCATAAATTTTAAATGAAAGAATAATTCATTTCTGAGGACAGTCTTGTGGTCAAGATGCCAGAGGCAAAGTACTACCACAATATGGAGCACAATACTTCTCAAAAAAAGATAGTATTTAATTAAAATTGTTCAGATGAGTAAGCAAAATTATTTGCTTTTTAAAAATTCATTTGCCTGAACCAACACAAAGAAAAACAGCACAACCTACTGAAGACCAAGGAAGTGAAGGAGATTAAAAAACCAAATAATTTAGATCTTGTTAGGGGCCTTGCCTAATATTTACTCTGGAAGGAACTTCTCACTCAATTTTCTTGGATTTGACAAGCATGAGACCTCATTCTTTAGCATTGTATGGATGTTAAATGGAAAAATGGGAACAATGAATGGCTCTAACCTAGACTGAAACAGATACTGCTGATGAAATAACATACTGAGATGCTGAAGTAAACATTCTGCATGTCTAGAGCTGCAAACCAATCCCTACCCTGAAGTGAAAAAAGGTTATTGCCAAGATTATAATCCTAAATATCCAACAAAGTGAACATTCAAGTCTCAAAACGTGTTTCCAGCCTTCCCTATTCCTTAGTGTTTAACAGGAACAGTTATCAGATCAGTGCTCTGTGACCCCTTACAAGATCAGGACAAAATATCTATTCATGCCAACCAGGATCTCCTAAAACCAGTTGCTGGAAAAAAAAACAGAAAAGAGAAGTGCAGGAAGTAAATTACAAAGTTAAATGTTGTAACCTTGAGTTACTGCATCCTGTCCCTTGCTACAAAGATTAACACAGCTTTAAAGTCTAGCCCCAAAATATGCATTCACCACTCAAATGAAACAGAACTATAGAAAAGGAAATTACTGTTTGCCTCTACAGCACTATTTCAAAAGGCTTATGGTGGTGTCAAGAATTAAAAAGACATCCTCTATTGCTAACTGCACTCCTATGGGGAAGCTGTACAAGTGTAAACTTGGTCTTTGCAGCTAGATGAGCTTTCAAAAGAACTGTTCTATTCATTGTTCAGCAAACAAACAAAAGCAAAGCCTAAATAAAGCTAGAAGTTTACGAGCTCCTCTACATGAGGAGAGAAAGGCAATGTGAAACTGGACAGAAGCCACACAAAACTTCTCTGCAGGATTCTACCATGAGTATATCTATTCAAGAGATTACAACTCTCAGTGTTAAAAAGACGTCTTTGGTTATTTTCAGCTTTCCAAGACAGACACTATCAGGATGAAAGAGAGAAACTGGACATCTATGTCCCCAGGGAAAAAAGCCACCTTTTTTTCTATTAACCCAGTACTTTACAGATAAGCCATAAGGTGCAAGACTTCCCCAAATGGGAAATTAGCACAGGCTAATAGCACAGTACTCGCACAGTCCTTGAAACAAAACATTCATACCAAAACGAATTTGGTATTTCCTTAAAAGGATATTAAATGAGATTGTCAATTTTTAATTGGCTCCAAGAAAGATCTTTTAACTGAACCATAAGAAGTAAGAAAATGGCATAGATAAGATTTATGTCTGTTCTGACGACAATTTTCCCCCAGAAATATTTGCTTCTCTTACAGAAAAGCAGTTGGCATTAGTGTCTTCTACTGCAGATTAAAGGTACAGAATTGCCCAACTTTTAGTACTGTAGCTGGTTTCAACAACCTACAAGGCAACTCAAAGGAAACCACTGCAGCGAACATACAGCGAATGGCAGCTTCCCAAAGAAGCTATCCCACTTTCTTTATTGTGGTGAAAGCAAAAGCATCTGTTTTTTCACTTCCTAAATCCAAGTTGATATGCTTATGTGAAGTATCTAAAGAACAGCATACTCTTTGGTTACTATTTAACAACTTATTTATGGCTCTCAAGATTAATCAATCAGGAAGCTCAAATGCCTACTACAAGAATCCTTTCTAAAAGAGTCTAAAGTCTTACAGTCCCTCTCTTTAGGAGGCATTATGCTATTCCAAGAGTCATTTTCTCTACAATCAAGCTTGGAAGATAAAAGAATCAATGAAAAGGAGAACTGGCAACAGATTATTCAGCTAAAACACAAGATCTGCTGCCCAGAGATAGTGTCAGCTTTTCAGAACAACTATTGCTGCTTGTGCTGGAGTGGCAAATGACTGACATTTAAGTCATGTCAGTGAGAAAGATTTTTCTTCTCTGATTACCAGGAACCTTTAAATGAAGAAGCACTCTTTACTTCAGAGTGAGTTAACAATGTATGTATAAAGGAAACAAGACTTCCTCTTGAGCTAAAGCTTGGACAGACTTGCCCATACTGTTCAAGACAGCAGGACACAAGTCATCAATTCACAATGAAGTATTCATTTCAGCTATCTCTGATAATGTTTCTTGGCATGAGGTCTAAACCTAATGTCAACAGTCCTTTTCATAAGTCCTTTATGATATGGTGAACTACACTCAGTCTGTCCAGTGACGTAGAAAGCAGTGGAGGGGAAGGAGATATGATAGTTAATCAAGAGGTAAGTGTCTATAACACAGTCAAGGCACTCAGTAGGAAGATCTCTCATTTGGGCACCATTATCCCATCAACTGCTAAAATCCTCATTCTTGGGGACTGTGTTTGGGATGTGTGGGTGCGTGGTTATTAGTCTTTCTGCTCTGACCTCTTTTCCTAGGCATATATAGCCTCTTTACATTTTTGGCTTTGCTAAGATCACTTGGTGATCTAGCAAAGATGGCTGGGAGAGAAGCAAGCAAAAGCCAGCAGCACAGACTGATTGCTTAAGTTTGCACTGGCCACTTTGGCCTAAACTGTCTTTAGACTAATGACCAAATAATCTCTGGACTAATGACCTCTTGAAAATAAGACATAGCAGAACTACATGCAATCATTTGAGTTCTCTTAATATTAGATGTTGTGATTATTTATGATTCTTAAAAAAGACTGCACTGCTACTGCCTCTGTGCATCTTAGCTTATAGCTTTTTAGAAGGTGGCCTGTACTCAGAAATGAAGCAACAATTTTGCACCAGGCATTCTCTGGCCATGCATTGCTGTCCCCTGCCATTCATTGATTCAGTCTGCATCAGCTCTCCAGCAATGACAGACTCAAGATGACACGACAGCACCAGCTATGTCAGAAACACTACTATATCTAAAGGTAAAAAGGTAAACCCACATAAAAGAATCAATCAGGTATCTTAACTATTTCATCAGTATGCAAACACTGAAGGTTTGTACTAAAAAGTCACACAGCAGTTATAAAGCTAAGACTTTTAAAAAATCAGAAAGAACTTAGAAAATAAAGGAGCACTTACTTTATTAGAACTCCCAGCCTTAATTCCAACGGGTATTTTGCTCTAAAAACAAAAAACAAATCACAGCTTTTACACTGTTCATAGAAATGCTTAAGCTTGACAAAAATCTACAAATTATGTATCATTCCTACAGAGGTCAAATCAAACTTGTTTTTTGAAAAATTAACTTGCTATTTTACCTTCTCAATATGTCATATCCAAAATGGTGCTAGAGCTTAGAAGAGACTTATTCTTGAAGCTATCTGCTTTGTTCATAAAATTACTAAGACCTTAAAATATTTCGGTTGTACTTCTACTTTTGGAATGGAAAAGAATTTTGTCACTTTTATTTAAATTTAAGTTCTCATTAGTAAGTATTGCTACTATAGTACTAACCACTGCAAATTGGCAAATTTTTAGCCAAAAAGCCTTTTTATATTATTTGATATTATTACATATCATAATAAATATATCATTTGATCCATACCTCAGGACAAGGCTCTACATGACAATCTTTGATAGAACAATGGCCATCGTCAGCCCAGAATGGGCATGGTCTCTTTAGGTTGACCTAAACACACAAAACAAGAAGTTTACAATCACCACTTACATAAGACAACTGCAGAAGAAAGCTCTCAGTATCAGGAAATCCTTTAAATTAAAGGAGAGTATACAAGGAAAAAGTGTTACATTAAGTACTTTAAGTTTAGGGGGTTTTGGGGGGGTTTGGTCTGTCATTTGGTTTCTTTTAATTACTCTCTTTAACTACATAAGCTGAAGCTTTGTGCAGTAAAACTGTTAATGATAATGGTCTCCAGTGAGTGAACACAAACACATAGTATATTAAAGCAAAAATTAAATCTCTCACTAGTCAAATTTACTAATTCAAGTAAGTGCTTGGATGATTTTGGATTTTAAAATAAGACTAAAACCAGATTATTTTAAAATGTTAAAAAGATTCCTCAGTCAAAAAACCCCTGACAAGACATTTAGCAGATGGTACGACTTCTTAGAAGCGATGACAAATATCTTCTCATTACAGCTCAAACCTTGCTAGCCCAGACACAATAAAAGCAGAGATTTTAGGTTGCTTCCCTCCCATTTCCTCTATTCAGTGCACAAATACCTTTCCTAGGAAAAAAAGGTAAAATTTTTTGTACTTGTTCACTCATTTTTTAAATAAAGCACAAAATAGTTTTACATTCCACATCACCTTCACAATAAGACCTATTATATAAAACTTTCGCCTCCCACCAATTTCTACCAAAAAAAGACCAGCTAACATAGTTAAATTACAACCTTCTTCAAAGTAAACTCTCACAATTAAAAAAATGCTTACACACTGAGGAAGATGTAACTAGGCAGCCACTGCTTTTACACAGAGGAATGCTGTAAATAAAATACTGCTGCCTAAACTGCAGATTAATTCAGAAAGAACACATACAAATCAAGATATACTAGTTAATGAGAGTGAATGATTGAAGAGCACCAAAAACTAGTACACACACAAACTCAGGTTGTATAGCACCTGTACTTTAATCAATACCAATCATGTACTGTTTACATAGAACATCCTATCTTCTTCAGGGTATGAGGTATTGGATTTCATTACTATCACTTAGAGTATCATTCAGTCCTTTCACAAATTAGAAGACAGATTCTTGATCATGAGGTTTCCATGGTTTATGTGTTTTGATGTATAAAACTAAAGAGACAACAATTTTTATTTCTTTCATTGAGAACTGTTCTACTATTTAGAAACCAACTAGCACAATTTCTGCAAGACTATGAAGTTTTCTCTGGCCGTTGAATAAAAACTACCTCATCCATTCAGTGTCATACATTAAGGTTTGAGTTCTTTTATGGTTGTTGAACTAGCACCACAATAGGAATACTGTGACAGAAGTTACAGAAGTTCACAATCAAAGTTCCTATTACAAATTCAATTACTTCAGAGTAGGAGTGTTCTCACTACAAGAACAAGCACATTTCCCCCTATGCTGTAGCTCACCTAGATGATCATTGAATAATGTCCTGGTTCTGGCCAGGTCAGGGTTAATACTTGCAGTAACCGGGAGAGGGCATGGCTAGGACCTGGAGATTATTGTATACCACCTCACATCATTGCCAGGGGCAGAGGAAAGGGACTCTCTTCCAGACAGAAGGAGTTCCTTCCAGTCGAGAAAACATGGTAGAGGGAGAGTCACTTGATATAATCTATTTTTTTTCCCTCCATGTGAATGATTTCTTTTCTTATGCCCTCTGTCATTAGTACTGTTGCTGTTACTGTTCATTTTCTTATCTCATTGCTGTTTCCAGAAAATTTTTCTTATCTGAACCCAGGATCTTTACCTTTTGTGCCTCCAATTCTCATCTCCATCGTGACGTAGTGTGGAGAGGGAGAGGAAAACAGGGGAATGAGAGTGACTGGCGCATGGTTTGGTCAGGGCACTGATTTGGGGAGTACCATTCCTAAACCACAACACCTACCTTCACAATTGCCACATCCATTTATGTGCTTAAAAGCATTTCCACCATTCTGCACAGAGATATCAAAAAGCTGTTGCTTATTCAAACAGGAAAGGGTGAAGAACGTTCTGACTGACTTACTCAGTTTGCTTGTTCAACACAAATTCTTCCCTGCCACCACTGGAAGTACTAAGTGAAGTGTGGTGCTGGGTGCCCTGCACACAGGCCCTTGGAACTGCCCATCTATTAGAAAGATCAGTATAAAAGATGAGGCAAGATTGTGATACACCTTTGGAGTGCGATCTGCAGAACTGCTGTTGAACATTAGCTCTAAATTTTCAGGCTGAAATTACTGTTGTATGAAGTCTCGTATAGTTGTTGCTCCTCATAGTCACATACTTTGTTTTGCATTTTTCTGTTGCCTCTGGAGAATCTCATCACCACTACTATGTGATGTATTAGTACTGAAGTTGCACATATCCTGTTTCGCCTGAAAAGCTTATTTAGAGCTATATCATGTAGCAGGAGATTCAGGGTCCAGTTACATATTACTGCTTGCTCAGGCTAGAAAGGGAAGAGTCCAGCACTTTTTTTTCCTTCTGCACACTCATAACCCCATCTTGCAGGAGTTCAATGTTTGTCCGATTCCAGGTTGGCTAGATGACCTTCTACATCCTGAGGAAAAAAAAAAACCCAAAACCAACAAAATGCCCCCCCAACAAAATCAGTAAAACCCTACCAACAAAATCCCCTACCAAACGACAAACCAAAACACCCAAACTAAATATCCACCAGGTTAAAGAGATGCATTGGTCTAACTGAGAGCTAAAAGTAGAAAAGGGGCAGGATGCTGCTCTAGAGGAGTGTAACCTCCTTTTTCCAGTAGCAGGCAGCCATCTGATTAGCTCAGTCAAAATGCAACTTCACTTTTAAGTTAAGCATATCTGAAAACAGGAGTATCAGGCTCACATCTTCATTGGCACATCAGATAGTAATACAGAGAAAAAAATGCTTCAAGTAATAAAAAGTGATATTACCTACTACTTGAAAAAGGAACAGTTTTACCTATTTTTCAAAGGAGTAACAGTTGTCTAGATAGCGAACACTAAAATCAGAAATAAGACAGCAACTTATAAGAAAAGTAAATCATTGCAATATTTCCATTTCAAATTAAACATTTCTTAGAAGATAAGCACTGCATGCTGTCAGAAAATTGCTAATATATGATCCTCTTCTAGATGCAGCAGTACAAAGGCACTATCTTTAAAATTACCGCTTATCAATTAAATGAAAGCAGTCATGATTTACTGTCACTGACTCCAGGATTAACATAGCAAACAAGACTTATTACCAACATAACTGTCAGGGACTGAAAACCTGCTTCAACCAAATTAAAGAGCTATGGGCTTCTAATAGCTTAACACTGGCAAGTTGACTTAGTATGCAATCCTTCCTATATTTTCTGCACTTTATTTACATTATTCAGGAAAACACCACTCTAAGTGTACCTTGTAATATCTGAAGTAATCACGTTCTTGTAATTTCTGTATTTTGGGAAAGATCTTGAAAGTATTGAAGTCATCGATGCTTTCTATGTCACATAAACAATCATCTAGGACTCCCGTGAGCTATTGAAAAAAATACATAAACATTTATTTTTAACATAGAAATAGAATATTAACTGCAGAAAAATCCTTTAAAGAGAAAAAGATGGTAATTGAAAGAAATACTAGTGAAATACAGTTCCATAGCAAATATTTCTCATTACTAAAATAGTCTGTAACATATCTCACAAACTCAGACTGCAGCACTTTTTTGAGCTTAAGCCCACCTCTAAACGCAATGCTGAATCAGTGTTAGCAAGATTAACAATTTCATCCCTGAAATTTGTTGACACTTCCAGCATATAGAACTTTCTGCAGAATGAGCAACAAGATTTTCCAAATTACAAACATGTGGTATATTAGCAGAGTTGCATATCAAGTATTCGCCTACCAAATACTCATGAGTCGAATTGCCTAAAAAAACCCTATAATCACACACTGTCATCTTATTTTCATATTTCTTCTCAAAGTGTGAAAACACTCCATCTAGTTTTCTTAGAGGCATGAAGAAAAGGAGTTTAGATTCTTCTGTGCCCAAGAAGTTTGCAATTTCACAAATAAATGTAACAAATAAACACTAGGAAAACCAGGTGCAGGGATCTATATTGTAATGCTGTGAATCTATCATGAAACTGAGTATGTCTTTTCCAGGTCTCATCCCTCTTCTTGTGCCAGGACAGCAAGCTGTACTGCTACTGCACTAGGTTAAGACCACCTCTATGAAAGGCAGCACACTACAAGTGCAGAAGTTCTGCCAACACAGAAGGGGAAGGCAGGACTGTGCATGCAGCAGAGAGGATAGCTCCAACTAACGTTGTAGACTAGGCTACAGCAAAACTCTTGCTGAGACCCTGGCAGTGTCTGACTGAAAGGTGGAAACACTGAAAGTGTGATTCTGTGAACACTTGTATAATAAATTTCAATAAATCTAAACTAACTCTCTTAGGCATAGTTTCTTAAACTACTACAGACATGTCTGAAGGCTTCAGACCACATTAAGGCAATGGAACTGAACACTGGTGTTTACTGCTTTGGTTCTTCAGCCAGACAGGAAATTCATTGACATCCATGATGGCCTAGAACATATTTAAAATAGAAATGCCCACACATCTTATACCTTGCATGGGATTAGAAGAACTTCTAACTATTAAAATGTTATGTGCAAAAGGAGACAAAAAATATTTTGGGGCTTTTTTTCCTCCACAGATCTCACACAGATGAGATTATGAAATCATCTAATCTGTTTTATGCATGATAAATCACTCCCGTACTTTACAAAACAGATACCCTTATATAACCAAGCTTGATGTACAAGACCCACTAGAAACCAAATTGTAGGTTTCTGCTCCTTTATGAAGCATAAAGGAAGCCTGGCAAATGGATTTCCCCCAACTCTCTGTGAGAACAAAGAGGTGCGGATACGGCAATAAAGAACTAAAGTGGAAAATTCACCCTATGTAGATCCTACTTTTCCTGAGGCACTAAATAGGCTGTCACAATTCTGTAGAGCAGATATGGCAATGAAGTAAAACTAATTTAAGGAAAGTTACTTTAACAAAATTTTTTTCCTGCTGTTATGCTTGGCTTGTTAATGTCATCTAACTTCAAACCTGGGCAAACAACTGTCAAAAAGCCAATGTGTAATTACAGGTTTTTCATGGCCCACATGACTGCCAACTTCAAAGTCAGAAGAAAAAACTTGTTTTTAATGATGCTTACAGAAATAAAACCCCAATGCATTTTAATCTATAATAATTTCATTAAAAATTTCAAATTTTCTTATTGATCACATAGAGGCAGAAATCTGTAAAGGTGCAGCCCTTACAAGCAACACCATACTATGAAGCAAACAGCATAATATTTCGTTATAATATAAAAAGGCAAAAAGATAACTCTGAACATTTTGCTCAAATATTACTGAACTGTAAAAATAGGATGATCCGAGAAAGTTTTTTTGGACTCAGAAGATAAAGAGTAGGAAACTATTTTGATGACCAGTTCATAAGTCTATCCACTGCTTACAAAAATAATTTTACCATCTATCCAAAATGGAAAATGCTTTTTCAGGGGAAAAATGTCCCAGATAAATGCAACAGTTACACTCAGTGTCAAATCCTCATGGAACAATATTTAGCTTATTTAACTAAGATCTCAATTCTAAGAACATCTTTGAAAACTCAGTACAGTTTACCTAGATCAATGAAGTTTCAGAAATGAATCTTCCTCAAAAACTAGAACTGATCTGGGAAATTATGAAGAGAAAAATTAATTCAGAGTAAGAAGAGCAAGCAGACTAACTTCTCCGTTTCTTTTTCTCACAACTGTTTCAGAACTAGAACAGTTAGCTCCCTGCATACATAAAATAGCAAAATCAATGTTTCCTTGGAAAGCATGCTCTAAAATTAAACTAAGCTAAAGCTGTACCAAACCACAATTTATAAAATAAATTTAAGAACATATATGAAACAGTGATACTGCACAGCACTGGAGTCAGTTCACAGCACAGTAATGCAACAGCAACACTGGCTTCAAGTACTCCAGTTAAAGGTTTTTTTAATTACTCTAAGTGCAGGCTTCAGTGCTCTCTCTTGTAACAACGGAACACTCCAAGACCATGCAGAAAATTCTTCCATTTTTGTCAACACCTGGATCTTCTAATGAATTTTTTTTTCCAAACTGAGGACATCAAAATAAGAACAGTGCACTACATAGTTAAAACTACGTATTGCAAGACCCACTCTGTTATTCATACAATTGGTACTTCACCTTTTTTTAATTGAGCTATACTAGTTAACTTAGTCCACAAATATAAAGTCAAAGAGCACTGTAAGTTATCACACTTTTATTACAATGGACAAGTATAATGATTTCTTTTCATCTGTTAATTACTTTGAACTCTACAATAAACTCTAAAAGCATTAGCCTACTATAATTTGTGTTCAAGAAGTCACCTGACATTGCATAGCTGCCTTTTTTTTTTCTGCATTTCCAATATGCTTATCAAAGTACTTCCAGGTATTGTCAAACCTAGTTTAGTTCTTAGGTATCAGAGCTATACTGGAGAAGTGAAACTTTTAAGTTATCTTCTCCAAGATAAATCAGCCTTTCAGAAGAAAAGGTCAATGTCCAACCTGCATCAATTTCTCCTTATGAAATCTGGAAAGAGAAACGCAGTCAGTACTTTAATATTAAGAAAAACCTGAATGAATGCATATAATAATGAGCGATCTATTCATATAAACAACCTTATTAGTGTTATCAGGTTGTTGTTCTTTAATTGCTTCAACAATTAGAAGACCAGCTGGGACACCTTGTTTTGTTCCTTAGATGTTTTACTTTGCCATAGCTGCAGAACGAGAGAACAGCCTTAGGTAACACGACTCCAAGAACTAATGGCTAGCTTATCTTTCCCTGCACAAGCCAAACTCTGAACACAATATGCTAAAAATTTTATGAAATAGCAACAACCAATCTCTCTGCCAAGCAGCACAAAAAACCCCATGCCACTTTATTAGGTGCTTCTTTAAGAACTTCATTTCAATTAGCATTTAGTTATGCTAAAATAATAGATTTTTAAACCAGAGACACCCTCAACTTCCAACCAAAAAAGCTGCAATAAAAGTTATCTATGCTACTGTCATCACCACCTTGGATGGCCACTTACAGTATAGCATGTTATACAACACGGAAATTTAGAAAATATAAGAAAAATAATAATCTGGAGGACAAGCTTTGCTCCACGTGGACGGTGTATTCCTCTATAACTCACTCCAACGTCTTTGGCCCAGCTGAAAGCCTCTCCTACTTGACACCAGCTATCATTTCAGTCACGGTCACACGGTGATGAATAGCGAGCTCCTGACTACAGACACTTGTCCTCCTAAAGCTGTGATGGCAGTTTACAGAAGGAATGAGCGTTCTCATCCTTGCCTGAAACGTGGACAAACAGACACGACCTAAGCAGAAGCCAAGCCCGGGCATTGGCATCACCCTTGGAACATATGGCTTCTCACAGACTTCATCAGGGCACCGAAGTTTCTGCCTGAAGCCACGGACGTGATCCAATCCAGAGCTTCTCAACACATCCCACAGACTGGTGCTATCTGTGGTTCCCAGGTCAACCAACTTCTCCCCGCAGACCGGCGGCACCCGGTCTGGATCCCGGCAAGTGCCAGCCACAGGGCATGGAACGGGAAGGCCGTGGACTACAGACTCCAGCAAGAGATTCCCTGACTTTTCCGCGGGGAGCCTGCACAGGACACGGCCCAGAGCTGCGCTCTCCCCACGATCCCCCGAAGTGACCTCACCTCCCGCCTCTGCCCTCCTGCCCCTCCGGGAGGGCTCCGCAGCCCTACCCACAGACGGCGGGCATCC
>VZTH01010764.1:343808-364270 GCA_013397815.1 Aleadryas rufinucha
CCTGGGCCTCCGCTGTCAGGACGCAGCCGAGCACCGCCAGCAGCCGCGCAGCCAGCCGTGCCCTCGCCGCCGCGCTCCGGCCGGTACCGCCGCCGCTCATGCTGCTGCTGCNCCCAAAACAAGTGGCGGCGGCGCGCGAGGGGGTGGCTGGGCGCGTGCGCGCGGCGCCGGCAGGGCCGCGTGAGGAGGGGCGCGCGAGGGGTGGCGGCTGAGGGGCCCTGTAAAACCAGTTTGTCCCAGTCCAGACCCGTATAAGCCAGCCGGGCCCAGTAAGTCCCAGTATTTCCCTGTTCATCCCAGTCTAACCCAGACTAAACTGAGTCCAGGCCAGTATATCGTAGTACATCCCAGTATAACCCAGTCAAGGCCAGTATCAACCAGTTTGGCCTGGTATGATACAATCACACCCTGAATTGGAAGAGACCCACAAAGATCATTAAAGTCCACCTCCCAGCCCTGCACAGCACCATCCCCGAGAGTGACACCATGTGCCCAAGAGTGTTGTCCAAACTCTTCTTGAACTCTGTCAGGCTTCGTGCTGTGACCATTTCCCCGGGTAACCTGTTCCAGTGCCCAACCACCCTCTGAGTGAAGCATCTTGTCCTGATATCTAACCTAAACCTCCCCTGGCTCAGTTTCAGGCCTTTTCCTTGAGTCCTGTCACTGGTCATGAGAGTGAAGAGATCGATACTTGCCCCTCCACTTCCCCTTGTGAGGATTTTGGAGACCACAGTGAGGTCTCACCTCACTCTCCTCTTTTCTAGACTGAACAAACCAGGTATGTCCCAGCATATCCCCTTATAACCCCAGTATAAACCTGGTCCAATCCATACAACCCAGTCCAGACCTGTATAAACCAGTTTGGCCCACTATATCCCAGTATAACCCAGCAGGCTGGGGCCATGCTGGCCCAGTGCTATGTGGGTGAGTTGGGCAGGGCTGCAGGACCCCCTGCCCCCACTGTTGGGGCAGCTCAGAACCAATCTTTTGCTCCCAACAGTTAAATGTTTATCTGTGATTCATTTCAAGAATTGCAAAAAGTCATATTCCTGTGAAAAACATGAGTGTTGTACTGATTAATGTGCAGGGTTGCTGAAATTAGGATTTTCTTTTCTATTCAGATGCTAACTCAAGTTCTTCTTACACCCTTTCAGTTGGAGAATACTCCTTTACTGGAGTGTGGAGACAAGCTTTAAGTCTGGAGTAACTGTTTCAGAGAGCTTAAAAGTTTTAAGATTGACCTTGATTATCTACTTACAAATTAATTCAAATTAGCTTTCCATTACATTTGTCCTTAAGGGGCCACTATGTCACAGATTTTTGCATTGCTGAAAATGCCTCGAAGGGATGGTGTCTAGGAATTACAGAGACCATGAGATGAAGTGAGCAGTAGTTTGTTAGTCTGGTTCCAGAGAGATGATGTAATTGCTCCTTTCTTTTCTCTCTGGAGTACAGGCAGTACAACTATAATTTGGGAACAGATGACTAAATGAGAACTTTCCTACTTCCAGCATCAGTGGAGCAATATGTTTGCTAGATATTTGAGAAGAAATGTCAGAATAGCTAATGTTAATGTTTACATTGCCATAGTTTGCTCTCAGTATCAGTACTCCATACTTTATCGCAAGAGGTTTGTACTTCTCACAAAGGAACTGTTTCTGTTCAGCAGATTAAGGTGAATTTATTGTATTAGTTTACATTTTGTATCTTTGATTCTGGAAAAAAGTTTCTATCATGAGTACTTAGAAAAGCCCTAAAACCTTGGAAGAATCAAGCACTGTCACACGCTTGGGCTACATAAAGGACAATACAAGTTAGAAATAAACCATCATATTTTTAAGTCATAGTGTTCACTCTGTTTTCAGTTCAGACCACTTTACGTGAGTTACAGAGGGTACTTTGTTTCTTCATCTCGGAAGTGCTTGTATCAGAAATCAGTTGTGGTTTAGCTTTTTACTGCCATATTAGAAGGAGAAGGAATTGGCTGTAAAAAATATATAACGGATAATTTTAAGAGGCAATAAAAAAAATATTCCTTGTATACATAAGTATTATCTGCTATAATAGTGGAATGTAGCTTAACACAGTTTTCTAAACTCTAGGGTATTTTCAATCTTATTTTATGTTTTAGTGTCAATTTAAATCTATGAATGCTACTTTGCTAGTGGTATAAAAATGTTTAAAAACCCCCAAATGTAAAAATCCTAATATAGGATTTCTTTGTGAAATAAGGTTCAGGAAACATCTGCAGAAGAAGCAGTCTTACAATTGCAATCAAAACCCAACAGCATATTACAAAGCTGTGAGTGCCTACTAAGCCTCTTTCTTTTAAATAAATTTGCCACGATGTTATGAAATTTTAGCAAGGGTTGAGGACAAGCCTTTACTGGGAAGAGGGTTAATCACAGTTTACAGGTTGCTGAGGTCATGAAGAGTCTGGACTATATATTTAATTTTTCAGTGTGGTTGTCATAAGAACAAACATCTTCTGTGATTTCATAATATGCACTGCTGTTACACATGTTGACAGTTTTATTTACAGGCACTAACATTTTCTTTGTATGTGCAAACAAAGAAAGCCTTGAACACAGGAACTAAAACCATTATTCTGTATTCTTAAACAAGAATTAAGTAAAGCATATCAGTCACCTCTTCCTCATCACTTTGTGATGTTGTCTAGAGTGGGCAGAGATCTGGGTACACCAGAGAGAGGCAGTCTTTTAGTGGGTGCAGCAAATTTGCAATTACCAAACTTGCCTCTGGCCTGAAACTGATCAAGTCCTGCAAGTTTTATTGTATTACCTCCATTGGTGGTTTTTAGCCAGCTCTTATTTGCCAGAATTGACCTTATGGACTCTGGTTGTAGACAGAAATAATGATCTATGGTCACCAACTATGTAAAAATGGATCTTAGAGATTATTATGAACTGATTTAAGTGAACATACATGGTAAAACAGGTTGGCTTCACATTTCCCATTAGGAGAAACTTGAAGCTGCTGCAGTCCCAGCTGCTTTGTCAAGTACATGAACTAGATTTCAGTAATCTGAAATGTGGATTTTTATTTTGAAACTTTTTGCCCTTGAAACTTTTGCCTTTATTTATTTTTCCAAATTAACTTTTGAATGAGTCCTTCCTAAACTTAGGAGAGTAAACCAGAGGAATCAATATGTCACAAACTTCTGTTTAAATCTGGCAAACAGTAGCAGTGGGAGGGCAGTGGCTGTTGAGCAATGGAACAACTTGTGGTAGTCTAGATTTAATGATACAGCAAGGCACAGCTGTGGGTGAGAACTTTCAGTAAACCACCTGATACAAGTACAGAAAGCAGCCAAGCACCAGGGCACATGAGTTCTGTGGTCTGTCAGGCCTCCTACCATGAAGAGCTTGTACACCCTCACCCCTGTCCTGTCCCGCTGTTATTAGGTCTGATACAATGTTTCCTTGCAAGTCATGCCTCATTGACATCTTGTTCCCACCTACTGATGTATGCCTGAAAGCCACAGCATACGCTCAAGTGTGTGGCAATGGGTGCAAATAACTTTTGAAAAGTACCTGCGGATGTCTAGGGTTATTGCAGGGGTGTGGCGTGTAAAGTGCAAAACAATATGTTGAATTCAACACAGTGGAAAAAAGAGATACATTTTTAATAAGCATATACAGCAATATTTTCACAATGAGTATGGGGAAAAAAGCAAGATAGAATGCAGTAAAAAATAAAGAATAGCAAACTACAGGGAGGAAGTACATTTTTTAGGAAGTTTTTGTAGGTGGTGAAAAACTAACTACAAATCTTAGCTACACACCTTTGTTCTCATTTCCATGTTTCATGTGTGTATGTTACAGCTGGATGTTAACAAAGTGCATTGTGTAGTCTACTACAGCATGATCTGAGTGAAGAGTAGAAGTAATCTATGGAGTACTATTGTGATTCCTGTAGTACCTATAATTTTTAAGAAGGAATGCTAACATAGGAATGAGTCTACTCTGCCAAACTTCTGAGTATAGTGGGTGTGATGAAAATACATAACCTTGTTTTAAAAAAAAACACCTAAGATTTGCGCACTTGCTCTTTCTGTGTGCGTGCTTTTCTGTCAGCAAATCTGACCATGAGGTATAGATCTCATCTGAATTGTACATTTATGGTAACAAGCAGCCAGGCAGGGGGACTGTGCTAATGTCCCTGCAGAGGCATAAACTGCAGCCTGAAATCAATCGTATTAGGCTCAGTTTCAACACATCAATCTAGAGAAAGCAAGGTTTTACTGTTTGTGTGGTGTGTGTTTGACTTGGACACAGCACAGCTCCCGGAGTGGTGGGAACATTTCCATATTATGCAGTCTTGTCAGGCAAACAAATTACCCACAGGCTTACATAAGATGGTCTAGGTGTGTGCCATTTCTTACATTTTCTCCGTATAGTGCTGTTTCTGTCAATTAAATGTCAAAATCGTGACGCTCCTGTAAAAGAACTGTAAAAGAGCAAACCAATATCATTTTTGGCAAAGAAAGTAGTTTTAACTTTTTAACTGCTGATTAATTATTCCTACTCCAAAGCAGTCTCAGAATTTGCAAGAAATCTTCTAGCACCACTCTGAAGCACTGAGAGTTAAAAACTATCTATAGGGTTCTCGGAGAGAAAATGCAGGGAGGTTTTTCTTACATCTACTGAAATACAGGAGAGATGAAGAGTTTATGTTGACATAGAAGTATTTTACTCGGTATGAACTTCTGTAAGTGAAGATGTTTGAAATGTAGAAAGCAAACAGATGAGGAAGAATAAACAAGGTTGCCATGCGATTCTGGCAGGCCCACAGTTACCATGACTATTAGCAACCCGTGTCGAGGCTTGGGGAAAGTTACTGATACCATTGTGTTATAGTAGCATTTCTGATCTGGAACAAAAGCTCTCTTTTTCCTTGTGGAAAAGCTACGGAGGATCAACTGGAAAAAAATGTTTTGTTTTTGTGGAGGGTTTTTTGGGGGGGTGGGGGGGTTTGTGTGTGGTTTGTTGTTTGTTTTTTTTTTCTTTTTGTTGTGGGGATATAGAAGTAATATTTTTTCTGGAGAGGAATATATTGTCCATGGTTTTGTCTGCTGTCTTGTGCTTAGAAAGTGGGAAGCCCCTTGAGACTGTGTGTTAATCGCTTTTTCAAACAATAAATTCCCCAGCGATATATTACCAGATAGTTTGTAGATCTTTGAGAAAAACCTGTGTCCTCGTCAAATATGGCTGAGTTTTTTGATGGGGCCAAGAGGAAAGGAGTGAGAAGAGATCTGCATAGACTTGATTTGTGAAAGCTATTTGAAATTATTAATTCTGCATTTGAGTAGAAATTTACAAAATTCTGAACTCTTCCCATTATGATCAGTTATGCTGAATTTAGTAGCTTATAAGGTTACAGCAAGATAAGATACAGATAGTACTTAGATTTAGAAATTTGATGAGAAAATTAATCCAGCATTCTATGGAATGCTGTTGTTTAAAGTTATCTCATTCTAGACTTAGCTTTTATATTACAGTTGTATTTAATTTTGCCAAAATAATTGCTGGCTTTCTGCACTGGTCAGTTAGCTAAGTAATGAAGATTTCTACAACACTCATTAAAGAATGATACAAGAACAGGCATGCAACAGCCAAATTAATCTGTACTGTTAACAGTGCTCTAGAGATACTTGTAAGTAATTGCAGTCTCCTCCTTCAGTACTATGGAAAAATTGTTAAATGATAATGACTAACCTAAGTTTTAAAGCAGTAATATTATCCAGACTATTCATTTCTACTATTACATTCCATTATTTTAAAGAATACTTTGTAAATATTTTTTTTAAATCTGCTTCAAAATGAAAAGGCAATCTAATTTATAGGTATACTTCTTAAAATACATGATTTTGAACAACATTAACCAGTTTTGGCTGCTGGCATAAATGTTGTTCCACTAAAAATACTTTGTTACTGGTTACTGAAATAACTTCTTAATCCTAATGTAGGAAGATTTCAAGTTGTAAGTTATGAGAAGAGTAAATGCCACTTGATTGTAAAACCTGACTTAGCCCCCAACACCAATGTTTTGTAGCCTTCTGCAGTTTACAGCCATCTGTGTAACAACAGTACACTAGGGATATTTGGAAGGAAATCAATGGATACATTTTTATGTAGGTTGTCAATACATTTCCCCAAAGTTTTTGCAGCCACTATGTCTACTTTTGGGGTTAAGTCCAGTAGTTTTTGAACCGCACACAGAGATAATACATACATAGAGGTCCTCAGGATAGACATGGCATTCATTTGATTGAAGCATAAATCTGACAGGTTTAAAATCTAGAACATTCTTAGCTCTACTGTGGCTATGTCATTCCTCACAGTTATAAAAGAGACTCCAATTATTCGTCTAGCCTTTGTGCAGATCTGTATAGATAGAATACACTTCTTCTGCTGTCAGCCTAATTATCCATCACCAAAAACATTGTGCTGCTAAGGAAATCTAGGGAAACACACAGAACCAGCAGTTTTATTTCTAATTAGGTTTGGTGATACATTTTTAAAGTAAGTCCCTATTCTCTGAGAATGAGTTTTAATATGAATGTGGAAGAAATGAGAGTCAACTGACCCCTTGAAGAGTTGGACTCCAATGATATGCCTAAAAAAAAATTTCCTTGTTTTTTACATATCATGAATTGCAGAAATCTTAGTGATCTGTTAGCTGTACCTTGGAGATTAACATATACAGAGATATATGTATGTGTTTGTGTGTATAACCCAGTGGTGGAGCCTCCATTTATCTCAGATGAAATAAGATTAACTTTTTCTCAGATGAAATTCAGTATGAGAATCATTGGAAAACGTCAATATTACTGATGTTAGCGAAAAACCACATAACAGGTGTGGTGGTGCATTCCCCCTGCTCCTTTCCAGGCTGCAGTGTGATCTGAGAAATGCTTGTTCGTGACAACAGGATGACAGCTACTGTCATCAATTTAAATTCTGAAAATAAGAGCAATTTAATATTTATCACTTTTTTATTACTATTATTTGTAACATGCATGAGAGATGGAAAATAATCCATGGAAAAGCACTCCATTTTAATGCTTTATGAACCAAAGGCTACTTTGAGTCATGCCAGTGTAAGCTAGTTGGCTGAATTGGAGCTCTCTCAGTGTAACAGAACAGAAACTGTCTGTAAATTTACCTCTTTAATAAATGAGCCAGGTGGCTCAGAAATGTGATCTTTATAATGGCAAATTCAGTTGTCCCGGCTTCTTTTGCTTGTATTGTACAATAAATAGAAATACATAATATTTCTTGTTTAGAGAATGATTTTATGCACAGACCCCATTTAAGAAGCCTGTTTTACTCTACATCGAAACCTGTGAGAGAATTTGCCAGAGATGACAGTGGGGTTCCAAAGCAATTACATCTAAAGATTTAACATCGTCATGGTATCGGATGTGCCTGTAGCATAAGAGGACGAATTTTAAATATTTGTGAGATACCAGTGCAGTTTTTGATTGTTGCTTTGCAGTACTTGCGTTTGTAAACTCTGTCCGTACACGTTGAGCCACCTGCAGATGCACCTTAAGCCCTAATGGACACCGCCTTTCTGTGTCGGAAGGCAGTGATTTAAGCGCGTAAATGTCCGCAAAAACAGGAGAGCGAGCACTTCATTTCATACTGCTGAAGTAGCTCACTTTTAGATCCAAACTAGCACTACTTGACGAGCCATATACGCTCCCCGTGTCTGTGGTCTTAGCGAAACACGGCGTTTTCACACAGGGGAGCACCTCCCGCACGAAGGATTTAACCCGACGTGTCCGCGGGAGCGCGGTATTTCCCGCTGAGAAATGCGGGCTCCCGGCGGACGCGCTGTCTACCCCGGCGGCCGTCGCGCCCGGGACGGCCGTGGGTGAGACCGACCTGCCCCACTCAGTCCCTCCCGGGAGCGCCCTACCTGTGGCGGGGCGGTGCAGGAAGGGGGCGGTACGGCGGGGCGGCGGTTCCGGGCACGTCGCGTTCCTCGCCCCGGGACCCGCCGCGCCCCATGGCCGCTCCGCAGGACCCGCTGCCCCCAGNGCACGGGGTGCCGCCCGCGGCGCCCGTCCCGGGCCGGGCAGACCCGGGGCCGCGGCTCCTGGGAGCCAGGTGAGGAGCGTAGCCCCGGCCAGGCTGAAAAGAGTTTGTTAGTTGCTCCTTTCCCCCTCCGCATACGCTAATTAAGTATGGTAATAATTTATCATGTGCTCTGGTGATGTGATTTAGTGCAACTTGCCTTGTCAAGCCCACTCCAGCATTTAGAGTCTAAGTTAGTTTGCGCTAGTTAACAGCATGTTAAAAAGACCTTTTTCAAAGACATTTTCTTAGAATCCCAGAGCTCGGGTGGCTACGAAGTCCACACACATTAACTTGCATAGTAATGGTAATGGTGCAAATTACTTCTAAGTACCTCACTTGTGGTGTGCCAGCGTCACAGATTTTTCCATACCTATCTGCTCAGATAGGGACAAAGTTTTGAGTAGTTAACAGTAAACAAAAATGCGCAAGTGCTGATGGACTTAAACCTTCCAGGGTACTGAATATTCTAGTATAATTTACCATATCTTCTCCTCTTCAAATCTGAAACTCATGTGCCTCTAGTCAAAGCAACATTTTTTATTTGGGTTTAATCAAAGGGTTCATCTCTATGAGCAACATTAGTATTAGAGTGATCACTAGTTTAAGTTGTGCTAAGTGAAACTATTAATGTGTATGCCCAGCCTTAGTGTGAAAAAGGTCTTACGAGCGTGGTTGAACTATGTAACTACAGCCGACTGTAGGTGCTTCACTCACTACTGGTGGTGTCAAGATTGTGTTGCAGAGAAAAACTGTAACAGAGGGGAATACTATCTCGGCTACTTGGTGCTTTGTGAACCCCCTCCTACTTAAAGGTCAAAATGCTGAGGTCTCTAAAACTCACTTTCAGACTTCCTTCTAATGCAAGGGTGAAAAGCAGAAAAACTGTTTGCACTGGTAAGTGCAGAGCATTGCATCCCCATTAAAGTAGCAGTATTGAACAGAGAGAAAAAGTGGGGATTGGTACGAGTCTGCTGCTCTTCTTGCAGACTGATCATACTGGATGGGCCCTGGCAGAGCTGTGGCAGCCGCTGAGCAGTGTGCAGGTGTTGTGTGGCAGAAATGAACTTCAGGAGCAACCACTGAACCTGATTTATGTCTGTTAAATGTTGTCCAGTGTCTGTGTCGTGTCAGTGGCAAGTACAGTGGTAGTGATTTGGTGAGGGATCCCAGGTAATATTGATATGAAGCTGTCTGTCAAAGTAACCATGAAATCAGACAGTCAGATGATATCCTCATTTCCTGTTGGCCTTTCAGCATGCAAAACTGTGGATGGTTTACATCTAAGATAAACAGAGAACTTTCCTCCCTAGTGCTTTGTGCACCTGTGTCCAGCTCTATCACATGAGCTGTGGAATTTTGGGGGAGATGCATGTGGGAAAGAGGGAAGGGACATTCTAATTGCCTTATTTGCAGTAAAATACTAGGTCTGTGGTTTTCAGATTATCTGCCTACTATGAGTGGTCAACAAGACCATGGTGAATCATCTGCAGCCCAATATGTGGAGTCTTTAATCTTTGGTGCAAATATTCATACACATACATGCCACTTACAAAAAACCTTGGGACTTGGTAGCGCTCTGCAACCTAAACAAAACAATGGAAATTACTATTCTTCATAAAGAACTATTAAATAAAGGGAAGCAATTGAGGTATAGGAAGTGAAATACAATTTTAAAATACTTTTCAGGATGGATGCTAAGCAAAAAATATGCAGAGTCACAGGTTCCATGACTGTGTTTATGTTTGAGACCTAGAAAGCAGGAGTGAGAGGTACCACCCTGTACCACATCACCTTTTGTAGAGATACCCTTGGGTCTGTCAAGTCCTTATTTCAAATGCCTGTATTCTCTGATCTTCTCCAGATTTTTCAGTGCTTTCCTCTGGATTGTGGAAAGTAAGTTACCAGTGTCAATATATACCTTGGTGTCTTGGAGATGTAACAGAGGAAAGGGGACAGAGCCCTTACCATAGCTACAGTAGCCAGTGAGATTCACCAGGGCATGGACATTCTGTGGGGTCTGCTTTCATCTGCCTCAAGGCTCCTCTGACATGGGAAAAAGGAAGTTCTTGGGTGTTTGTTTTGTTTTGTTTGTTTGGCTGGTTGTTTTTTTGTTTTTTTGGATTTTTTTGTAATTCATCTACGAATCTGTGAGGAGGAGCGGAAAGGCCTCCAGAATAAACCAACAATAAAGTGCATGCTTTGCCACTGGGCTGGAAAAACAGTGAGACTAGGGATGCTGGGGCTGGCCTTCCCTAGAAACTTTCTTTGGCTCCCAGTGCTTCTCCTTCGCCCAGCTTCATTTCCGGTTCCTTTGCAGCTTTCCACTACAGTTCCCACTAGAGAGCCTCTATTTTTGGCCCTACTGTCAATCAATGTCTTATGCCAGTTTATTGTATTTTCCTATATCCCAATGACTCTCAACCTCTCTGTATTTGAGAGTTTGTGCTGACTCTTGTTATCAGGGCAGGCTTTATCCAGAACATTTTGTTAATACCGTGTTTCTGGAGCAGGGATTTCATATTTACCAAAAGGTACACATGACAAGAACATAGGGTTTTAGGTTGTTTTTGGGTTTTTTTCCCCCTCTTCTGCATATGGCTTCCTAATTTTCAGTGTGAACAATGCTCATCTGCAATTTCATAGGCCCCTGCCTTTTTAAAACATTCAGTGTGCAAAGACTGTGGTCAACCCTTCTCATCTGACCCCTGTGATCATGTGCCACCTGCCTGGACAATGCCTGTGGATTTCCTGGGGGCTCTAGCACTGCGAAAGGCTGTACTTAGAATCCCAGGGACACCCAGGAACTGCTGCTGGTGCAGCTGCCTCACAGAAGCAGAGGAGGGAACAACTCTGTCCCACTACTGCCACCTTTTTTATTTTCAGTTTGTTGTGCTGTCTTGCATTGGTTAGCACTTCAGCTTGTTCTGTTGTATTGAGTGGATTTGTAGGAGTCCCCAGATAAGCAATTATGCTAAATTTGAGCTGGTTAGAATAGTGTCTGTGTAACTTCTGTTCTGTTTTGGGGCTCAGTGTTTATACTGTGTGCTTTGTAGTTAATTTCTGTGACTCTGTTCTAAATCGACTGGTTTTTATATTCCAAAGAAGGTAATCACAAATACGGATTACAATCACATCTTACTGGTTGCAGCCGAAAACTTAGTGTGTACTTGCAGTAAATGCCTTTTAGAGTAAGAGTGACAAGAGTGAAGATCTTACCACATAATTTAAAATGTTTTTCAATTTTTGAAAACATTTATATTTATCAACAGAAGAGACTTCTCAAAAATATGGCAGGATGATGTGAAATTACAGGAATAGTTTTGTGAATCCTGACTTCTGTATGAGATTTGTTTCAGATTCTCTGTGCACCTGTGGTCAGTACCCCACTAGTATTTGTCAATGTAGCCATTGATGCAGCGGGGTTAACATTTCATGATTCATCTGCAGGTACTTTGAAGATTTATTTTTTTGTTCTTTTGATATGAATATAGTTGAAGTTTATAGTTCTATTGTGTAAAAATAATTAATATTTTCCTCAACTGTTTTTTAATTAGTATTTTAAATTTTCTATTGTAATCTGGTGTTTGTTATAGTATTAATTTTTGTTGTAGTGGATATGTTTGTTCCCTATTTGAATTATTTCTTTGAGGAAAAAATGGAATATTGTCAATAGGAGAACAGAACTTAGCTTTAAGAAAATTTACCGGATTTTATTATTTATTGCTGAAACGTTTTGCAATTTTTTTTTTCACTAAAAATGATTTAGGATTTTCATTTAAGTCTATCTTTTGTTAGGTTAGAGTTGGGTTTCCTTGTTGCATGTAGTCTCTCATCTCTATGCTAGTAGTTCTGACGTTTTCCAGTTTATCATGTGTTCTTGTGGAAATGTGACATAATGCATGTAATGGCTGCATAGTTATGTTTTGTCTTGGTCAGACAAAGAAGCAAAATATGAATTGGCAGAAATAGTTTGATGATTATGCAGTGATAAAGCTTTCTTATTTCCAGCAGATCATGCAGCCAAAGAGCCAGTGGAGGATACGGATCCGAGCACTCTTTCCTTAACAATGGTATGTGTTTCTGGTCTAATGCAGTTGAAATCATTATAGCTCTCTATGGTTATGTAATGCAGCAGTGAGAAAAAACATTCAAGGATGCTAACTCAGACTGTGAGTGTATATACACGATTTTGCTTATCTGTATGACTGCACAAACAAGCTTTAATTTACTAACCTGTGCAGTTAAAGTGTAAATGAAAATACCAACAGGTGCATCAGCTGAACTGGATGGTATCAGTGCAGCTGTCCATGGGATAACTTCCAGAGGCTGTGGCAGTGCCATCTCTTTAATTTAAAAAAGCCCCAACAACTCAGAAAAATTAGTGCTGACGTTCTTCTGTCTATACAGTTTGGAAGGATAAAAAAACCCACATAGGGCTTAAAATTTCAATAGTACTAAACTGTTATTACTTCCTGTTGCTGATTTGAAGTCATGGAAAGGTCGGATCCAAGAGCGGTGCCTTAGGCAGGCGCGGCTGAGCCTCGGGAGGGACCAAACCGCGCCCTCTGGTGTTCGCTGGCACACGAACACCGCTTGTGTCGGGATCTCAAACATCCCACTCTCGTGCCGAGGTGGGACTAGAAGTAGTACGAAATTCTAAGAAGACTTTTTTAAAATGTGGCTTTCCATAAAAGTCACACCTACTTTCACATAAGGGTGGGGGCCGTAGGGAAGGAGGTAAATTTCAGGTACAGTAGTAAGTTGTGTCATGCCCGGGAATCAGTAGCTGTCTCTTTAAACACAGTAATAATAGTTTCCTATTTGGATCTTAATCGGCTATGTAAGTTTAGAGCAGAAGGGGAAAATATTTATTTTTCTTTCAATGCAGTAACATCTTATTAAAAGCTTAATGTGCTAAAAGAGAATTTGAAGTTGTCTCTGTTCCTCCTGGCATGCATTACCTTTTTATGATTATCTTGCTACTTCAGTACAAAATTTCTTTCCTGAACTCTGCTTTTTCACTAAAAATAGCTTTGAAAAGACTGTAGCAAAGCAGCAATCTCTATTACTCGTTCATGTGCTGATCAGCGGTGTTAGTAGCATCTCAGTTTCCACAAGTGTTACTGTATCTGATGGTGAACAGATCAACTAGTAGTG
The DNA here is from genome assembly GCA_013397815.1 of Aleadryas rufinucha. Classification (NCBI taxonomy): domain Eukaryota; kingdom Metazoa; phylum Chordata; class Aves; order Passeriformes; genus Aleadryas; species Aleadryas rufinucha. The sequence continues at coordinate 357,074 of VZTH01010764.1, forward strand.
ACTTGAGAGATACAACTATAATTATGCACTTACGAGAGTGCATAAAGAAAGTGTATATAAATACTCCTTCCCCAGCACAATTACACTCAAAATAGCAAACATCTGTGTTTCTTACCTTTTTGTGACAGACTGAAAAATATCCTGTCCAAGACACAGGAGTACCTAAAGGTAAGTATTGGGAATTCTATCTATTCAGATATCATTGATTTGTGTTGTTATCTGCAATAAAACCATTGGTGTTACAGTTACCATTACAGTTTGAAATACTCATACTTTTTGCTAGATATTTATGTTTTAAATGTAATGTCCTCTTTATTTTTAAGGTCAGTTTGGTGTGTATATCTAACTTTTGAAATTTCCTTCCAAAGCTTAGTTTTGATCTAAAAGTCAGTCTAGAACTATCATCAGAAGACCTGGGTTCTCAGTCTGGGAGGAAAATACAGTGGTACCATTGAAAGACAGGGTTCAGACAACAGGTAGTAGAGACATCATAAGAAGGTGACTTTGAAGGGATTACCACTGCCTTCATGTTGTTAGAAATACAATCAAGAAATACCTTTCAGGTCTTTTGCCTCTGACTGCATTCCCAGCCTTATAACCAGTCAACTCTTCATGCCATCTTTTACCTTCAGTAGGTGTTAATACCGTCCGCTGGGGAATGTACTATTAAGCCCACTCTGCACAAGTCCCTGCCTCTCCTTGCTGAAAATGGAGTGAGGGAGTGCAGGTTCTAAAGTCAAATACATGGATTACACAGTGTGAATATCTTCTTTATGTTTCCTTGATATGTGAGGTGGGTTTTTTGTTGTCATGCCAGGCTTCACCATTGACCTTTGTCCAGCGAATGCAGTGGCAGGTGCTTGGCTGAGAAGCACTCTGCAGGTAGTGTGTTCTCCATCCTGTGTTGCACAGCAGGTCTGCAGTGGGACAGACACAGGAAACCAGGCTAGTCACACTGGAAACTTCTGCTGAGGAGTGTGAGCAGTATACCACTGGGGGTTAAAGAAGGGGTGAAGATTTTTCTGGGGCTTGAGAAAACCAGACAGAGGAAATGAGCACTCTTCAGAAGTGCTGCTCAGCAGGGAAGGATAATGTGGGATGAAGACTATTTGAAGTCATAAACTAGTTTCTGTTTATTTGCAGTCAGGTGGTTTGATCCTTCAAAATTGTTCATTAGCACTAAAGCAATTACACTGGAACATTCTTTTCCATGTCCTGTTTTTTATTTCACATTATGACATTGTGACATTATGTCCTTCTCAAAATTAATTAGATAAATTCCTAAATTTCAAATTTGTCAAGGTTGTTTAAAATCCAAAATTGCGTATTCTAAATGCAGCTAATTTTAAAAGGAAAGCTAAGACATAAGTAGAAAGGTCCGCACTTTCTGTAAAAAGGAAGTGCACTTGGTTTATATTTAATTTTTGTTTTTGCTTCCTCTTACTAAGTGTAAGAAGACGTAATTACTAATATAGCTTGACATTTCCCCTTTGAAGTTGAATGTAATACAAGTACCTCTTAGTATTCTGTTCATTTCTGTGAATTTAATTTTTTCCCTGAGAATGGCTTTTCATAGCTATTTCTGTAAAAAATACAAACTTAGAAGTATGAGTCTGTCAACTAAAAATTGTAACAGATGTGCTGGTCTGATTCTGGATAACACACGATTATGTTTGCTTCAGATTTAATGTTTGAACAGACATACGCTGGTGAATGTGTCTTTCTCTTGCTTTTATTGGTCAATTAATTAATGGGCCATTTTGGAGCCATAACTTAATAAAGTTCTTGACACCCTTTACTGATTATGAAATAAAGTGGAGTTGAAGGAACTTTTTATCTTGCAGGGGTCACCTTAGTGTTTAGCATGATTTGATAATAATTCTACTTCCACTCAAATATAGAATAAATTTCACACATATTATTTCCACAGTTTTGATGCCCATGCTCTTCATTTTCAGGCAGACTTTGTTTTGTTTTGGGTTTTTTTGTTGTTGTCTCTGGACCTATGGTCATAAAGAATAATGATGATCCTCTACTAAACATAGACATTACTGGGGATGAAATATCTTTCAACAGTCTTACAAAAACAGAAAAAGAGGAAAAGAATGATTTTTGGTTTTCTTTTTCTTGCAAGCGTAAGGATGAATTTTTTGATTCAGATCAATTTCTTGAGTGAGATAAGAAAATATTGCTTCTTTCTGTTATGTGATGATTCATAAAGATAATAGAGGTTCTTCACTGAGATCTTACCACTAAACAGCAAATGGAAACATGCCAGCACTACAAATGTAGTCACCCCCATGGAGCATTCTTGTGTGTAAAAATATGTAGAATATAACCTTTTTAAAGCCTGTCTTAATGGTTGGTCAGCACCTGACTCAGGGGAATTATGCAAATGGTTTGATGAGGAGGACCTTTCTAATCATGCAGAGTGAAATTTGTCCATTTGCACAAGGTTCACAAAGGGTTTTTGTATCCTTTGTATCCCATTTTGAGGGCTGAAGTGATGCTTGAAAGATTTATAGAGTTTGTGCTGTACTAGGGAATGCTGTGCTTTTCAGTGGACTCACAGGGCAGTTGATAAACACACTTTGAACTGGATTATTTCAGTGCTTCAGCAAATTCCAGTTTAGTAGAAATCAGTAGGATGAGTCCAGTTCACCAAGGGGGAGAATAAAAGGTAAATATTTATGCAGTACATGTTTTAACTGTCATTTTTAATGTGATGAGAAAAGCAAAGCAAAAATTAGAGTGACTTGTGACAGTCATCTTCAGCCTACTTGGATCTATTGGTTCAGTTAATATTCTGTAGTCAGCTTTCTGAAAGAAGAACATGACTCTTGCTTTAAAAATAGTGTGGTGTTTGTTTAGAAAACAACTGCTACTCTAATATCTAATCTCTGCAAGGATTATATTTCTTTTCACAGTTGTGCTTGGCATGATTGTTACAGTCTCTGCTGATTTAATATTTTGGGCTTTAATCTAGCAATTCCCAGTGTTTGATCATGATATGGAGTTGAATTTTGTATGTTAGACATCTATACTATAGTTTATATTTGATAGTCTTACTATTTAAATTTGTGTTTGAGTGGAAGACCAGTGTTTCACACTCTTTGCCTTAGATGAGGAATACCTAACAGATCAAGTTACTTTGGAAATTGCATCTGTGCACATCAAGACCCTTACGTCAGATTCTGGCCTAATCCAACAGGTAAGAAAAATGTTACTTTAATGTGAACTAAGTTACTGCTGTTAATTAAGTATAGTAACAAATAAATATGTTTTTAGACTATATCTGGAAAACACAAAATTATTCAGTAAAACAGACCAGAAATTTGCTTTCTTTTCAAGAGTTCAGTGAAGGGAGCTTTTGTGGAGAAGTGCAAAAAAGAAAGATTACTTTATCATTAACATGTACAGTTTAGTGTAAATAGATTTTGATCAATATATAGATGTTCTGAAGAAGAACCAGCAAATAGTTAAGGCTTTGTCATGCATGCTGTCCCTCTTTCCTGGTGAAAATAAAGCCAAGCAGAGAAGTGAAGAAGTAAGTAATCCTAGATTTTGCCCTTAGGTAGGCATTTGACTGTTTTGCTTTGATTTTGGGACACTGCTCTTCCCATAGTTGAAACACTGTCCACTTTTTGTGAAATCTTACATTGCCATAGGAAGGGCAATGCTGAGTGACTCCCATGCTCCATGGTTATCATCTTTCAAGTGAATGTTATTCACTGAATTTCAAATTGATTCTCTTTGGGTAGAGCAGAAAGCTTGGAGAAAAGAAAGGAATGAGCATTTTCCAGCAAGATGAAGAATTAAAAAGGGTTCCTACTGCCAGAGTCCCAGCTGAATTCCTTTAGAAACAAACATGGGTTTGGTATACATTTCACAGATGATGGAAGTAACTGTTCATTCCCATCATCAAGGAGAGAGCATTTATGGGCAGCTTAGAATCGCTATAAAGATAATTCATTGTATTAGGATGTTAATAGTTCCAAAGAGCTGGAAAACTTTCTGCTTATCTTCAGACTGTACATTAAGTTTATGGCTTTGATTAGACCTGTGGAAGATGACTGGATCTTCATTGTGGACAAAAAATATTCTTTCTTAATGCCTTCATTTCCTGGGCAGTAACACTACATTGTCTTACTGCAATTATATTACAAGAAAATGATCTTGAATAAACCTGAGTGCATCTGACTTGATAAAAGTGGATAATGACTGATCAGTAAAAATATGAATTTTGAAAACAGATGTATGGCACAGGTAAGTATTGCTGCTTTTCTTTGTACTTTATTGCAGTACTACCCTTCTTATTTTTTATGCCTCATGAGGCATGTATAATGACATAAGGGCAGTTAGGCATTGGCTTTCACAATAAGGTTTGAACTTCAATGAATTGATAAAGTCTGGGAAATGAAGGTCAGGACAGCAGTTAAGTGAGCGCTATCTGCTTTTCCTTGTGTTTGTTTTTGTTTGGGTTTTTTTTGTTGTTGTTTTTTTTTTGTTTGTTTTTTTTTTGTGTTTTAAATTTGCTTGTTTGTTTCTTTTGAAGTAGATCTTTGGGGAGGCTGAACGATGCTGGGTAGTTCCTCATTCTCCCCAAAGAGTTACCCTTCTGGGAATTTGCTCCTTGAGGCTCAGTAATAACATTCTGCATTTTTAAGGACTTGTGGGAGTGGAGACAATTACTATAACCAGGAACTTTGGATTTAATTTTTCTTAAACTTTGGGTGCTCACATGTTGCCATGAAGGCCAAGTCCGTGTTTAAAAAGCACTGTCCAGATAAAGCTGTCGTGGTAGAAAAATAAGAAGATAGTGGCAGGGCTTATTCAGTTGCAATTGGCATGTGCAGTGTTAGATCTCTCTTGAGCAGAGAACAGACATTTTGATGTTGCATGTGTGGTTTTGCAGTTTTCAGAGAGTGAAGAAATGCTGAAAACAGTATGCAAATTTTTCCTTTCTTAACAAAGTCTGTAAATGTTTTGGAGAGAGTTCACCTTCTTTATAATTAGGTTGTGAATGTATGCAAGTTCACCACAGCAACTGAAACTGCCTGTATTCTATTTTTAGTGGATTTCTTAGTAAAGAAGGTGTAGCAGGTAGGACTAGAGTATTTTATTACACTGTATTGTTACCCATATATTGACTTGGGTTTGTATGCACAACCTGCAAAATTAAGAAGCCTGCTGTTATAGTTTTGGAAGAATTGAGGCAATACAAAAAGATCAACAATACTTCATTGCAGCTATCTAAGGGGAAAATCCCCTTCTACTTTCATCTTTAAATCCTCAACAGAAGAGAGCTATTTCACCTGGCTCCACACCTGCATAGTTAAAGTAAGGGCAGCTGCAGTTTCCCCGCAGTTCTACAATCAAGGGGCTGTCCTTCCAGATTTTAGATGTTGCTAAGTAGTAGAATTGAAATGTTATAACGTGTGTTACAGTCTCAGGCTGCTAAGTAATTTCATTATGTTTAATTAGCAGACGAAACACCATTGAGGGAATGTTAACTTCATACAGGAGGAGGAGGGTTAGATGTGAGCTGCAGAAATGTTCACGTCCACCTGTTGTCTATAAAAGCTTCCTATGTATGTAAAGAAGTTTGTAAAAAAATAATTCTCCACTTTGCCTAGATCAACAAAACAATCCCTTGCTGCTGCTTGTTACATGCAAAATTATTGGTTTTTACATTGCAAAACATTTTTAAAATCTTTTTAATCAAACCATGTGAATTGTTAAACAGCTGTTGAGGGTTTAGAGAGAGAGTTAGTCAAAAGATGCAGTGCTATAGTGTATCATTAATAAAAATGCTATTGTTCAGTGCATGCAACCAACAGGGCAGTTTTATGAGCCAAAGCATGGAAATGCTGCCTGAGAAGACTGCAGATTGTTAGTAATTCTTCAAAGCCATATGTATATTCCCTGTCTGACTTTACAAGTAGCTTGGGATTCTTTTAAGTAATTTCCTGCCGGTTGTAAATTAGTCAAATACTTATTTTGGTGTTCAATTACATTGTTTTACTTTGACTTTATATTTGTTTTCTGCTTTGTAGCCAGAAGACAAAGACACACAAAACCATACTGACGAATCACTTTCAGGTAATGTGTCAGCTTTATTGTTCTACATATTTTATTCCTAGGTTTTATTTGAAAGTGCTCTTCTAAAAACTGCTATTCGTCATAACAAATAACTGCCTGGATAATTACTTCATATGGAGCTCATTTCATTACCAGTGTCATTTACAGCTTCCCCTTTGTTCTAAGAGGATGGTGATCAGTAATGCAGACCATACAAAATATGCAAGTTGGGCTTTCCAAATACATTTAGTACATCTGCCTTCAGAAGTGATGTGTAAATAGCTGTCAGGAGAGAGCAGAAGCTGGCCATAGTCTGTGAGGGCTTATCCCATAACTGTGTGAGCTCTGCTGGGGAGGGATGTGTGTGTGTATGATATACAGTTCTCTTAGTCTAACAGTAAGAAACTGAGAGTTTCCTATTAGTAAAGAAGCTTGTCCTATCAGGTAGCATTAGGATCCTGCAATTAGTTGGGAAGGTCATAATTTGCTTTTCAGTGTCTAACACGGGCATCTTAGAAAAGCAGGATTCTTTATGATGCGTGATAGTCTTGCAGATAGTATAGCACAAGAAGCAGGTTGGTTTAGTTTTGTTTACTTCTATCTGTGCCCTTTTATAGGGGTGTTTTCTTTACCCCTTCTTCCCTGTTTCTATTGGAGGATAAAACTCACTCTGGCAACCCTGCCAGAGTAAATAAGATGAAATTCAGATAGAGTGCTCTCCTGCCCTTTAAGCTCAGTCAGAAATTTGATCGGATTATATTCATTTTGCCTTGTTTGTATAAGTAAAGGTTGGTATGAAGGAAGCAAGAAAGTTTTGTCTCACTTCGGCAGGAGTTTAGGGTGCACAAGAAGAACAGAAGAGTTCATACATATTCCCATAGAGACCAGGTGCAAGGCCTGTGGAACACCTGTGAGCAAAGATGTCACCAGAACGTGTTTCCCTTTAACAGGGAATCTAAGCGTTTGTAGGAAGTTATGTGTCTGCAGCACTGTTGTTGCTGCACGTCCTAACTTGTTGAAAACTTCAGAAGTTGTCCTTGGCCTGCTAAAAAAGCAATCTGATGAACAATGTTACAAAAATAACAATAGCCTGTCCTTTCTTTAAAAATAAAATAA
>VZTH01010765.1:0-20002 GCA_013397815.1 Aleadryas rufinucha
CCCGGGGAACCCCGGCCGGGGGCCAGGGCAAAACCGGAGGTCGTGGGCAGAGGGGATCTGGGGGAAGGCCTGGGGAGCACCGCGGGTACCGGGCGGAGGGGAGCCGAGGGGACTCGGGGTGTTGGGGGGGATTCCGGCCGGGGTTGAGGCTCCAGGAAGCAGCCCTGGGAAGGGAGCGGTGGCTGAAGGAGAAGCGGAGGATGGGGAGGGATCCCAGAGCGGTGCAGGAATCTCTGGCTTGGAGCGGGGGGGTCACAAGCCTGGAGGAGGGTGGGCAGGAGATGGGCAGGAGATGGGAAGCTCCGTGATCCCCGCGGAGCCGGCTGGCAGAGCCTGGTGCCCACCCTGCTTTTGGCCACCCACGGCTCCTCCTGCTGCTGCTGTCACAGTAATGCACAGCAGATCCCGTGCGGTGCTTGGGGGTGGCCGGGAAAGGATGCCCGGGGACAGCCCCCGGTAGCTGTGACAAACCCAAAGCCACTCTTACCCCGTGACACAGCGCTGGCTAAAGCTGCGTGTGTTCCCAGGTGGGAGCGGCGGGAAAGGAGATGCTCCGGGTGTCCGTGCTGGAAGCAGGATGAATCTCGTGGCGATGGCGACGGATCCCGAGCTCCAATGGGTGTCCCTGTGGGTCCGTGTCCGGTGGGCGGCCGTGCTCGTGCTGCTCCTGAGCTCCCTGGTGATGCTGCTGCTGCCCCTGGCTGCCGTGGACAACCAGTGCCACGCTGTGCTCAAGGGCCTGTCCTTCCTGAAGAGCAAACTGGGATCCTCGGGAATCACCAGGTTCACGGGACAGAGCACGGAGCTGAGCGTGACCTCCAAGGGGCTGGAGCTGCTGGTGCTGAAAGGAAAAGCCTCCCCAGGTGAGAGGGTCCTGGGTGGGCACAGAGGAGTTCCTCAGGGCAAGGGAGACAAGGAGCTGCTGGAGAGGGGCCAGCAGAGGCCACAGAGATGATTTGGGGTCTGGAGCATCTTTGTGATGAGGAGAGACTGCAGGAGCTGGGCCTGGTCAGTCTGGAGAAGGGAAGGGTGAGAGGGAACCTCATCAATCCATACAAACATCTCCAAGGGGTGTCAGAGGAAGGTGCCAGGCTCTGTTCAAAGAGCAGTAAACTGAAATACAACGAGTTCCACCTCAACATGAGGAAGAACCTCTTCCCATGATGGTGGCAGAGCACTGGGACAGCTGCCCAGGGACTCATGGAATCTCCCTCTATGGAGGCATCCCAAACCCACCTGGACACCTTCCTGCTCCAGGTGACCCTGCCTTGGCAGGGGGTTGGAGTGGGTGATTTCCAGAGGGCAATTCCAACCCCAACACCAACCCAGAGATCTTCACCCCCTTCCTGACCACGTCCCGTACCCCTGATGGGAGTGACACTGTGCCCTGATGGTAAGGAACTGCAATTAACTGCAATTAACACTGCCTGTAAATGCCCCCGAGGTCAGGCAGGCCCTCACCAGCTCCTTGACTGCATTCCAGGGCCCTGTGCTGGCATTGCTCTGTCTCTCCAAAGGTTTTCCTCGTGTTTTCAGCGCTGGTAAGTTCTGTGGAGGTAACTGGAACACAGAGAGGTGGTTTAATGCACAGAAATCTGGGATACACAGCGTTAATCCCGAAATCCTGGCTGGCACAGAACAGCCTTTCAGGAAGCAGCAGGCTGTGGCCGTGGCCTGTATCAGCCAGGACGTTAATTTGGAAAACACTTCAAGGAATTACAATGATTCCAGCACTGTATCTTTGTATTAAAGCCCTTACTGCTGGGAAAACGTTGGATAATTCAGTGGAAAAACAGGAATGCTGTTGGCAGCCAACATAACAATGTTAACATTATAATTTCCCCTAAAAGAATGCCAAGGGAGCGTGTTTAAGGCACTGTTTCCTCCCACATGAAGCAGTTTGGTGGCCACCTGTGCCACAAGGTCCTGCCTGCCCACACTTCCTGCCAGGAATGGCTCTGCTGCCTCATACTCGGCCTGGAAACGTGGCATAAACCTGTGGGATTGTAACCTGGAAAAGGCTGGAACACAAATTCTGTTGCAGTTCTTAGAGACTGGTTTTGGTTAATTTTTGTATCAGTGAACAGTGACAGTCCCAGAATATCCTGAGTTGGAAGGGAGGCACAAGGAGCATGGAATCCAGATTTCCAGAGGTTTTCAGTAAAACTCACCACCATTTGTCTGTTATAATTTCATTCCAGAGGTGAAGTTGGAAGCCAGAGCAGCTCTGAATCAAGCCCTGGAGATGAAGCGCCAAGGGAAGCGGGAGAAGGCCCACAAACTCTTCCTGTACGCCCTCAAAATGGACCCCGATTACGTGGACGCCCTGAACGAGTTTGGGATCTTTTCCGAGGAGGAAAAAGACATCCTGCAGGCCGACTATCTGTACTCCAAAGCTCTGACCATCTCCCCCCACAACGAGAAGGCTCTGAGCAACCGGGGCCGGACGCTGCCCTTGGTGGAGGAGATCGACCAGAGGTATTTCGGCATCATCGACAGCAAGGTCAAGAAGGTGATGGCCATTCCCAAAGGGAATTCCGCCCTGCGCCGGGTGATGGAGGAATCCTACTACCACCACATCTACCACACGGTGGCCATCGAGGGGAACACGCTGACGCTGTCCGAGATCCGGCACATCATCGAGACCAGGTACGCCGTTCCCGGGAAGAGCCTGGCGGAGCAGAACGAGGTGATCGGGATGCACGCGGCCCTCAAGTTCGTCAACACCACGCTGGTGTCGCGCATCGGCTCCGTCACCAGCAGGGACATCCTGGACATCCACCGGCGCGTGCTGGGCTACGCCGACCCCGTGGAGGCCGGGCGCTTCCGCGCCACGCAGGTCTTCGTGGGCCACCACATCCCGCCCCACCCGCAGGACGTGGAGAAGCAGATGGAGGAGTTCGTGCAGTGGATGAACTCGGAGGACGCCATGAGCCTGCACCCCGTGGAGTTCGCGGCGCTGGCGCACTACAAGCTGGTTTACATCCACCCCTTCGTGGACGGCAACGGCCGCACCTCGCGGCTGCTGATGAACCTGATCCTGATGCAGGCGGGGTATCCGCCCATCACCATCCGCAAGGAGCAGCGCGCCGAGTACTACCACGCGCTGGAGGCGGCCAACGAGGGCGACGTGCGGCCCTTCATCCGCTTCATCGCCAAGTGCACCGAGACCACGCTGGACATGCTGCTCATCGCCACCACCGAGTACTCCGTGGGCCTGCCCGAGGCGGGAGGCACTGCCGGCTGCAAGCAAACCATCCCCGTCAAGACTTGAGGGTTTTGGGGCTCTCGGGAGCTGGTGAGGCCGGGGGAGAGCAGAACTCCACGAGCCAACGCGGTGTTGCTGCTGGGAAAGGACTGGACAGGAGGTGTCGCTGGAGCGTTTAGTTTTATTTAAAGTGTCTTACGTTTGATTAAATTAATATTATTTATTTATATACACGATGCCAAACGGAACTGGTGATGATGGCTGTGCACTGGAAGGAGGTGGGGAGAGGTGTCAGAGGGCTCAAAGAGATGAACTAAAATTGAATTTCTCCTTAAAATTAAGCTTTGGGGAGCTGCTTCAATCACAACCCTTCGCCCAGGCAGTCAACTCCACTGTCTGACCTCAGCAAAATCTAAACTGAGCTGGTTTTGTGTTACCTTTTCCCTGTTGTTCCAAAACACATCCCTGAAGGAACAGCACTCTCTCAGCTGTGTCCATTGGCACTTTGGTGTCGGTCACACAGGTACTGAGCAGGAAGGAGGCTGAACTGCAGCCCAAAGACATCTCTCCCCTCCCATTTCTGTTTCCATGGCACTTTGCATGTTTACTTTCAGCTGCCTTTCCTGGGGTGAGTTTTGTATGACAAGTGGCAACTGTTTGGTTTAGGAGTACAGGTGATTGAAGTGGAACGAGAGAAGAAAAGCTCTGACTTACTCGAGGGAGAAGGACTCAGAAAACACCTCAGCCAACAGGAGCCCTGGGAAAGCACAACTGTCCTTAGACATTTCAGTGGAGGGGTTGGGAAGGAGCTTGTCTGCAGAGCTGTGGGCAGAAAAGGTCATCAGGCAGAGCCAGGAGACACCAGTTGTGCCAGTTTGGGAAGAATGTGTACAGGAAGTTTGCCAAAAGCTTCGGTTTCTTTAGTCTAGGTATGGGAACTTCCACAATTAATCACTGGTCATGTCATTACTCTGATAAGTGTGTCAAGAATCACTCGAGGCCTCTGTGTGCTGCAGGGGCAGTGCAGTGCCTGGAGCTGCTGAGCAGTTCAAAGAAACACTCTTCCCTTGGTTTTTAAGGTAAAAGTACCCACAGATCTCCCCACCCCAAACCTGCCAGGTGTGTAACAGCATCATGGATCCCACCACCTCCAAGCTCACCAAGCTTCCATTTAAAATCCCAGTTTAGAGCATTTAACCCCTTGACAAAAAGCTGTCCCAAGCTTTGTTTTCTTCCCTTTTAACTCTCTCTCTTACCTGACAGGGAGCTAGGACATGTTTTAGAGAAGCAGAAAAGCAGGATGAGACTGGGAGTTCTCTGCACTGAGCACTGCTGCCAGGGAAAGCAGACTGTACAGGAGGAAGGCTGTCCTGTCCTTACAAAGCATGTTATTTTTGTAGTGCAACCTGAACATAAATAATGCACTTTAGAGCTCTGGAGGGGGGAAAAGAAATGTTATTTTAGTAACAGATTAATAAACTATTTTAATACGAAAGACTTGGTTTGGAAGAGGCTGTTCTCAGAACACACTTGGCTGCGGTGAGCTAAGGGGTTGTGGAGGGAACAGATCCTGGTTCCCTCAGCCATGGGACACCATGAGCAGACTCCATCATTTCAAAGTAAAGCCCAGTGAAATCAGCACAGAAAATCGTGTTTATTTGCAGCAGTGTTTGTGTGGTACAAGTGAACTCAGCACTGGGGTCCCCCCTCATACCCACCCCCCTCTGGGTGGTGACTTCCAGGGTTTTTGACAAGCAGGAATGTTTCTATCCGAGATCACAGCACTGTTTGAGAGTCTGAGGTGATGACTGAAGTGATTTCAGGATATTCAGAGCAGATGGAATGAGCTGCTTCAAGGCCTGAGGGACACTGAGCACACCTGAGAGGTGAGGTACATCACTATCACCCAGCTGCCAGGGGAGAGGTGCAGTTCCAACACGTTTAAACAAAAGCAACGGTATTTATAGAAAACCTTTGAGAACTTGAGTTTAATAAACCGAGAAAACGTCAGCTTGCAGTTCACAGTTGTACAAAACCATACAGAAACCACCTCTGCAAAAAGAGACATGAGCTAGCTAGGAAAAACAACCAAAAAAACAACCCAAAAACCTGGTCCTCAGCAACAGCACGTCCAGCTTCATGGGAAACAAAAATTACCACCTAAGGATCAGCTCCTGACACTTAAAAATAATCATCTCAATGTCCTTTACAAATACACCATATAAAAAAAACAGCTCAAGTGGAACAGAACAGGAACTGGATACATATATATGTATATCTGTGTATCTACATATACACACATATGTATAGAAACTCTCCCAATACTAAAAGAGGCCATTGTGGTGAAGTTGGAGCATCTGCTGTTGGATTCTGCATGGAAGGAGATGACAGTCCCTGCGTGCGTGGGTTTGGGTGGAGAATGGGGCTGTTGGCAGAGAGAATGTCTGCAATCCCAATCTGAGCTGACCAGTGGAGCTTGCTGAGGTCCTCCCATTGCATCTCATTCGTTAATGAAAGAGAAAATAGTTGGAAAGTACTCCAAAAACTCCATGTGGCATCCAAGCTGTGCAGGAAATGTTTCCCCCTCCCCTCGTTACCCTCAATATGAGGAATCGCATAACGCCATTTCACCAGAACAAAAGTGTAACTCTTTGCTCTTAGAGGAAAAAAAAAAAAAACCCAACAAAAACAACAAAACCACCTGGATTTGTGCCATCCTCCACTGATCCCGAGGAATGCAGCAGTCCAGTATTTACACGGGATTGGGACGGGCGTTCTCTCCTTGCAAAGCTTAAGGACACAACATGGCTTCCAGAAAGGCATTTCACATTGGNTTACATCTTTTCCTTCTGAAGGAAAAAAAAAAAAAACCCAACAAAAACAACAAAACCACCTGGATTTGTGCCATCCTCCACTGATCCCGAGGAATGCAGCAGTCCAGTATTTACACGGGATTGGGACGGGCGTTCTCTCCTTGCAAAGCTTAAGGACACAACATGGCTTCCAGAAAGGCATTTCACATTGGACCAGACCCGCTGAGTGCAGACTCCTCGCTCACTTTTTCAGGAGCATCTTGGCAAAATCAGCATTGGACATTTTTTTAGGCTCTGCAGGGGGGTCAGAGGACGTTGCTGGTGAGTTCTGGACCATCCCATTCTCAGCCTTGGCCACGGGGTTGCTCTGACGCTGCAGCGCCCGGGGCATCATGGAGAGCTGTGTCCTTCCCTTCCCTCGCCTGGAAGGGAAAAAATTCCCATTGAAACACACTCTTTTAGCTTGGGAAACAACCAGGATTTGTCTGCTTTGAGGAATCCTCATTTCAATATTATCCCTGTCATTTGTGTCAGGAATAAGCAGTGCAAAACTTTCCACAGGGATGTCTTTGAAGCACCCCGAGTTCTGGCAGACAACAACTGCCCCACAGTCCCCAGGACTGAAGCTCTGTTTATCCAGAGGGGCTCATCCAATGCAGGAACACTCTAAAAGATGAAGGAGCAGCCCTAATGCTCACTAGGAACAATGGTTGGTTCTCCAGAACTAGAGGATATGGAGGTTTATTAGGGATCAGGTGCCACCATCAGATCCAAGGGGATGGCCAATGCCTGATACTCTCATCTCTTTTGGTTGATGAAGAGTTAAAAATCTGCTTTTCCTCATCAATCCAACAACCCTTTTTTTTACGGTTCAGCACCTTTTAAATGTTCTTTCAGATTCACAGAATCCTACAGTGGTTTGGGTTGGAAGGGGCCTTGAAGATCACCCAGTTCCACCTCCTGCCATGGGTAAGGGACCCCTTCCACTATCCCAGTTTGCTCCAAGCCCCATCCAACCTGGCCTTGGACACTTCCAGGGATCCAGGGGCAGCCACAGCTTCTCTGGGCACCCTGTGCCAGGTCCTCCCCACCCTCCCAGAGAAGGATCCCTTCCCAATATTCCCTCTGGCGCTGGGAAACCATTCCCCCTTGCCCATACAAAAAGTCCCTCTCCCTCCTTTTTCTAAGCCCCCCCGTATTCCAGATGATATTCCTAAATTTTAGCACATAAAGAAACGCAGCATTTCCTTTCCAGGCAGTGCCAGGCATCCCTCCCTCCCTCCCCTCAATCCCTCCCTCACTCACGCTCCATAAATCTGCCGTGGTGCCAGGGACAGGGAGGCCCTGGCGGGCTCGGGCCTGTCCGGAAGCTTCCGGAGCGGGGGGTTGCTGATCATCACCTTGATGACGTGGTCCTTCACTGTGAGCCCGTCCATCTTCAGCACAGCCTGAGAGGCCTGGGCTTCATTCTCGTATTCCACATAAGCCAGGCCCTAAAATGAAGGAGTAGAAAGATGCTACGTTAGGTTTTAGTGCTTCTCTAACAGCTGGTAAGGAATTGATAAGGAAGGAAATTCAACATGGCTCGGTTTCTTTAGCTAAAAAAAAAAACCTGTTTCTATTTACAACCTTTATTTCTTGTCTCCCACTCCTGATGCCCTAATGGGTGGAAAAAGTATTAAAAAAAGGGAAGAACCACCCCAAAAATCCTATTAAAGTAAATATAATGAAGCCCCATGGCAGGCTCCCACAGAGAAGGGCATCACCTCTCCCTGCTGTTCCTCTTTTAAATGACATTCAAAGCCTTAAGCTGCATTTTTGGATTATCCACTTTCACAGGAGAGGCATCAGCTTTTACATAACTTTCCCAAAATACATTTATTTGTGGTTTACACACAATCCCAGCTCAAACTAAGCTCAGAACAAGACTTGGGGTTCCCGAGAGCACTCATTACAAGGTGTGCACACAACAGGAACTGCACCTGAGGTGGTGCAAAGGGCAAGAAAATTCAATTCAAATCCATGTCCACCATTCCCAGGATGTGCCCTGTGGACAGGACCCACCACACAGACACAGCCCAGGCGTCAGGTAGAGTTTTGGCAGAGCAGCAGCTGGTTCAGAATCCCTTATTTAACAAGGAGTCATTTATTCTGGGATGGAGATAATGAGCCCTGTCAGAGAGGGGGCTCATTTCTCACTGGCAAATCCCTTCCTGCAGCAGATGTTCGGAACAAAAGCCTCAGGAAACTGAGGAAAGGAGGATGGGAATTGGTTGCACCAGGTAAACCCCATCCAGCCAGGTATTTAAAAACCAATCCTTTACAGACTTGCCTGTTTTTACTACACTCAAAGTGCAGTAAACCTTTCCCTCTCCATCCCGTTTTCCTTGTGCAATTTAAGAAGTGTTTTGGAAAAATTCCTCTTGGTTGCCTGCACAAAGGAACACTGGGCCATATAAATCCAAGCTTTTCCACAAGTTTTAATGCAAAACCACACTGGCAACTTAATAAACCCAACTTCTTGTTGGGTTTTGTTGTCCAGACTTCACTACCAGCTTCTTTTTGATGGATTTCTTAAAGCCAGCGGTGTGTTAAGGATGCCTACCTTGGGTTTTCCAGCTCTGTTGGTGACCAGCCGAATGTCCTTCACATTCCCATGGGCTTTACACACCTCCTCCAGCTCTTCCTTAGTGCAGGAAAATGGCAAACCAGATATGAAGAGTTTATGTTTCTCCAGGGTAGTGCTGTACCTGAACACCTGGAGCAACAAAAAGGATGTTGGTGCACAAACCAGCCAGAGACTCCAAGGATTTCAGTCTCACTCCCCAAAAGTACTTCCTGTTTATGGGATCCAAAACTGCCTCACTACAAGTAGTGTTTTGGAAGATATTTGATATATAAACACAGGGATACATCAAGGACTTGCAAGTAAATGCTGCTAAACATCCCTACCCTTCACAATGAGACAGACACTGATAATCACAGAATATCCTGAGCTGGAAGGGATCCAGAAGGATCGGAGCCCAATTCCTATAATAATGTGTTTATAATCATGTCTTCTTGCTCAGCTGGCACTATGAGAACATGGAATTTTTCTGGGCAGGAACTCTGTAATCCAGAAATGCACTGATTACACAACTGAGCTCTGGTACAGAGCATCCCCAGCCAGGGGCTTGGGTAACAAATGCTGCAGAGACTCAACCAAAAAAGCTCTTCAGAGGCTGAACCTGGGTAGGTCCCACCATGAAACTGCTCAGATCAGCAGATTTCTGCAAATCTTGAGTAAACTATGTCAATCTTGGCATCTCCAAAGAAACAGAAGATGCAAGAAGTCCCAAAAACCAGTTTAAAGCAGCACAACGTGAACTGATTGGATTTGAGCACCCCGGACACAACTCACTCCACCAGCTCCCCTCCCCAGCCCCACTGTCCAACAGGAACCAACAAAAACCTCACCTTAAAGTCAGGATTCTTGTTCTTGTCAACACATGGAGACACAAACATGGGCCTGCCCTCCACAGCCGTGCGATCCAAGGCCAGGGCCTGCCGAGCAGCCTCCTCCTCCCTGAACTGCACGTAGCAGTAGCCCCGGAAGGTGCCCTTGTTGTTGAACACCGCTCGGATCTCCACGACCTCCCCACAGCTCCCAAAGAGCTCCCTCAGCTTGGCTTCGGGCTCTGCCATGGTGTAGGAGAGGTTGCTGACAAACACAGTGACTTTATCCTTGCTGCTGTCGTGGAAAACTTTGGGGATGTCCTTGCGGCTGGTGGATGCCTTTTCCTTCGGGACTGCTGGGCCATCCGGCTTTTCACTCCTCCCAAAGAGCCCGGTCTCCACCTCCATGTCCTCTTCAGGGAGCACTCCATCACCCTCTCCCCTGTGCCTCTTGCTGGGCAGCTCTGATTGATGGGATTGAAAGCCTTGTTAGAAAAAATTACCCCATTTCCTTCCCTATTGAAAGTCCCCTGCCCTCCATTCCCGCTGTGGAGCTTGGAAATAGCACATGGAACCCACAAATACAATGACAGGTCTTAAAGACACCAAATAAAAACCTCCCTCAGGTTTTAAAGAACAAATAACAACAGATTATTCCACCAAGACAGCTTTAGATGAAAGCAGCTGGAATATTTGTTCCTTTTTTCAGCCAGTCACAACTGACAGCTGCTGATTCATGTTCTTTTTCTTTGTCTAATGGTTCTTTTTGAAAAAAAAAAAAAATCTAAAAGCTCACAAAACTCCCAGGGGCAACAACCTATTAAAGTCTTCTGTTCCCACCTTCCAAGAGGCTGCTACAATCCTGAATAACCCAATTTAGACATGTGGCTCAGCATCATAGGATGAGTCAGAAAAATTAAAGGAAAATTAAGGAGGGGGAAAAAAAAAAAATCACAATATCCCTCCAAAATAAGAAACCTCAGGAAAACTCTAGAAGTTCTTATAAACCTGTTTTTCTGTTGGTATAAAACCATTCAGCCTTGTTTGCATTTCACTCCCACACTGCAAACTTCCCAGGAGAAAGCAGCCCTGCAAAGACACCAGCGCTGGCAATTCCTCAGCTCCCTCTACCACAAGACAAGCAATAACCCCGTTGCCAGAGCTCTGAAATTTTAATTTAATTTTATTTTTACCTTCTTCTTGTCCCCATTCACCCTCGTCATCCTCGTCCGCTTTGCGCTTGTCCCCAATCCTGGTTTTTTTGGCCTTTTTGGAAGCTTTCTTCTCTGCCCGAGCCTGCTTCCTCTGCTCAGCTCTCTCCTCCTCCTGCTTTGCCAGAGCAGCTTCTTTCTCAGCAGCCTAAAACACAGATTCATTTCTTTTTTTCCCCCCCACTGGCTGCAGATTGCAGAGCATTTTGCAGAGCAACCCAGAGGGTTTTCTCCTAACCCCAGCACATCATTTCAAGCACATCCCAGTTCTCTGCTCTCACAGCTTTCCTGGAGGGCACATCACTCTTGTGGCCATCCAAGGGGCAAAAGGAGAAAGATAAAAAGCAGCAAGAGGTTGTTAATCGTAGTTTTAAAGTACAAATCAATAGTTCTAGGGCTTGAAGACATTTCAGGCTTATCTGGGGGAAACCACATTAAAAATGTGACATTCAGAGAAGCATGGACTTAATTTAGGTGTGTAAAATGCTTTGGTAGCTCACAGAAAGTTCTGACCTTGGCTCTTTGCTCATTCACTCGAGCCAGTCTGGTCTCTGTTTTTTGAACAGCTGCATCCCAGTCTTCCAGTGTTCCTACAGGATAAAATTAAAATAATTTTTTAAAAAGCCTTTTATTTAGCTTTCTCATAATTCAAAGATACAATTCTGGAGAAGTAAGAGTCACTGAGTTCATGGCACTTGCTGTTCATATTAAACATCACACATGAAAATTCTAATTATAACAACTGGCCTGCAAAGTAAAAAAAAAACCAAGAGCCAAGCAGAGCAGAAACCTCTCATTTATAATGCAAGACTCCAAAAAGGCATGGAAAAATCCAGTCACTTCAGAAAAGCAAGGAAGAAGAGAGCTGTCTGTGGATTTGACAGCAGTGAAAAGAAAATGAGACTTCAGCGGAGCACAACACACAGGATCAAAAGCCTGTGTGCCACCTCTGCCTAACCAGGCTGGCTAAGAGGTGCAGTAATTAATTACCATCTGCCAGTCAATGAGTTCCCTTCTGTCAGCCAGTTAATTACCTCCTGCCTGTCACTCGGTGACCTTTTGTCACTTAGCCACCCCCTGCCAGCGCCCAGGTACCTTCTATCCTCTCGAGGGTGAGCAGCACCTCGCAGACGTGCTCGGGGTAGTCGCTGGTGCACTGCACTGCTCGGTGCAGGGCCTTCCTGCAGTGCTGGGTGTCCCCATGGGCCCTGCAGGAGGGGACAGGGCACTCAGGGACCAAAACCACAAGGAATTCCAGCCATGCAAATGTTCTCCCTCCTTCCTTCTGCTGCAACACTTCTGGAACCCACAGCAGGGCCGCTCCGAGAACCTCCACGGTGTTTTGTAAACCCCAACAGAGCACACTCGTTCTAAACTGTTTTCTCCCACAGATGAGGAAAGTAAAAGTGAATTAAACAAGCTCATACCTTTCCAGGTTGTAATACTCCAGCCACATGTTGGCATATTTGGCATTTCCTTTAGTCATGATGTTGTCCCAGAGCTCCCTGGCTTTCTGCATGTTGTTACACAAGCGGGCCTGCAACGGAGCATCCAAAATATCCTTCACATCCAAAATATCCTTCAGGATGATTTGTTCAACATCATTAAACCCCAACCAAAAAAAAAAAACCCCACACAGATGCTGCAGACAGACCCAGCAGGATACATCTGAGCCTTACAGTGATCAAAATAAACACCTGACACAATCCTACTACTGAATAATCCTTTCCTGCCCACCTCTCCCATTAGTCTCGGTTCTGGCTCCCACATATATCTGATTTTGGTCATTATAAAAGAAATTAGAAAGTTGTTTCTGAATTTTTCCTTTTGTTGTTGATGAATGTACCTAATAACTTCTCAGACTAAGAATTTGCTTTGTGTTAAGGAAGGGGAGCAGGGGAAGAAGGGGAATGGATTGGGAAAGGATTGCATTCCACAGCAGGAATGTTAAAACATTTTATTTTAAATCCATTTTATCGGGTTCAGCAATTTAAATACAGCAGAGAGAAACATCACCTCAACTCTTGCCCAGTTCTGCATGATGGTGCAGGATGGATCTCCACTTTCACTGAACCCTAGGAAGAAAAACAAGGGCTGTTTGTTACACTCAGCTCCAGGAAATAAAGCGTTTATTAAACAGGTCCCACGTGGAGATGAAATCTTTATCTGCAGCTTTCTGAAACATTCAAGATTCTTGAAGACAAACATTGTGTGGAGAACTGGTCTTATGAAAATGATTTTGAAGAGGAGAAAACAATACTTTGGATGACTTCACTTACTTTCTTCTACTTCTTGTTTCAAGTACTCCACAGCTCGTGCAAATGCAGAGCGCAGCTCCTCCAGCTCCTTACTGGAGTCTGCAGAAAAAAAAGAAAGAACAGCCTTCAAATAATAATTTAGTTTTCATTTCCCACCCAATAAAACCTTCTCCTTAACAGCCACAATGATTTCATTGGGTAGCAGGGGGAGATTAAATTTATTACTTCTTATTGTTGTTATTATTGCTTAGATTTATGATTTTATTACGAGTAAAACTCACTACGTGACTAATTTAAAAAATCAGATATCAAAAATATAAGGCAGGGCATTTTTGCAATAGCAAACCAACCAAATTCCTATTTTTTATAGATATTTAACTGGCCAGAAAGTAATTTTTGTGAAAGATGAAAATGCTGTTAATTTTTTTTTTAAAGTAATATCCAAGAAGTACAAAGGAAACAGTTTAGATATTTATTCTGTACTTATCACACAGACCTTGTGTAAAATCCACCCTTCTCCTCAGGTAATCCAGGTAGGCCTGCCAGATCTCTACATAGTCTGTTGCTTGAATAAAACCTGCATTCAGAGCTTTTTCAAACATTTCTGAAAGAAAAATGGGGAAAAAAATAATTACTTTCCATGTAGTGTCAAAATGACCAAGTTGCAGTGACAGCACAAAGAAATACCTACACAAACCCCACTGGTTTTTAGGAAGACAGGAAAAAGTCCTACACAATAAATTGGTTTAGGAAGTGAATTGAAAGGCAGCTGGATTCAGGAATGTTCATTCCAAGTTGTTCATTGCTTGCTCAGGGTGAAGCTGCTCAACCAAAGCAGCTTTGCCCTTGCAGCACCTGCTGCCCGTGGCAGGGTGAGAACAGATCCTGCCAGTCCCGCTTGTCACAGGCTCTTTGGAGTGCAGAGAGCAGCTCTGAGCTGGGTTTGCTGGTTCTTTCCTTACCAGAAATGATGCTGTGCTCCACCCTGTGCCTCTCCATGGCCAGCAGGTACCTAATCCACAGCCCAACAGTCCAGGGGCAGTTCCTGACAGCGCGGTCGTGAGCGGATAAAACCAATTCCTTCACCTTCAGCTGCCTGTCCTGAAAGAACCACACAGGAAAAGTGAAGTTCCTGTCAGCCAGAGAGACCACCCGAGGCAAACCCCAGCTTGTAAAGAGCCAACACCTAAAAAACTTTCACCTAAAAAGTACTTTTGTTTTATATTTGAAAAGCTCAGATGGGTATTTTAAATTCTGCGTTCCTAAAAACGCAGTGAACACCTTCCAGTGAGGAAGAACAACCTCAGGAGAGAACTACCTGAGTGAGGTGTTTTCTGCCAAAGAAATAAATATAATAAAGGCACTGAGTGGATTCCCAACTGTTCCTAGAAGGTCAAGGATACAAACAGGGAGCACATCCAGCCTGTTTGTGCAGGTGTTGTTCCACCTGCAACCTGCTGTGTCCAGCTGGGAAGAGAAGCAGATGACGGAGCAACTGAGCCTGGATAAGCTCCTGCAGGGAGTCACCCTGATCCCTTAATCCAGCCACCTTCTGTCCTGCCTCTGGAGCTCAGCATCAGCTTCAAACTGCACTAACAAACCCCCCTGGAAACAGGGGCTGAACATCTGGGTTTGCTGCGGTGCCCACACCCTGTAATTCTGCAGAGAAAACACAGCTAGAGCAGAGAGAAGTGAGAAATGCTCACTTGAGCAACAAACACATCCCTGAAAACAGGAGGAAACCAAAGGTGAGGTGAAAATCAGTTTCTGGAAGATTCACAGACTAAAGGACAGGACTGAGGTAGAACTTACTGGCTGTTTATCAGCAACTGAGCTTAAAAAAAAAAACCCAAAAGTAAAGCCAGGAAAATAAATCTGCAAACACTCACGGGTTTATTTCCTTACCAAATACTGGTTGTAGCGTGCCCAGAGATCTGGGACAAGGCAGTTCTCAGCCAAAGCTCTCTCATAGATCAACTGAATCCGAGCTGGGTCACCTGCTTTCATTTCAAAATCAATGTAAGCTTGGTATTCTGCCAGCTTTGGGGTTTCAGCACCCAGCTGGAAAACAACCAGGGAGACACAACATCAAACTCTTCAACAAAGCAACACTCCCAACACTTCAGCTGCTCCTCAGAGCAGGTCTTGTGCAAAATTTCACACAAGAAATTTGGCTCTAAATATCAGCAGCTGCTGATTTTCATGCACCTCCGAATGGGTCTGAAATCAGCCACATCCTGGGTTTATTCCCCTTAGCCCCATGCTGGAAAACACACCCAGAGTCCTCATGTGCACCTCAGGGTGGCCTGGCACACTCAAAGCACTCCATAATTCCCAGTATTCCCAGGATATAATTCTCAGTATTCCCATTGCTGATAAAGTCCCCCAGATGGGACTAGAAAAATGATAAATTTGGAAAAAAAATAAATCACCCCAAAGCAATTGCCTCTTAGTTTTAAAGGAAGGTGTAAGTGCCAGCATTACCAGTGCCTCCTCGTAGGGTTTACACTTCTCCAGCTGCTGCAGAGCTTTTTTGTAGCTCTTTATTGTTGTTTCTGGAATGGGCTCTTCTGACCACTCCTCATATTCAGCATAGGAAGCCTCCATGTCTATTAAAACATTAATTCCCATCAATAATGCACTCAGGATAACTAAAAATTCAGATTTCAACCTGTGTTTGGTTCTAAGACAAATTCCTCTTTTTATTTATATAATATTTATGATTTATTTCATAATAAATATTTAAATTTTATAGAATATTTATAATTTATTTACAAGAAATATTTAAATTTTTATCCCCCTTTGGGCTTAAATGTCACACTGCTGCATTCTTAAAGGGTTCAGACACTTCATCTCCCACAGCGTCCTACAACAAACTCAGGGCAAGTTGTATTAAAGCTGCTTGTTTGGAATTAGAAAACCAAAGTAGCAAAACTTTCCCCAAGGCTTTTGAGAAAAGAGAACCCAAATTCTTTCCAGATGGAAATGAAGTCAAAAGAACTGTGCTTAACTTTCTCCCATGAGCAAGAAAAGGGACACAAGGAGCTTAAAGTAGGAATGAGAGAAGGCAGAATTCCAACAGAATTCCAACAGAATTCCAACAGAATTCCAAGCCCTACCAAGGGTTTTATGATGCAACCACAGCTGAACTCCTCATTTTTAAGTCCGATTTTGTGCTCCTCTCTTAACACTTTAAACAGCCTCAAATTCTGAACCAGGTGACCCAAGTCCCAACAACTCAGAACATTCCTGCTCCAGAGGGATCTGTGCCTCATCCAAGAGAGCACAGGACCTCCAGCTGCACTTGGTGTGGCCGTGCCAGGAGAATGCTGATGCCTGGAGCACTGTAAGGCAGCTGCTCCATGGCCTCTCTCCCAGCATCCCAGCCCTTACCCAGCAGTGGGATCCCCAGCTGGCGCCGGAAGAGCGTGTGGATCTTCTCGAGCTGGCTGCACAGCACCTGCTGCTGCTCCGGGGAGGGAATGCTGCCAGGGGCTGGCTGCAAGCAAAAAAATAGGGAAATTCAATCCATTCCCCACAGCCCCAGCTGATGGACAGGAGAGGGAATTGTTTATGAGCTGAGATCCAAGTGAATACATGATACTTTGAAGGGCACACAGGGCCAGCTTGCGTTTCAGTCACTGCCGGGAAAGCTAAAACTTGGGAATTGCTCCCCCTCGGAAGCTGGGTGAATGGGAAGGGCATTCCTGACTGAAAGCTGACAAAAGCACAGGGAAATGATCACCTGAGAACGAGGAAGCAGCAGGTGACTGTGCCGTTTCACAAATCCAGAGTGCTGCCAGAGAGGGTTTCAGTAAATCCCTGGGGCGTGGGGAGAGGATCTAAAACTTCCAGCCTTAATTGTGTTTGGGAATGAAAGGACATTCTCCTGTTACTCCTTTGTTAGGGATTCCATAGAACAGGGTTGAAAAGGACCTTTAAAGATCAAATAGTTCCCACTGCCACCATGAGCAGGGACACCTTTGAACTTCCATCTCTTATGTAGCAAATTATTAATAATAAAGGAATATTCCCATTCTGGCAATCTTGAAAAGGTCACTTTTGCAGACATCAAACTGCACATTCCAGGGATAAAACACCCTCATCCAAAAGTCCCAAACTGTGGAATAGTGAATGAGTTAAAAGCTGAACAGCCTAGAAATTTAAACATGATTGACTCTGTGCAGAAACAGCCACAGAACACTGTTTAATAATGGAACATCTCAATTTAAAGCTGCTCTTGGCACTTCAACCAGCAGCAGAGCCAAACTTCGCTCCTGGATTTGAGATGATTTGAGGATTTTATTTAAACACAAACCCATTACTTTATCAGCCAAACACACACACAATGGTTTCCCTGGAGCAGAGGGCTGGAAAGAAACAACAGTGAGACATGCCAGGCCCTTTCCCAGAGAGGAGACAGCTCCAGGTGACTCCAGGAGCTGCACCACAGCTTTTTTTTTGGGGATGGGAGCCCAGGGGAAGGGGCTCACCTGTGCTGTTTCCAGGATGGCATTCTCAAACTCCCTGTATGCTTCCCACAGGGCCGTGCCCTTGGTCACGTGCAGCCCCACGGCCGTCAGGGCCCGCTCGAAGATGGACCGGACCTTCTCGATGCCTCCTTCCTGACCGATGCCTCCAATGGAATACTGGGCATATTCCAGCCAAATTTCAGGACCTAAGCAAGGTCAGGAGAAACAGGTGATTTGATTTTTTAAAAAATAATAACCAAAAAAAATGCAGTTCTGCTTCCCAAATGCCTCACATGCTGCATATAAATAAAAAAAACCACAAGGCACTGTTCTTTTTTATCCAATAAAGTTGAAATTTTTGGGAATTGTATTTATGCTGTTGGTTCAGCAGCAGCAGGCACAGCTTCCTTCTGAAAGGAGTCATTCCTGAGGTTTTGCTGACAGTGACTGGCCCTGCCTGTCACCTCTGCCACACAAACCCCAGCAGGGATGCACCAAGATGCCTCAACAGCAAATTCCCATTTCCTGAGCTGGGACCACAGAGCTGTCACACTCCAGAACAATTCAGATTAAAGTAGCTCCTCCTCCTCTTTCCAGACTCCTGAACTTCCCTGATCAGCATCTCCTAAAGCAGCTGAATCCTGAAGGTGAAAGGGAGGTGAGAGAACAGCGTTGGCTGCCTGGCACCATTCCCACCAACACCGAATTCCAGTCAGGGACCCCCAGGTTGGGACTGCCCTGGGTTCCAGAAGTGCTTCCAAACCCCAAATCCAACCCAGCAGATCCAGATACCTCCTCAGTTCTTCACCTCCATTCCTTCTTCCCAAGGGATCACCAACACCAGGTAATGCCACTGATGTGACATTTCGTACACAGCTTCTGAGGGGGGATTTACCTCCACATTCCCGAGCCCTCCACTCCCTCAGGCTCCATTTTCCCAGCTCTTTACCCCAATTCCCAAAGAACTCACTCAGTGATTTATCCCCAAAATTTTAAGCTACAGCTGCAGCAGCTCCTGAGGAATGGAGAGACCAGACATCACATCCCTCCCTTGCATCGCTTCACACTCACTTCACAGATTTTAGAAATCAATTTGAAATTTTGACCCAATTTCTGCATTGTAACAGAAGGAAGAGACTTTGCTACAACAAAAAAAAGCCAAATCTGGATGTAACAAAACCCATTTTAGAGCATTTTTGAACGACTTACAGATGTAATCTTTGACAGCTCTTTCAAACAGCTCATAAACCTTCTCTCTCTCAGAGATCTCTGAAGCCATTTTTATCTCATCCTTCAACCAGTCCAGCCAAATTTCTGAAAGGAAAAAAAATTTAGAGCACATCACTAATATTCAGAAATAATAAAGCTGCACCCACTTGGTAAGATTTTTATCAGAGTTTTTAGCAACAGACTTAGAACCAAGGAGGGGGAGCAAGGCAAAGAGAGGAATTTTAACCTCCACAACAATTCCTAATTAATTTCAAATAAAAGTTGGGTGGTGACATTTTAAATTAGGGCTAAACAAGCACCTTTTTTCTAAAGAGAAAAGATGGAATTTCTCAGTACTTTAAAGCTTATCCCATTCCCAGGTGTCATGGGCAGGGACACCTTCCACTAGCCCAGGTTGCTCCAAGCCCCATCCAAGCTGACCTTGGGCACTTCCAGGGATGGGGCAGCCACAGCTTCTCTGGGCAACCTGTGCCAGGGCCTCACCATCCCATTCCAAGAAAAAAATCCCACTGGCAGAGCAGCCTCTGCAATATTCCCTTTGCCTCTGTGTTATGAGCACAAAGAGGAACCCCCACTTCAAGGACCATCCACGATTTCCACCAACAGGGAATTTCCTTTGCTGCCCGCCCGTGAAATGTCGCTTTTGGCAGGAATTTGCCGGGCTCTGGACCACATTCCCTGACTGAGGGTGCTGAAAACTGGCCCAAAGGTGTTATTTCACTACTGAAGCACCTTGCACAGGGGGTGCTTCACCTGCGGAGAGCAGAGGATGCTCCCGTACCTTCAGTGAGGGGGAAGAGCTCGCTCATCTTCTGCCGAGCTCTGCGGAGCTTCACCAGCTCTCCCTCCTGCCGGAGCAGCTTGATCAGATCCAAGTGACAGTTGTAGTCAAAAGCATTGATGGAAAGCTTTTAAAAAAAAAAAAATCAAGTTTAAAAGCAGCGTTGAGTGACGGGCGTGAAGAAATCAGAAAACAAATCACACTACTCTGATCACAGAGCCAAGATAACACAGAGTTTCTTCACATTGAACCTAACCCCTGACACAGCTCCGGTCGTTCCCTCGGGTCCCGGCACTGATCATAGAGAGAATTGTGTTTTAATTTCTTTAAAGGCAATAAAAACCCGCGGGCAGCCGGCTCAGATTTCTGAATGAACACAAACTGCCTACTACAGGGCTTCCCTCTTATCTCCCTCTCAAATAAAAACCCCAGACCGGTCAATTTCTGTCTCAGACTCCAAACATCCACGGCATAAAATCACGGACTATCCCGACTTGGAAGAGACTCACAAGGACCATGGAAATTCACGTCCTGACAGTTCCCAGCACCCAACTGCCGGGGCAGACACGGATTATCCTCCGTTCCCGCCACACC
>VZTH01010767.1:0-22878 GCA_013397815.1 Aleadryas rufinucha
GAACGATGGGGGAATGGCCGTGTCCAAGGGGGAATAGGGGACTGGGAAAGATGGGGCAATGGCCATGTTCTGAGGAAAACTGGAGATTGGGAATGATGGGGTGAATGGCCATGTCGAAGGGGGAATAGGGGACTGGGAAGGATGTGGACAATGGCCGTGTCCTGGGAGAGATGAGGATCGGGAAGGATGTGGGTGAATAACCAAGGTGGAGAGGAGAGGATGACAGAGAAGTTGTGTGGGGAATTGGGACAGGAGAATCAAGGGTGCAAACGGGAAAAGACATGGCAGGAGAATTCGGAGCCAGGCTGATGTGTGGACCCACGCTGAAGTGCCATTGATCCAGGGCAGTATTCCCCATGGACAGGGTGTGACAGACCAGCCCTGGAAACTGTTAAACTTTGGACCAATTTAGTTCTTATCTGCACTGTGTAGAAATCAGCAGTTGGGTTCTGTGAACTGCCATTCTCAGAATAATAATTAAATAAAATAAAAATGCCTTGCATCCGTGCCATGTGGCCTAATTTAACTCCCACCCTGCAGGAAAGGTGACTCTTTCCAGAGTTCTCCCAGCTCTGCAACACACTTCCCATGAGGGGAGCTCCATCAAAGCCATGGGCAGCTTCCTGCAGGGCCAGAGGGGCATCAAGGGTGGGAAAAGCTCCCAGAAAAGCTACAAAGGTTGCCAGAGTCAAGGTTACTTTGGAAGTCTGAGCGAATACATCACACACCTACTCTTACTAACAACCTTACTAATACTCTACTCATTCGGCCATGTCACTGCTCTGGCTTCTTCCTGCTGAGGTAAGCTGGGAAGTATTATCATGTGGGCAGTCAGAGATGAGGATCCAGCTATGGATCAGGACCCCAGCATGGGATGAGAAGGTGACCTGTGCTTCACAGAGTTCATCATGTGGATTCTACGCAGCCCAGGAGGTTCTGTCTCTGCAGGTGCACAGAGCTGAGCTGTAACCACGTCTGGAGTGGTCCCATCCTGACAGAGCTCAGGGCTTGGCCCTCATTAATTCAAACCTGGGGCATGGAACTGATTTTTTTTCCACTGAAGGCCTTGGAAGTGCAATGTGGTTCTCAAAGCTTTCCTTCCAGAAAATGTGACCTCTCCCACACTGTATGTGGGGACTCACTTCTTCCTCCCAAAGTGTCCTAAGTGCCAGGTTCTTCCAGGTGGAGATTTCCAGTGCTTCCTGCAGTGCTTCACTGCTGGTCCTATGTCACTTCAGCAGGGAGCAGAGGAGTCCTGGGAGCAGGACCTGGGATCCCTTCCTTGGCCAGGGCTGTGCTGTTCCCTGTGCCATCAGCTGTTTAACACAAAACTAGCAAATGTCAGACACCAACCTCCTTCACAGCAGGCAGAGCACAAGAGAAAGCATCGACTCACCACTGCTTCACCACCAGTTCAAAAGAAAATTTGAAACAATTAAACTGCATTTACTACAAAACATGGACACAATATATCTATGGATTTTATGGCTTTGTATTGCACTGAAACAGTTAAAAAGTTATTTTGTATTGGTTATGTAAATCCACACACAGCCCAAAGACATTCCAGGTGTCCTGATTCCTGCATTAAAAACAAAAAAAAGAAGAAAAACCAGCAATTGTAATTGAAGGTCACGCTATTAAAGTTCCAATCTGTTACAAATTCACATAGCCAGGTCGTTATCCTTCTCTCAAACCAAGTACATAAAGCAAATGGTTGATGGTTTGCAAATATTGCAACATTACCTGGCCACTGCTAAACTGAACAGAAAAACAAAAATAGAAAACTGTTTTTCACGTACTTATTTCTAGATTTTTCCTAACATGATGATTGTTCATTTCTGGGGTCTTGCAGTGCGCTTTGGACCCAGCATTCAATAATTCTGATATAATTTGACAGAAGTATTTAATGTTCAATTAAACATAGAATTCTTTCTACATGATCTCTTTCTAATGGATAACTGGTGTGTCAGACATTAATTGAAATGCCAATATTTTAAAAAAACCCGTTGGGATTAAATACAGTATTTCATTGTTCAGTAGTTATATGAACATTTTAATGCTTTCATTAAAAGTGGTTTTTAAAGGTCATGAAGCATACTTGGTTTCAAACTGCTCTTCAGAAAGCAACTTGCTGAACTATAAATTTTTCTAAGATTTTTGGGCATGCTGCTCACCTTTCAGTGAAAATACTGTGATATATTGCAAGAGTTAGAGCATTAACTGACAGTCTGTGTATTTGGGTGACCATATAAAATGTACTGTCTGCAGGATGGCTGCTACTGCTGTGCATTTTTCCTTTAATATTTGCCATATTTGATTGTATTTCTTCATTTTTAAACAACCAACCTGACTTGAGCATTTTTACAAATACATCCAAAATACATCAGTGAGACATGGGACAGACCTATGGAATAGATGTGTATTTACCAGGGTGGGAGAAGAGGGGCTCCTGCTCCCATCAGCCTGGCAGGCAGGGCTTTGTCCCAGTTAGGTCAGGCCCAAGTTCTCTCGTGACTAATGTGGGGAGAAGGACCTGGCTCGGGCTGTCCTTGGACACTCAGAGGTACCAGATGCTGGCTGCTGCTCCCTCCCTTCTCTCTTTGTCCCAAAGGCTGTGCCTTGGGTGCTCCACAGGTGTTTGTGTCCCATCCTATCTCCCAGCTCTGTTGGGAAATGAGGATTTTCACTCCCTGTTCCCCTCCACTGAGTAGGAATGCCAGGGAGGATTTAAGCTGAGCAGCTCCATGAGGGACCAGTGATCTGCAGTGAGCAGATGAAAGGAAGCCCAGCAGAGCACCAGGAGCTGCAGCAGTGTAGGGGACCAAAGATGCTGCCAGTCCCTGATGGTTGAAAATGCTCCTTTCCCAACCAAGGAATCCCATTGGAATGTTATGATCTGGAGGTTCTTGAGCCAGCACTGTCCTCCAAGTTCTCAAAATATTCTCACATTAACAGAACCGATGTCTCGCTGATCCCGCTTTCAGTTTCAGAAGCCAAGAGTTTGCAGTAAATTGTCTTTATGCAGTTCCATTTCAGGAGGCTTCACTGTGCAGGGCTCATCCTGTGAGAGGGACAAGCAAATACCATCAGTGCTGCTGACAAGAGCCCAGTGTTCCACTGCAGGCTGATATCACTGAACAACACATCCTTTCAGGGTGAGGTAGCTCACTGGGATCCGGAGGGACGGGAGTGCCTTGCATCACCCTGCAGATCATTTTGGATGACAGCCTTGCTGCTGGACTTGGGAATTCCATCCAGCCTTCTTCAGCCAGAGCTTCACAGCTGAGCCACCCTCTAAAGGATTGGAGGAAATGCATAGAGAAGGGGCAAGGTCAGGTAAATTTAGGACATCAACAGGGTTTTTGAAGAATCCATAAGGAGAAAATAATATAATAGTTGGTATCATGATGATATCATAATTGTGATATTGGTGTCATATGAGTGAAACTTTTGAAGAAGTGTTTAGAAATACTAAAATTTCTTCTGTTCCACAGCTGCACAAAAAAAGGCTTTGATTTCTTGAATTTACCAAGAGGAAGAAAGAAAAGGTTTTGCTTTCACAGATAGTTCTCAAAGGATTTAGTGGTTTTGGACACTGGGAAATGTGTACAAACGTCTTTAACCAAGTAGTGTTCGTTTTCAGAAGAGGATGGTTGTAGTTCGTTTTTTAGAGGCGAGGTCCTCCCCATCTTTAGAAATGGAAGAGTGTACTGGAAACTCATTCCTCGGCATGTGGAATGTGTTCAAAGCAAATCAACATTTAAGAATTACATTCCATTTCTTTCTGCATATAGGTTTAATCACAGCACATTCCTTCAGCAGTAATGAGAGCTGGCTGGTATTATATCACACTCTTCCCCAGCTTCTGTAATGATATCAAGAAAGCAAGAGAGCCCTGCCCCTAGTATTAAGATTTTGTGAGTCAATTAAAAGGTTAAAATTATTTTCCTGAGACAATTTTTAAAAATAAATAGAGTTAAAATTATCAGGATTGTATTTATTTTTACTAGTCACTGTTTACTGAATTTCCCAGAACCTGGCATGGTTGAATTATAGACACCACCCCAAGAGATCATGGAGTTAAATATGAGTCGATCAGTAGAGAATTGCACCTCCATTTCCTCTTTCTCTGTGATGTATTTCCATTGTATGTGCAACTGATAATGCTAAATGCCTGTTTTGCCACCTAATGGTGTAGTTCTGAGAAATAAAGTATTATAGCAGATTACACCTAGGCAACCCCCAAATTTTTTATATTTATGAAGTTCAATTTTATCTAGAAAGAGATACATTTGAAATATTTATGAAAGTGTGTTCCCTTTCTTATCACATCAGTATTTTTTTTCTTTTTTTTTTGGTAGAAATTTGTTAATGGGGCCAAAAAAAAAAAAAAATAGAAAAATGAAATGGTGAAGAATGATGGCTGTTTCTACCAGCAGTTTTCTATGCCTCTTTGTTAATTTGCCTGATAACTCATTCCCTTTCAAAGCATTCATCAACACCTTTGCTTGCAAAGGCATTGTTCTCCTGGTCTGCCTCTTTGGCACAGGCTTTTCTTCTAAACCTTCCCTAAGCCAATCATAACTTCTTACTGTAGCTAAAGTACTTCCTGAATTCATTGCATTTCCATCTCATTTTTTGTCCTGTTTCTGAATGGAATTCTGTCTCCATAAGGCTTTCTGTTACCTTCCCTGCTGCTCCTCTGTACAAAAGCAGCAAACCCTGCTGCAGTTATGTAGAAAATGCTTCTGCGTTTCAGGAGTGAAGATGAGGAATAGAAAATTTCACTTTGTACAAGATTCCTTTTTTTCCTTTGCAGGTTATGAAAATTGTCAGACTGAAGGATTATTTGTGTTGCTGAAGAATGGAACAAACTACATTAAAGCATTGAGATGCACATGCTTAAATATCTGGTTTTACCCTGTCACTGTTGCTGCTCAGAGACAAAGAGAGTTAACCCAGCAGTGGAGGACAAAGCTATCGGAGTTCTGGAATGAAGAAACATGTCTAGACAGGGGCTCTGGTTCTCACTAAGGCTCCCTTTGGCATGCAGAGACAATGTTTATGCAAGAGGTCAAGATTCAATCCGTTTCTCAAGCTGGAGCTGGAGATGAAGCTTTTCAGGAGAAGAAACTAGGAAGGAAATCTCCACCCATGCTCTGGCTACTGCAAAAGGGGACAGCAGCTTGGAGCAGAGACACCGTGGCCCTCTGAGACAGGATGTGTCTTGGGGAAATGATGTGTCTCTGAAGGGAAATGACTGCAGCTGTGGCTACAAAAAAAATGCATGAGCTTCCATATCACAGGATTTTCCAGTGGTTAGTCACTAAGATAACTTTTAAGTCCATCCATCCAGAACAGATTAGTAACTGATGCACAGATATTCCATGCAGTTCTTTAGCCATGTTATGTCCTCATCGTGTCCTGCAGGACAGCACTATCCTAATATGAGTTTAGCAGAAGAAGAAAAGGGAGATTTTAGAGACAGGCATTGATTATGAAATAGATAGATGTGTCACAATTTATTACTAGACAGAGGCTGAAATCCACTTTCTGAGAGGGGTAAATCTGTGCCGAGAAACCACGTCCTGGTGCCTGGGCAAAAGGCTGGAGGTGACACCAATGTGCCAGCCCAGCCCCTGGTCTAGCTCATGTCACAACTGTTCTCTGCTGCAGGATGTGTCTCACAGCCCAGAACCAGGTGCTGCACAGCATTTTAACAGCCCAGCACACAGGGCAGAGCCAAGCTTCAGTCTTGGAGCACAGTGATGTGTCTTAGGCTTAAAATACATTCCTTGACTTGTCTTACATCCAAAATTGGTGAGACTGCTGACTTGAAGTCCAAAATCAGACTCCAAAAGGTCTCAGTCTGAAAAATATTTCTTTTATTCTTCCATTATTTCCACTTATTTATCCACAGAACACTATCAATAATACCATTTCTTTACCTGACTCTTGGATGACTGACTTTGTCAAGTGCTTTGACAGCTACATGCTAAATATTCCAACTGGAATTACTGAGGTTTCCTAAAGAGCCACATGTTCCTTTGTGCAACTGCTCTGTGCAACTTGCTCATGTTGTGTTGTGAATGAAGCAACTGTAGAATCTCATCTTTAGATTTCCTGGGCTGATACAAAATAGGTTCCTAGAAGACCTTGCAGAAGAAGACTGTTGGAAACAGACTCCTCTGAGTGACATGTATCAAGAACTTTGTTTCCTACTGTGCTACAACATCTGTCTGCAGATAGTGTCTGATTCAACTTGACAGGGTGTGTAGTGTCCCAGTGGAACAGAGCTCAGACAAATAAAGTGTTTTGGGGAAGAATCTCAGCCCAAAAAAGTATTTAAAGAGTTGATATACAGCACTGTTTTAACCAAGCCACATTATTTAGCCACTAAAGGAATAGCAAACCTTCTCCAATCTTTCTTATTCCCTGTGACCCAGCACCAATGTGAAATAATGATTTTGTCATCTGCAAAAGGTGAGCTGTAAAATCTCCTGTATTGCAAATCTCTGAGTTTTAATTACGGTGGTGATGTTGAGGGGAGGGTGCCACTGCCAGGGATGCCAGAAGCTGACTCAGTCCTGCTGCTATAAACTCCACCCTCAGCCCCTGGTGAGCAGTGATACACTGGCAGGTGTTTGCCTTGTTAAATCAGTTCTTGGTCTGCCCAGTTAACACCCAGCTTGCACCACAACCTCTGCTAAATGCTTTGGAAGAAGCAACAAATGTTCTATGATGCACCTTCCATCCATGCAGCCATGGCAAGCAGAGAAGCTTTCCTGGCACCCCAAAAGCCCTGCATCATTGTCTGATAAGCCTTAATACTTTGGCATAATTAGCTGCCTCTCACTGGCCATCAGGACTTATCCAAATAGCCAGAGATTAACGTTCCAAGCTTTACAGAATTCCATGTGGCAGGGGTTATGATGAGGTTTAAGACGAGCAATTTATCCCATTCTAACCTGTTGCAGGGACTGTGGCTGTTAGAGACAAATGCAGCTACAGATAGGCAAGAGGCTGGCAGCAGACTCCTCTTGTGTTGGCAGGGAGAGCATCTTGGGGCAGTGTAAGCCACTTAAAACAGCCCCCACCTCATAGTTCTGAAAATCTCTTCTTCTTCAAGAAAGTGGAAGTTTTTCCACGTGTCTCGCTCAAGTTACTGCCAAAGCTTTCCATTCGAGAGACAAGATTAATTCCAGGAAATGTATCAAATGATAACAATATTGTGTACTCCTGCAGGTAGCTGAATCTACAAGGTTCAGAACCAAAAATAGCTCACAAAGCCTTAACCCCATGGGATGATTATTTTGTGCCATGGGGAAGCAGGCACTAAGAGTCAGATGAGCTGTCTCAGACTGTGCAAACCACATCTACTCGCAGTTCTGGGAATCGCTGAAAGGAGCCCAGGCTGTCCAGCTTTGGAAACTCTCTGCTTTGTCTTATGTGAAGTCTGGAGACATTTATAAACAGGCTACATGAAAACTAAATCCATAAATAACCTCAATCATGACACAAAAGCATTTGCAGGTTCAATAAACTCAACAATCCCTCTTTTTTAAGAGAAATCTTATTCCTAAAACTTTCTGAACTGCAGAAATACCTAACCTATCCACAGGCTGTACTGGCTTCCTTTGTGCTTTCTTTTAACAGAATCACCCACAAGTCCACTGTGAAATCAATTTGAGAGGATTTAAGATAAAGTTATCTCTAAAAATACCTCTAAAATATTTCATTTTAAAAGTTACAAAGAAAGGTTTTATGCCAGATAAGAAAAGCACAGATATTTAAGTAGGTTAGTGGGTCTAGTGAAGTGCTAAAAGTAACCTAAAGCAAAATCTGTCACCATGTGTCTTGAATCATTCCTTTATTCCACTCTTGAAACCCTTTAAAACAGAACTGGAGGGAAGGTGATTATCTCCTTTTCTTTTTAGCATTAGAATTCAGGGCTAACATGTCTAATTAGGCAATGTGTCTAATGAAGGATGGGAGGGCTGGGCTCTGCAGCCCCTCTGTGCACATGTACTCATTCACTGACTGCAAAATTCGGGGTTTTTGAGCAAATGTCATCTCTCATTCGTTCTGCAAAGCATTGCACAGTTTGGTTGCTACAAATTAACAAACATTTGGATTATGTTGCTAAAAAGACATTATGTTCCAATTTGGGTCTGATACACAGTGGGTTGGCTGTGAGGAAGTAAGCTTTCCCTTTAGTTAAAATGGGTTTTGTTGTTTTTTTGGGTTTTTTTCTGTCATGTTTATTCCTGGGTTGCTTTTTTCTGTTTGTAACTACTGAATTCTGTTGACAGCTGCAAATCCGCTGTGCAATACTGCAGATCAAATTCTGTGTTCTGCACGGTAGGATGTCTGCATGTGCTCTTGGTTGTACTGAACAGAAAAGTTTTTAAAGACAGTTTGAATGAAAGCTGCAGGAGTGGGCTAATCTGATTTTTTAAAGTAATTTCTAGGATCATTTGCTATTAAAATTGGGTTTATTAAAAATTATCAGGTCCCCATTGTCAGTCTTGCTCAATCCCCTCTGTTTTTCCTTTCTGACTTAGGTTACATCTTGCAGAGTTGTTACCATTCTCCCTCTGCTTACATTTTCCTTTCCTAATCCCTGTCTGGCCCCAGACTGCAGGTGTTGATATACACTTAAGTACAGATGGGGTAATAACTCCAGTTTAAGGAACTGCATAAACCAGTGTTTGTACACAGAAGAAAAATTCCTGCTCAGTTCAAGTCAAGTTTGCAAAGCAGTTCTTCAGAAGTGGAATGTGGCTGTCCTGCCTGTCCCATCCCCCTGCCCTTATTTCCCTCTGTTGGTAATGTTCTCTCTCTTGTAAGTTATATGAACTGCAGCAATGGGGTTTTTTTAGCCATTAGGGGAAAGGAAATGACATATGGAGAGAATTCAAGTCCCTCCTCATTCCTAGAGAGTCTATCCAGAAAATCAGTGTGCTGAGCTCCATCCAAGTGTCGTTTCCTGCTCAGAATTGGGAAGGGGAGCTGGAGGTGGGAGGAGAGATGGATACGTAACATTAAATTGCTGCTTCTGATTAACAGCACATTCTGCACATGATTTCACAGTATTGCTTTGAACAGAATTGAGCCTCTGCAGCCCAAATATGTGTAGCAATCCACTGATGAAAGAGCTATTTTTACATCTGTTTCATATAGTGGGTAAAAATGAAGTGATTGGGATGGTGGAAATGTGCTTCGGAGATTACTGAAGATTTTCTGATAACTTTGTACCTCCAATCTTCCATATGCCCACAGAACATTATTAATACTCCTGGTGGTACAGCTATTTTACCCCTGTGAAGCTGCACACAAAGCAATCTGTTACAGAGAAAAAATTAGGCAGCTTTCCACTATTTTTTATATATATATAAAAATATCTATATATGTATGACCCAATGATTTATATATATAAATAAATCAGACTTCCAAAAGATGACTCCATAATTTTCATTTCACATTGCAATGCAGATTGAGAAAGATATGAAATAAAGGAGAATGATTCCTCATTACACTGCCTCTTTTGTTGAGCTCATAGGTGTGATCCAAACTCCCCCACAGTGAAGTCAGTGCCATTGATTTTGCTTTCAGTGTGTCAGTCAATTGATTGTGTTCCTGAGACATGATTTACACATCACTTCTGGAGCTGGCCCATTGTTTTATTGACATGATCAGCACAACATTTTAATGTGGTCAAGCAAGATGTGCTCGGTAAGAATTAACAGGATTTTTCTCCATCCTGCTTTATTTTTTCTCTCCCCTCCTCGTCCCTTTAAATCCCAGCTTCACTTCCCTCCCACTAATGACACTCCCCAGGGCAGTGGGTGAACTGCAACCTGGAAAGAGGCCATGGCTCTTCCACGAAATCTTCTGGCTTCTGCGGAAGAGCGTCCATTTCCTGGAGCCAGTCTGAGACAGACAGTGCTCTGCAGTCAGAAACAGGACTGGAATCCAGTGACCCTTAATCCATAGGAAGTGCTACGAAACTCACAGCAAATCAATTCTCCCTCAGCTGTCCACAGGCTGAGGTTCTGCCCGC
Source organism: Aleadryas rufinucha (assembly GCA_013397815.1). Taxonomy (NCBI): domain Eukaryota; kingdom Metazoa; phylum Chordata; class Aves; order Passeriformes; genus Aleadryas; species Aleadryas rufinucha. The sequence goes on from VZTH01010767.1 coordinate 10,064, forward strand.
CTCGTGTCAGTGCCATTCCCTGGATGAGTGACAAGGAAGTGTTTTACAAACACAACAGACAGCTTTGCACACCAGGAGCTGGAGTAGTGTTCTTGTGAATGGTTTTCCCTGAAATTTCCAGTTTCAGGGGCTGCAGCCTTCCCAGGCTAATGAGGGGGTCCCCTAACTTCCTCAGCCTTTTTTCCTAACATTTCTCTGAAGGCCAAAGGGTTAATGTGTTTCCTGATAGGTTTTAAGCAAAAGTCCCAACATTTTCCTCTATAGGTCAAATATAACTAGACACAATTAACCTTCATTAATTACTTCTGTTTTGACTGACAGTGCCTCCTCCCCAGTTTACACACTTTCCCAAGTTTAGACCTGTACTTAAATCTACATCATACCTTATCACAAAAGAGCTTCAATACTCCTGGGATAATCCTGTATTCAGCAAAAGGATAACTGTGACCAGAGGTGCCATGGGTTAACTACAGGGACAGACATCAGGATTCCCAGGCTCCAGGTGAATTCTGCCAGCAACTTTCTGAATGTCTGGGGATAACTTTCTTGTGTCTCAGTTTGCTCTGCTGTAAAATAGATTTAGAAACAGAATAGATCTGTGAAATACTGTTGTGTAGTGAATTCTTTTTCCTGCAGAACTACAGCTGCTTCTTGCTGCTGATACACCACTGCGGTTCCGTGCAATTTAAATCATTCTGGATAGAGCAGCAGGAAGCAGCTTTGCTTAAAAGAATATTTCAGTCTAATTCACAGGAAAAGAAAAAATAGATTTCTAGTGATTTAACAATTTCTAACTTTCCCACAGTTTAAACTGTTCTTCCTGCAGGGGAAAGTGAACAGACGTGGTACTGAACTGCAGAACTGCAAAGTCCCTGCTCTCCTTGCAGAGCTTGGCACCTTTGGGAGCAGCAAATGGAACAATGAGCCAGGCAGCATCTGCTGCCATCAGAATTTCAGAGGCAGTTACGTTTGCTGAGATGTCAGACTGCAATCTTGCCATCACTCCACAGATAAAATAGCATTAGCAACAACTGCATTCCAAGCCAGTTGATGTCAGCAGGGGTCTGTTATTGTTGCTCTCAGCACAGAGGAGTTGGCAGATCGACACACAGGCCACCAGACATCGATTCCAGTCCTTGTCCTGAATGAGGCATTTGACAAATGAAGAGGACAAGCTCTTAAATCTGACTGGGCTATGCACAAAAAAAAAATCCCCCCCCCAAACCAAACCCAACAAACTAAAAACCAGAAGCAATAACAATTCTCCTCTTCCTTTTTGCTCCTACCACTTTTTTGAAGCTGGAGACACAGCCTCATGAGTGACTGTGATCCTAACCTCAGAAATAGTTTGCATTTTCTTAGAATAAGGGGTGACTCACTCCAGTCACTTACTCATAATCGTTGTAGATTGTTGCTTGTGGACATACATGCTGCCAACAGGGCTCACTGGTGGATAGGCTGAACACATTTTTCTTGGATAAAAACAACGTCTCGGTCCCCAGAACGTTAATTATTAAGCCACTGAGCTGTCAGGCATCTAAAGAAGAATGTGCAGTGTTCTATTATTAACTCAATATATTGGATAAATCTGAAACAAGTAAATAGAGATAACACTATTGAACAAGTGTTCTGCATTTACTATATACAGAGGCAGAAAAGCCAAATTAATTTCACATGCTAAAGAGCAATTAAAGGAGTGGTGTTTTTAAGTAACAGCACTTTGATTTTAAAAGGGCTTTTAAGATGTTGTATCATATATTCGATATTTAACCTGGTTAAACGCTTGGTAGTTAGCACATAGATGGTTTGTGTAACCACACTGAGTGCCCCGAAGCTGTAGCTCGGTGTTTTTTCTCAGGAAAATGGAGCAGATCGCACCTGAGTGTTCCCAGCGGGATCATCCCGCCCCCGGCGGGGCTGGGAGGTGCCGGCACCGCCCTCTGCCGGCCCCTGCGCTGCGTTACAGCGCTGTGAAACCGGGGCTCTGAACCCGCGAGTCCTTACAGCACTGCCCCTACAAACCCCCAGACATCAAACGTGGGCACGGCACGATTCGTTTATTAAAGCTGACTTTGCATAATTGCTTTTAGAGAGGTTAAAGCCTTTCAGCTCTCTACAGCGGCACAGAAAATCATGGTTTTCTAACTGATGCTTTTAGGGTGGAGGTTTGCCAACAAAAGGACACAGGAGGCTTCACTGCAGGTGCATAAATGCCCTGCGTGGTTGCTTTTTCCCCCACAACAGTAAAGACTCCAGCATTACAAGGAAGGCGTTTCTCTCCCCTGTGCACAGGTATGGCAATGCCAGACTCTGGTCCCAGGGGAGCTGTGGGACCTGTGGTGGCCCTGTTGTCACTTTGGCACTGCCCCTAGCTGCTTCCAGAGGTCTTGGGTGCCACCTGCACCTCTCACCCTTCAGTACAGGGGCAGGCAGAGTTGGGAACAGTCCACAGACAGTTCAGTCTCTTTAGACACACCCACAGTAAGGCTTCCTACATGCTGCAGCTTTTCTGGAGTTAAAGAAACAGCTAAAGTGCTACAGGCCAAAGTATGAAGGTCATCATTAATCAGTTCAGCACAGCGTGGTTTTTGCAAGCCAGTCTCCTTTGTGACAGGTAAAATCTGCAAGCCCTGCTGATACATCAGTGACAGCAATATGTCACCAAGAGCACGTTCTGACCTGGATGCATGAACTCCCACAGCTTCAACAGCCCAGCAGGACTACCATTATGGCAGTGACTCACAGGGATTGCTCTGCACAGAACACTAGTGTTGCTATTAAGATGTATGGGACTGTAGATGCAGACAAGTTATCTGCTGCCCTTTGTAACGTTATCACAATCAGCAATAGCCAAGACCCATAGAAGTCTGATGGATGAATGTCAGCACCAGCCTCCAGTCACTGGCCAGCAAGAGTGGGACAGGGAGCAGCAGACCTGCCCCACACTAATGAAAGCAAGAGTGACATCACCTACATTAGCAATAACCCATTTAAAGAAACCTTTGTTAGCAGCACAAGAGTGAATTCTTCCTGAAGCACACCTGATCTTCCATGGATTGCCAAAGAGTTACACCCAAATCCACTTTTCTACACAGCTGCACTTCAAAATGAACTTGGAAGCACACAAAAGGTGACTAATGCAGGAGACAAAACCAGATTCTTCTATCAGGTTCACCTAGCAGAATAAAAGGGTTTTTTTTTTTTTGTTTTGTATTTTAGTTTTTTATTCCTCTCCACCTGTAAAGGTAGAAGCAAAGCCAATGGGAACTCTGGGAGAATTGCCTACATATCAGAATTTTGCCCCCTAACCCTTTATTGAAAAAGAGACATGCTGTGGTCCAATTAAGTCATGTTTGTGACACTTTTAGCCCTGAACTCTGACCTCTCCTCCACCATCACTGGAGCTAGAGACACTCAGTGAGCTGAGACAATAGTTACCCCAGCACATTTGACTCCTGGGAGGTTCAAGTTAAATAGCTCAGTCCAAGTTTCTCCAAAAAGCTGGAAAACAGAACCACAGTTCTTCCTCTCCACTCAATACTCTCCCCCCACCAAATCCCACCCTGTACAACCCCCTTGAGAGACAAAATGAGCTCCTGTAAGTAATGACTCTAGAAATAAAGGGACAGCTGATTCCAAGACAAGGGCCTCATTTTTGCTCTCTAGAGCAGGCAACTGCTTCAAAGCATTTCCTATGCTCTATCCTAAAGCTACCTGAACATGTATAGAACTGATCAACTGCTGTACTTACCTCTCCTGCAAACTATTACTTACAGTTAAGTAGCACTACTAATCTTTAAATATTCCTCCAGGAGGCTGAAGCTAGTTTAGCTCAGTTATGCACCAGGTAAGGTGAACCAGATTTCTATAGGAAGTATCTGGAGAGAAGCAGCAGTTCCTTGGTCCTGTAATAGAAGGCTGCTGTATGCAGAAATCAGAGCTTGGGGTGACCAAGCTGTTTTAAATCCACCATCTTCAGCATTGAATCTCTCATGGTTTAGACCTGCATCCATGCCATTATCTACTTTTGACTAAGTTTACTTACCCCATCAGTCAGCTTTTAAGAGAGCAAGTGACACCGTTCAATTTGATGTACTGGTAATACTTTATTGAACTTCAAGTAAGTCTTCTTTAAAAGCCTGTTCAGTGTATTTATTACTGCAACAGGTCATGTAGAAGGTAAAAGGTTATGGGGAGGCCTGCAGAGCAGTGGCTCAATGCTTTGTGAGAGGCCTGAATTGCTCACATGCATTCTTTCCCCTGACAAGGACAGAAACATGAAGTATTTACAAGTGTATCTCAAAGAATGAGGTTTACATTTAGAAATTCACAGATTATATATAGAGTTTGAACTGTTCAAGTATGTTTCAGGTGGACAAAGTGCTACAAGACACAGAAAAACCAGTAAAGGCAAGAGGAACGATTAAGACAAAGAAGTGGCAGTCATTTGTGTGCTAAACCACTTGTAGGTGGTGGCAGCATGTGCAAGATCTAGAAGTTGAAAGAATTTGGGGTATTGTCCTGGATTTGGAAAGTGTAGCTATCAGCAGTAGAGTCTGGTACAACATTTTGGTCTTCCTCTTCCTACAAGGAAAGAAAAGATGAACAATGAAATAGCAGCAGTATTTTAATCTAGCAGTCAGTGCTGGAATAGAAAATAAAAGTGGAAAAGACCCCTGAAGCCACTTACTTCTGCTGAGAAATATTTCTCAATGATGGTGGATGAGGCTCTGTACACTTCTTCATTTTCATGTGACTGGAGAGCTTCAATTCTGTCCAGACCCCCACACTCCTCAATCATGAGGCAAAGCTTTTCAGTCTCATTAATCTTCTCAGCAGCCTGCAAGGGAAAAGCATGGAATAACCTCAGGAAGGATATATAGCAGCAGCTACTGGAGAGCCAGTAGCAACGATGTGGACAAGAATCAAGTACACTGCATCCACATACCAAGAAGATGTTGGAAACTGCATCCAGGATAACGAGCACAGTTTTGCTGTCTTTAGCTGAGAGAAGGTTCAGTAGGGGTTCAAGAACACCAGCCTGAACAAGATACACTATCTGGTCAATTGTTCCACCACTTGTGTAGTTCGTCACAGCCCACACAGCTTCCTTCTGTGATTTGAAATCCCCCTGCAAAGGTAAAAGCAGAGTGTTTGAACACAGAAGTAATAGGAAAAGGCTCAACATAGTAAATATAGGCTTTGTTTACCTTCCTCAGAATACCAATGAGATAAGGCACAAGACCATGGTCTACAACTCGCTGGATCTGATCCTGACGCCCAGCAGTGATGTTGGACATTGTCCAGGCTGCTTCTTTCTGAATGTTGTTTTTGTGATGAGAAAGGAGACTTGGAAAGACAGCCAGTGCTCCTGAGTCAATAACAATCTGTGTCTGCTCATCAGTACCAGTGACTATATTTCCTATAGCTCTTAATGAAGGAGTCTGAAAGAAAGATGAATAGAATACTTAGGAAAATTATTCAAAACCAGATTATACTAAACACAGCCATACTTGATGGCCATCCACTCTAATCTTCCCAGTTAACAGCATGATCTGCTATGGGTTTTGGGCTCCTCATTAGCATTCCACAGGCAGATACTAATGTCTGCATGCAAAGACTGCACACCTTCCAAGGCCAGTCTGCAAACAACCACCCATGACAGAGCTTAGGCAAACTACCTGCTAAATACTAATGCAGTTTTATTATACTCTAATTATAGCATGCACAGAGCACACTTATAAACACTGTTCCTAGAATTTGGATCTGCAACAGCAATTTAAAGGCAAGCTTTATTGAATGTTGACTGTTGTGCTGGCCTGTGAGGTAAATCCAATGATTATATAAAGCAGCTTGATAGCCATGGCCAGCAGCAGTCTGTCTCGTGTGGGGCAGCACCCAGGCAGGAAAGAAACTGAAGTCTCACTTCACAAAAATAGAACAGGCAGCTGACTGATGTATGAAAAGAACCACTCATTTACATGGTTACAACATGTAACTACATGTTCTCCCTAACTACAGTTCCAGCCATGATGCAAATCAAGCAACAGCAGCCTGCACATCCAATAACTTACCATTATTGGCAGTTCACTACATCCCAGGAGTCTCACAAGTTGTGGCACCAATCCAGTTTTCACAACAACTTCTATCCTGTCATTGGAACCGTCTGTGAGGTAGGAAATTGCCCAGCATGTGTCTGCCAACACCTCAGGGTCATCGTGGTGTAGGAGCCGGACGAGAGTTGGAAGGATCTGCTGGATGGCTTCGATGGGAGGTGCAGGATTCTTGTTGCGACACAGGTTTGAGAGGGTCCACGTAACATTGCGTAAATATCCAGACTGCCACGGTTGAAATAAATGGTTAGCAATAGTTTAGCTAGGGTTTTACTCAGTAATTGTAACTTGAATCACTCTGCACACTTACAGCCAGGGAAGAGAGGTCAGGAACAGCGAGGAGACTCAGCAGTGGCTCAATTGCACCGTATTTAATAACCAGGTCTCTGTAGGCAGAACCATCCCCTGGAAAAAAAACAAGAAAAAAAGTCAGGTGAAGACCAGAAAAAGAGGGACATGTGTACACAGAACCACTGTGTGTTAGAGGATTAATTCTTCTACTCCTTTCAGAATGGCTGAAAATAAGAAGAAACAAGAGGACAAAAAGGCTACTGCCATGGTTAAGTCACATGACAAGCATTTTCAATCAAGCTACTGGGCTTAGCCTTTGGTGTTGGAAGAAGAGGTAATGCAGAGTATGTTTTCTATACTCTTTTCTTCAGAGTTCATAACCATGCAGGGTCTTGTGTGTTTCTTTGAAGATAATTTTAAGTCCTACACTAGAACAGAGCTTTCCCCACAACATGGGACATGAAATGCATTATAATGATCAGCTGCATGATTGGAATACTGCTGATGGAATGTCAAGAGTTTGACTGAGAATTCTACTGCAAGGTGTAATAAATACCTTATAATTGAGTATAAAAGTCTACGGACAAACTTCAAGAAAATCCCACTCAAACAAGGCTTTTAAACAAGATAGTTTTCTCTGTATGAAAATTCACTGTCCTCTAAGGCACAGCCATTGGAAACCCTAATACAGCAGGTATAATATTTAACTATATTATTTATTTTGACTATTTTTTAATAACTGGATCCAACCCAGGCAGATCAAGTAATCCTGAAAGAAGCATGAGAAACTTCAGTATATCAATACTTTCCCATCAGCAAGCAACTGCTTCAAAGCAAGGAATATTGGCCATCACATACACAATTATTTGACTCATTGCTTCCTGCCTTTCCCCTTTTAGGTAACAGAGAGCAGAGCTCATTGCTGAGTCACAAAACCACTGAGATGTCTGAAAAAGGCTTGTGTTGTAGCATGATTAGAGATCCATCAAACCTGAGCTGAAATCTGGAAGCAGTGCCCACAATACAACCCACAGACTGTGCCAGGCATTGCAGGAGCCTTCTCATAGCAGGTCTGAAGACAAAGCGTTGCCTGCAGCATGCTCTGCAATGCTGGGCATGTCATGGCTGGAAAGCCACAGGGGCAGAGCTCCCAAGCAGCTCAGCACAGAGCATGGCACAGCAGGAGTGATGTCCTCCCACCTCAGGTAAGGGCACAGGTGTGAATTAGAGGTGTGCAGCACAAGGACATACCTGCAATATTCCCTAAGGCCCACACAGCCTGCTCACTGATGTGGGTGTGTGGAGAGGCCAGCAGGGAAATGAAGGCTGGAATTGCCCCGCCATCCACCACTGCCCTGGTTTGCTCTGACGTGCCAGAGGCGATGTTGGTGAGAGCCCAGGCGGATTCAAACTGGATGGGGCTGCAGTCTGCTCTGCCCAGGAACGAGACGAACTTTGGGATCAAACCAGCCCGGATTATGTTGTCTATTGGGGGTTGCTTCTCTCTTGAGAGGAGTTTCCTAAGGAGGAAGGCAAACAGGAAGCATTATTTTTGCCTGCAGACATCTGAACAACAGATTAAAGTCTTAAAAGCATCATACAAAAAAAGTTTAGCATCGTTTTAACATTCAGAGAAAGCAATATAACACACAGCATGTAAGAGAAATGCAGACAAGCTGAACACTGGCTTCCTAGGCCTCTGTTAACATTGGGTTTGGCATGTCTTCATTATGTGAGAGGTCCTGTTCAGACTCTGAAGTAAAGCAGACCTGCAAGAATTATAAAACATCTGAATTGCTAGAGGCTTCTCAGCAGAGAGAGGTTAATGACTACCAGGAGCAGCACTGCAGCAATATGCAGACTTGCTAAAGGATATTTTAGATTTGGAAGGAGAAACAAACTTGGCTAACTTCAAACCCCAGTCATCTTATTGGTCACATTATTCTAAGGTGGATCACCACACTCACATACATATCAGAGCCAAGTGTTAACACAGTTTAAAAGGTACCTTACTTTGCTATAATAAAGGATTTACTATAATTACTCCATCAAATCTAAGGTGACTACTGCTTAATTTGTCACCACTAGAGCAAATTACTTCTTCCTACTAAAATATTCAGGCACTTTAAATATTCAAAAGCCACATGGTTTCAATAAAATTATGCCTAAGTTATGGGTACCTCAACATCCTATATAAGACTGGGTGTTTGTTGAAATACTGCCTGGTAAGAAAGACATAAGCAGCCACTCAGGCTCGTAAGTCAATTCTCTCACCTTGCCTAGTTACTGGCTTGCACAGCTGAGTTGGTTTCCTCTGAACTGCTTACCTGGCAGCTTGAGTAGCCTGTAGCTGAAGTTCCGTATTATTGCTATTAACTCCTTTGACTATTTCTTCAACTGACCAGTGTGCCAAAACCTGTACAAGAAAAAGTTACATGAATGCTTCACTGGGAGAGTCATGTGTATTCCTGACCACAGAGGGCTCTTACACAAGACTGAATAGGCCCCAGTTTACAGCCACTTCCCTTAGTACCACCACCATGTCGTATTTCAAAACCTCATCAGCTACAGCTTTATCTGCACTTATCTGAACTGCTGAAAGCTTTTTTAACCAAGTACTTCATACCAGTTTTGCTAGGCTTAAAATGTAGCTTCAGCCAGTTGTGTTTAAGAGTGCTGTCCATTAGAGGTGATAATACAGGCCTCAGCTGTTAATACACATGTAGTAGTACTGTTCCACCCTCGAGAAGGCATTCATGCTGGCCTGGCTGCAGGAGCTCAGACTGCAAGACCCTCCAAGTATGTCTGTTCCAAGTTCCCACTTACCTGGTTGTTTCTGTTTTCCTGAAGGGGAGAAGTAGCATCATCTGGTAAAGTGCTCACATTTCTTCTTTTAAGCATCTGGTCATCTTTCTTAGCTTTTCTCAGCTCCACATTGACTTCAATGCGCCGCCTTCTCATTTCCTAGATGATAAACATTCAGAGTAAGATCTTGGCTTTTGAAACTTCAGTTTAAAGAGACAATGGCTGGCTAAAGTACTAATTGCACCAGAGTACTCACTGTGCTGTCCTTTCCTTTGTTCTTGAATCTGTTCAGTCGAGCTGATGGTGTATTGGCATTCTCATTAGTAGACATCTTGCTTTTTAGATTTTTGAGCGGGACAGATAAAAACAAGCCTGAAAACAGTGCAAAGAAATAGCAAGTTTACTCCACAAAAGTTAAATTTCAAAAATTGGATCAATACTCAAGAACGAGAGGCACTTGCTTGTATTAATACTGTAACAACCTCTGACTTGATCAACAGCTGTCTTTTTAAACAGCCAGATGTTACAACCAAGCTCCAGCATCAACACAAAAGCAGAAGACTCACACGATTTTAAGACACTTTAAACCAAATACTATTAGTTATTATTTTTAGGAGCAAGACAGATTTTCCTCCCCACAGACAACACACACACTCTGTTAAATATTATTTTCACTATCACGTACCTGTACTACACAGGATCCCACCCAGCCCCACCCCGACCTTTTTACACGAGAACAGCGAGCGCTCGCATGGGGAAGGTCCCCCCGGAGGCGTTTGCCGTGCCGGTGCAGCCGGCAGCACATAACAACGGCTACACGGGTAACGAGGCAAACTCCTGCACCGCGGCCATCCCCAGTGTAACCCACTGCATAAGAAATAGCTTCGCTTCGGCCACAGCCCCGCCGGAGCAACAGCCCACCCTGAGATACACCAGCCCTGTCAGCCCCAGCGCAGACTGCGGAGACACGGGAGCCTCCGGAAAGAGGCCCCGGCAGGGATTGCGGACAGAGCACGGCCCTTTCCAACAGGGCACCGCAAGGCCCGCGCCCCCGCCGCCCCACACCCGGCTCCTGCTCCCGATCCCAGCCCCGCACCTCGGCCGGGGCCACCGCCGGTCGCTCCGCTGCTGCCGCACGCTGCCACTGCCCACGGCCGCCCCACGCGGCATTTAAATTTCCCGCGGCCGCGCTCTGCCATTGGCCAGTTCGAGCCAAAGCAGCCTCCTGATTGGTCGGTTTGAAAGCAGCCCGGCTCGTACTGACGGGAACGCCCTCCCGGGAGGACCGACCGGACGTGATGTCTCCACACGCCCCGGTACTACAGATCCCGGTGTGCCCCGAGAGGGTTATGTCGGCAAGCCTCTGTGGGGCGGCGCGGGGCACGCCGGGAGTTGTAGTGCGGGGGCTGGGCTCGGTGAGATCGCGGGACAGGAGAGGGGGAGCGGGATGGGGGAATTGTATCCTTGGAAGGGTCTCGCTCTGAGCGGTTTGGGGCAGAAACACCCATTCCCTCACAGATTCTGCCTCAGTAACCGGCAGGGCACCACAGGCTTCTCCTGCGACAAGGGCATGGAGTGACAGGATGAGGGGGGACGGCTTGAAACCAAAAGAGAGTGGGTTTAGATGGGATTATGAGGAAGAAATTCTTTCCTCTGAGGGTGGTGAGGCCCTGGCACAGGTTCCCAGAGAAGCTGTGGCTGCCCCATCCCTGGAAGTATCGAAGGCCAGGTTGGATGGGGCTCCAAGCAACCTGGGGTAGTGGGAGGTGTCTCTGCCCATGGCAGGGGGTGGAACTGGATCAGCTTTAAGGTCCCTTCCAACCCAAACCATTTTGTGATTCCATCATTCCGTGGCTCCATGACTCACTTAATGTCTCCTAGGAATGTGATGCACAGAAATGTAAAGAAAAGGGGATATGAGATTGAAGCTGAAAGCAGTTCTACAGCCATCAATGCAGATGAAAACTACATCATACAGAATAACAGAAGAAAAGGTTTCCTGCCCCTGTGGCATGGCCTAAAAAGGGATGGGATTGTGTCCAATGGGTTTGGCCTGCTCATGAGGGATGGAATACAAAAGAACACTGATTTTCACAGGAGATATAATTCAAACCATAAAACTGTAGGGAAAACATGACTGACAGCAAGTCTGACATTTCAAGACATCTATAAAGTACAACTCAGAGAAGTGTCAGGGATGCACATCCATATGTCTGTGCGCTAAGGCATCACATTAAACCACTTATACCAATCTGTAGGTGCACACAGGAGTGGAGGCTGTTTGCTGAGGAAAGGGAATTACCAGTGACATCTCATATGGCTGGTTTTGGGACTTACAGTGCTGAGCTATGTAAAATAAACCCCACAAAAACAGGAGAAGAGAAGAGAAGAGAAGAGAAGAGAAGAGAAGAGAAGAGAAGAGAAGAGAAGAGAAGAGAAGAGAAGAGAAGAGAAGAGAAGAGAAGAGAAGAGAAGAGAAGAGAAGAGAATATAAGAGAAGAGAAGGGAAGAGAAGAGAAAATAAGAGAAGAGAAGAGAAGAGAAGAGAAGAGAAGAGAAGAGAAGAGAAGAGAAGAGAAGAGAAGAGAAGAGAAGAGAAGAGAAGAGAAGAGAAGAGAAGAGAAGAGAAGAGAAGAGAAGAGAAGAGAAGAGAAGAGAAGAGAAGAGAAGAGAAGAGAAGAGAAGAGAAGAGAAGAGAAGAGAAGAGAAGAGAAGAGAAGAGAAGAGAAGAGAAGAGAAGAGAAGAGAAGAGAAGAGAAGAGAAGAGAAGAGAAGAGAAGAGAAGAGAAGAGAAGAGAAGAGAAGAGAAGAGAAGAGAAGAGAAGAGAAGAGAAGAGAAGAGAAGAGAAGAGAAGAGAAGAGAAGAGAAGAGAAGAGAAGAGAAGAGAAGAGAAGAGAAGAGAAGAGAAGAGAAGAGAAGAGAAGAGAAGAGAAGAGAAGAGAAGAGAAGAGAAGAGAAGAGAAGAGAAGAGAAGAGAAGAGAAGAGAAGAGAATATGCATTACTAACAAATGGAGATATTTAACAAGACAACAAGACTAGTCTGACAGAAAAAAAAAGGCAGTTCAAAATCAGAAATGGAGGTAAAACACCTGCTTTCCTGAAGGGTCGGAGGGTTGCCATGAAGGAATTCCATGGGGTCATGAATCGCTGGCAGTTCATGGTCTGGAGCAGTGAAATCTGGGTGCAGAGATGGGTGTGGAGGGCAGGGAGAGGGCTGGCAGTGCCTGAGACCCCCGAGGGGGCTGCGGGCGAGGTGCTGCAGGTGGTGTGGGCTGTGAGGGAGGTGACAGCTCCAAAGGCTCTTACCAGCACAGTGAAGCTACAGAGAGGTGGAGGGAGACTGGGCAGTTGGGGCAGGACAGCGGCCAAGCAGGGGCGGAGGTTATGGGGCAGCGGAGGGTGTGCGTGAGGCGGGGAAAAGGGCCGTGAAGGGGGGGGTCACAGAGCCCTGAGAAGGGAAGGTCCCCTGAGGGGAGAAGGCGGAGTGTGGAGCCGCCGGGACTGGATGGAGCTACCGGCCACAGCACAGGAGCCACGGCCGGGCCCGTGAGGGGAAGTTTAGAGACGCGGGACAGGAGGGCGGGGGTGCCCGGGGGTCCCCGGG